>JARQOC010000001.1:593347230-593388205 GCA_033576535.1 Allobates femoralis | reverse complement strand
AGACACCAGTCCCTGCATTGCTCAGGTGGATTTTGGCCCATTCTTCCACACAAACACTCATTCACATCCTGCAGGTCCGTGGATCCTTCTATGAACTCTGAGCTTTAGTTCCTTCCAGACATTTTCTATTGGATTCAGCTCGCGGTGTATCGGCCATTCTAGGAGATATATTTTCTTCCTCTGTAACCAATTGAGAGTTTCCTTGTCTGTGTGTTTGGGATCATTGTCTTGCTGAAATCTCCACCCTCGTTTCATCTTCATCATCCTTGTTGATGGCAGCAGATTTTTTATCAAGAATGTCTTGAAACATTTGTCCATTCATCCTCCTTTCAATCTTATGAAGTTTGTCAGTGCCAAATGCTGAAAAACAGCTGCACACCATGATGTTCTCACCTCCATACTTCACTGTTGGTATGCTGCTTTTGGATTATTTGCCTTTTGGCCTCCAAAAATGGTGTGCATTTTGGAATCCAAAAGTTCAATTTTGGTCTCATCTGACCAGACTGTATTCTCCCAGTATTTCACAGACTTGTATAAATGTTGTTGAGCAAACTATAAACACGCTTAAACATGCTTTTTATTCTGCAATGGGGTCTTGCGTGGCAAGCATGCATACAGGAGCGTGCATATAATGCATATAATGAAACAATTGTACGTGCTGATTCCAGGTCTTTCTGTTGTTCTCCACAGGTGGTTCTCGGTTCTTGGGCAACTTCTCTGAAAATTATTTTTACTTGTTTGTCTGAAATCTTGCTGGGAGCACCTGATTGTGGCCAGTTTATGGTGCAATTATATTCTTTCCACTTCTTGATTATGACTCCAAAAGTGCTTACTGGAACCCACCGTAGTTTGAAAATTCTGTAACCAATGCCATCAGTATGTTTTGCAACAATAAGGTTGTGAAGGTCTTGAGACAGCTCACTGGTTTTATCCATCACGAGATGTTTCTTGTGTGGCACCTTTTTATAGGCCCTCAGTTGAACCAGCTGATATTATTTTTCCTTTAGTGACAGGCTTGCTTTTAAATTACTAATAGATTTTAGCTGGTTTCATAACTCTTTATGGCTTTTTTCACCCTTTCTCTTTCTGCATGTGTTCAATATTTTTTTCCTGTGTCATTTCTAATTATTACACATACCTTAATTTATAATCATCTATGGTTTAATTTCTTTTTTTGCTGCTGATGTTTGACTTTTTTGCTGTTTAGATTGGATGGGTTGTTAATGATATTAAGTAAAAATTTCATGTCAATAGAAACATTAGAAATATATTTACTTATAAAATTGTTGACATGTTTAATACTTATGTCACCCGCTGTATATATGGCAGAAGTAATAATGATTTGTATGGAATTAACTGTGATCACAGCCATTTTACCCCACAGATGCTGTGTTGCTTAACATCTATGGTATCTAAGTGGTTAGACAGATGGGAACCTGTCAGGACTGGTAGCTCCATAACTGAGTGGTCCCTCACGTTCCTGAGTTTGCTCAAACTCTCCAGTAGGTCATCCATCTCCATGCACTGGTCAGGAGGGTCGGAGTGTCACTCCAGGTGGCGGAGCTTGCTGGAATACTCGCTAGTCCAAGAATTGCATTCCAGGAGATTTACTCCTAGTGTGGTTGGAGGCAGGACACCGCTGCTCCTAGCGTTATGCTGCTCAGGGGCCCCTGGACACAGGGTCGTAGTGTTAGCTTTTGAAAGTATGGGATGCCATGCCGGTAGTTGGTGGGAGGTTCCCTTTATTCCTTTCTCCTGCCCTCCTTCGGTGTGTCAGATTGGACATTTCAGCAGCATCACAGCGCCAGATTTAAAGGCCTGCCATTTCTTATGGTCTTTGCTGATTATTTTTAGTTCTGTAGGGTGGTTAAGGTCAGAGTTTCTGTGGTCTGAGGTGGCTCATGCTTTGGTCTCTATTCTTGGTAAGTCATACCCTTTAGTTATTGTGGTTTGCACTCTGGATTTGTATTTCTAATGTGTTTGTAGATAGCACGAGAATGAAGTTGAACAGATGATTGGTTCCAGGAAGATACGTAATTCCATTCAGTACTTAATCCATTGGAAAGGATATGGTCCAGAAGAGAGGTTGTGAGCTTTGAAGGGACTTATTCATGCCAACAAATTGATTGCGAATTCCATGGTTGGTTTCCTGGCAAACCGGGTGCAGAGAGTCTGGAGGTCTCTTCTCAAGGGTGGATACTGTCAGGACTGGTTTCATCTGAGTGAGTTCCTCACACTCCTGGGTGTGCTCCGGCTCTCCAGTAGGTCACCTGTTGCTCTTCACTGGTCACAAGGGTTGGGGTATCACCTACAGGGCTGGAGTTGCGGGGGTGCTCGATCATTGCTGGAATTGCATTCCAGGAGATTTACTCCTAATGATGCTGGAAGGTGGGTCACCGCTATTCCCAGCGATGATGCTGTTCAGGGTTCCGGGGCTGCCGGGTCGTAGTGTTAGCTGTTGCAAGTGGGTTCAGGAAGCCATGCCTGCTGGGGCAGTTAGTTGTTGGGTGAGGTTCCCTCTATTTCTCTCTCCTTCTCTCCTTTGGTGTCTCTGTGGTCTGGGGGTGGAGATTGGCTGTTTCCACAGCATAGTCAGGTGACTGCTGGGAGGCAGATTTAAAGCCTGCCATTTCAGTTGGTCTTCGCTGATTATTTTCAGTTCTGTTGGGTGGTTGAGGTCAGTACTTCTGAAATGGCTCATACTTTGGTCTTTATTCTTGGTTATCCATACCCCTTAAATATTGTGGTTTGACTTCTCTCTGCGGATGATGTTCCCGGTTACAAGCTGCCGTGATGCTTGCCACCTTGTTAGGGCTCTGCTAAAGTCTCCCCCTACCGGGACCAGGAGGCGGGTGATGAGTATTCCTGGCCCTCAAGGGTGTTGCGGCAGAGTGATAGCTAGCGCAAAGTGTGACCAACACGCTGCACTTGCTGGCTTGCAGCAGGTCAGTTCACCATCACCCAGCCTTACAGAACCCCAGAGACTCATAAGACGACCCGAATTTGAACCTTGACTATGGGGACCCTGATTTCTATGTACTCTCTTGCATAGTACCATTCATCTACCCAGATCATACGTCAATTTCCCTTATGTCACTTGCAAAGAAGAAAACAATGCCCAGAATACTATACATTGTGTGTTACATGCAGAATCATTATATTTCAAAGCAACTAAAATATATTAAGAGAAAAATCTACTATTCTATTAAAAGTAAGTATAACATACAAGATAATTAGAGAAAAATAATTCTAAAGAAACCTGAAGTCATTTTCTTTGTATAGAAGACACTCTAGTGTAGCAGGGGTGTAATGTTGTGTCTGCGCTACTTCTCTTTCAAGTGGCAGCGAGGCTTCACTGTAGTGTCATAAAAATATTACAACAAGTACAGTATAATAATGGGCGACACGCTGCTGTTGTTAACCGCTCAGCATCTTGTCAGTCACTTGAGTCCAATAAGGTGTCTCGGCATACCGCAGAAGTGGAAGGAGTTGTGGAGTAGCTCCTCCAGAGTCAAGTCCTTATTGCGCATTCAGTTGTATATAGATAGCAGACTCACTAATGCAGAAAAGTACAAACTACCCGTAAAAGCCTAGGAAAAAAGAAAATACAGGCTGACAAAAAGGCGCAGACCTTCAGCTGAGTGGCCTCTGTGCACTGCCGCACATGCTCCATTGCACATTATGGGGCAAAGTTCTTACAAGAGAACTTTTTAAAGCCACTTATCCCTATGGTTGTGTTGTGGTTATTTGTGCCAAGTTCACCAAAATGTCACATGATCTTTGAGAAGTTTGGAGCATCTTTAAAGTGTAACCGTCAAAGCAACTTTTCTTTCATAAATCAATAGTACGCATGCAAATAGGCAACTTTGTAAGATATCTTATCAAACAAGTTTGCTTCTTTCGCCAGAATTGATCAAAATTTTCAATTCCGTTTCAGTGAAGACTTTCCCATTACTGAGATAGGAGATGGCAGTTCTTACTTTCTTGCTTTGCAGTGATTTAATATGATTAATTCCTGTTGGTAACTTCAGAGTTAATGTCAGAAGCCGCTGCTGTCTATGGTCTTTGCGACTCTTCATGTGAGAATGAGTGTCTGGTTACGCAATTGTCCATGCCCCTGGCCTTTAAATAGTTCCCTCTTCTAACAGCAGATGTCGCTGATAGATTTCTAGTCTCTGCAAAGACCATGAGCTATGAGGACATTAGTGCATTGTGTGCTGAAGCCTTCCTGCTGTTGTTGCCTGGAATTTTCCTTACTTGGTTGGAGTTGCTGTGCTTCCCGATCGGTGGGTGGAGGTGAGGGGGCTGATCAGGAGCAAGTTCAAGGGTGGTGACCCAGACATACTCACCTTCAAAGGTAATTATGGAAACAGGGTGGATCAGGGACCCCAAGTCTAACGGTCAGACTACTTCTCCCGATCACCTTTTGTTCATCATTACCATCCTACTACCTTACTCCCTTGACCGTTATACCACCCCTTGACAATGAGATTCTCTGATGACAGGAGGAGCTAAAGGCAGAGCTCTTCCTCTTCTATATGGAAGGAGGGAGGAGCTAGAGGAAAATCTCTGCGCCCTCCTCCTTCTCCTATCAACAGAGAATTCTCATCAGTAATAACTGCCATCTCCTATCTCAGTAATGGGAAAGTCTTCACTGAATACCAATTGAGAATTTTGATGACATCAATTCTGGCAGAGAAACATATTTCTCTGATAATATAAATTATAAAGTTTCTTATTTTCATATGAGCAATTGATTTATAAAATTAAATTAAAATGACGGTTACACTTTCAATAAAATATTTTGTCTAAAATAGTTTGTCCACTTTTTATTTCAGGTCACCTACTGGAGTCGAATTGCAACTTTTTTATTCATATAGATTTTTTAAAGTCTTAATTCATGAATTTAGTTTGCAGAACATTCATATAGCTAATCACGCCCATTCCAATACTACATTTTCTGAAGTGGTAAGAGTAGCGGAAAATAGTGAAAAGTGGCAATTTTTCAAGCAAAAATGGCAGGCACCGCCTCTTTTTACACCAAATATACTACCATAAAGGGCTTAACACTTCCTTTTTTTTAGACTTTTTGGAGCAGAAACTAGCTTGAAAGTCTGCAATTCCTCCTAAAAATGCTAAAACCCTCAAAGTCTGGAGTTTCTACACCGAAAACTCAGAAGTGGGAGAATTATTAAGGTGTTTACACCCGAAAGACACCAATTGTGGAGACGCCTCAAGAACAACGGCAAACCAGCCAGCGAAGGTGTCTCAAGAAAACATCTCCTAAAGTGGCTCCACCTGGGCAAACTCATCAGCTGCTCCGACATCCAGTTTTATATCGGCCTATTTGCCTTTTTATGTAAATTTGAAAATGTAAAAGTTGAATATAATTTTTTTTTGCCTAAAATACAAAGGAATTGTGTCATCCTTACGTTCAGAAACTGTGGGAAGGAAGGAGAGCGCAATAGGGTCTTATCCTTGAGACAACCCCCATGGAACAATAAAATGAAGCTGCTCACCTGGTATGGTTGTGTGACCCACAACCAGTGTATAAGCGTAGTATGGCTGCTGCTGGATCAACACTCCCCTGTCATGCAGTGGAAACAAGCGATGGACCTAAAAGGGACAGTGCTTACCGGGATCCGCGCTGCTCATACAGTGGAAGAAATACAATTCGTCGGAGATGATGGTCAAAATCCTGGCTTTATTCCAACGCATTTGGAGCTACACCTTGCTCCTTCATCAGGGAGCCAACATATCCCATATATTTGATCCCATATACCTTGGCCATCTCATAAGCCAGGAGGCATACACTTTCTGGGACACATAAGCCTTAGTTTCAGTATTTGTTTTTAATAACAAAGTTAGGACAGAGGTATTAAATTATGTTGTCCTTGTTTGCAGTGTGTGAAGAATAACTGTTCAAACCAAGTACAGGCACTCAGTGCATCATAATGTGGACAAACATTTAAATACACTTTCCCACCTGCTTGTATTTTCTCTATCTCTGCCCTTATCTGAAGCTAGAGCTGTCAATCAAAGAGATGGGTTAGATGGACATATAGAGTGTCATACAACTATATGGATATCTTCAGGAATCTGATGGCATAGGGCAAGACAAGACAGAGACAATGTTTTAAGTTCAAGTCTATATTTGCAGGCAAACAAGGAGCAGAGCAAAATGATACAAACTCAACATGGCAGGCAGGAGATAATAGTCCTGAAGAACACAGTTCACACAGTGCGAGGCCAATAATAGTAACAGTCTTTAGAACACAGTTCACACAGAGTCCTGAACTTAGCCCAGTACAGTATGGCTAGAAACACCAGTACTAAAGTGTCTTAGAAACTGCACTGCACTGGTATACAACAAACAAATCACAGCAACAAGCTTACGGGCAGCTGAGTAGACTGACTGGCAGCAGAAATGATCCCTTGTGAGACATAGCTAGCTGCTGAAGAGTAACTGCAATGCAGGTTAAGCGCTGCAGAGCTGGTGATTGCAGAGGCAGGTATGCAGAGTCAACCTGGAATAGCTGGAATTAGAGCAAGTTTCAGAGGATGTACAGCTGAGCCAGAGGAGAGCAAAATGCTCAAGCAAGGCCTGGATGTTGGACTGGCCCCTATAGAAGCAGGAAGAGCAGGGAGCACATGGATATGGTGAGGCAGCAGACGCCACGTTGGCTAAAGGCGAGGAGACACCGAAGGTAGCCTGGAAAAGCCCGAAATCCTGACAGAGAGAAAACAAGCAGGAGGGATGTGTACTTAAATATTTGGCCCCACCATGATGCACTGAGTGCCTGTACTTGATTTTAACAGTCAATCTGGGCTGACATATTCCCTCTAAGGTCCTGTTACTGTAGTGTATCACAGATCAATCAATTCACAGTGACACAGACTCTGCAGGTCCAGCCCCTCCCTATTATTATTATTTATTATTATTATTTATTTATATAGCGCCATTAGGTTCCATGGCGCTTTCCATGAGGATAAGGGAGACAAGAACAAGTAAATCTAGGCGATCGGGACGTACAGGTACAGGAGGGGCAGGGACCCTGTCCACGAGGGCTCACAGTCTACGAGGGGAGGGTGAGGGTACAGTAGGATGGGGGAATGTCAGGTATGGGGCGTCGCCTGGGTCTCATGGCAGGTTGTAGGCTTGACGGAATAGGTGAGTCTTCAGATGACACTTGAAGCTTCTCAGGGTAGGAGAGTGTCTGACGTGTTGGGGCAGGGAGTTCCAGAGTAAGGCAGATGCCCGGGAGAAGTCCTGGACGCGGTTGTGCGAAGAGGTGATGAGGGGGGAGCAGAGGAGGAGTTCTTGGGAGGAGCAGAGGTTGCGTGAGGGTAGGTATCGGGAGACCAGGTCGGAGTTGTATGGTGGGGCCAGGTTGTGTATGGCTCTGTACGCCATGCTTAGTGTTTTGAATTGGGATCTCTTGGAGGCGGTTAGCCAGTAAAGGGCTTGGCAGAGGGGGGGAAACAGGGGAGGACAGGTAGATTAGTCGGGCAGCGGAATTGAGTATAGATTGGAGAGGTGTGAGGGAGTTAGCCGGGAGGCCAGTGAGAAGGAGGTTACAGTAGTCAAGGCGGGAGATGATAAGAGCATGAATGAGTGTTTTAGCGGTGTCGTGGTTGAGGAAGGAGCGGATCCGTGAGATGTTCTTGAGCTGGAGCCGGAGGGATGTGGTGAGGGCCTCGATGTGGGGCTTGAAGGATAGGGAGGAGTCAAGGATTACCCTGAGGCACTTGGCTTGGGGTACTGGGGAGGGGCGCAGTCGTTGACGCAGCTGGATAGGTTGGGAAGTGGGGAGGAATTTCTTGGGGGGACGACTATGAATTCAGTTTTGTCCATGTTGAGTTTAACATGGACAAAACTATCTACCGTGAATCTTTGTATTATTTTTCACACACACTAAGACTACCATTTCCATTTTCAATATGATTCAGCAATGCAGCAACACACCACAATCAGATTAGAGCTTTTTCTATCCCTATATGTAATGAGCTGTGTGCTATGACCTTGAATATCTACGCTCGAAACGCCTAAAATACTGCTGCTTGGCCAGCCCTCAACTTTTTTAGTGGCTGTAATAGTCTACTGATCCCTACTGCTTAGTCTAAGTTTACACTGTCTAAAAACTAGCCATTTTTAATAAAATATGTCCCATTATGTATATCCTCTAGGGATGGGCGAATCTACTCGTTACTACTCGGTACTCGCCGAGTAGTAAGGGATTCGCCCGACTCGTTACACTGCGAGTAATCTCAGGGATGACTCGCAGTCAGTAACGAGTCCGCAGGGAGCGAAGGAAGAGAGGGGGTAGAAATACTCCTTACCTCTCTTCCGGCTTCTGCTATGTGCTGTGTGCTGGGCTCTGGGACTTGCGGGCTGCGGCAGCTCCAGGGTCCTAGAGCCCGCCTACACAGAGATGTAGCAGAGCTGAGATAGTTCTCAGCCTGCTCACTCCCTGTGCATAGATATGTATATGTATGCACAGGGTTGTGGCAGTGAAGATGTCGTTTTTGGACTACGTCGGACGGAAGAGGATTTTTGGAGTAAAGATGGAGTCTCTAATGTCTTTTTTGTTTTATTTTTAATAAAAAATTTTTCTCTGTGTTGTGTTTTTTTTTTATATTGAGTACTGGAAATTCATGGCGGTCATGTCTAATATTGGCGTGACCGCCATAAATTTCGGGCTTAGGGCCAGCTGATAATACAAAGCTGGCCCTAACCTCTTTATTACCCAGCGTGCCAATGCCACCAGGGCCACTGGAAGAGCGGGGTTCAGCGCCAGAAGATGGCGCTTCAATGAACGCGCCATCTTCTGGGGCGGCTGCGGGCTGCAATTTGCAGCGGGGGGTGCCCAGAAAGCTTGGGCATCCCTGCGCTGCGGATTCCAGCCCCCAGCTGCTTAGCTGTACCTGGCTAGACATAGAAATTGCGCAGAGCCCCACGCATTTTTTTTTTTATTATTTCATGAAATTCATGAAATAATAAAAAAAAGGGCTCGCCTATATTCTTGTGTCCGGCCAGGTACAAATAGGCACCTGGGCGTTGGGGGCAGCTCGTCGCTGCCTGCTGGATCCGGCTGGTTACAAAAATACGGCGAAGCCCACGTAATTTTTTTTTTTGAAAAATCTATAAAACAATCTTAAAAAAGGATTGCATCTTTACTAACCCCTCGACCATGGTGTAGGGGTTAATAAAGAGGCAGTCCCTTTTTTAGGATTGTTTTATGGATTTTTCAGAAAAATTGCAGCCCGCAGCCGCCCCAGAAGATGGCGCGTTCATTGAAGCGCCATCTTCTGGCGCTGAACCCCGCTCTTCCAGTGGCCCTGGTGGCAATGGCTCACTGGGTAATTAAGGGGTTAGGGCCAGCTTTGTATTATCAGCTGGCCCTAAGCCCGAAATTTATGGCGGTCACGCCAATATTAGACATGACCGCCATGAATTTCCAGTAATCAATATAAAAAAAAAAACACAGAGAAAATTTTTTATTAAAAATAAAACAAAAAAGCCATTAGGGACTCCATCTTTATTTTAAAAATCCTCTTCCGTCCGACGTAGTCCAAAACGCAATCTCAGCTCTGCTACTTCCCTGTCTGTGCTTAGACAGACAGGGATGTAGCAGAGCTGAGAACTGACTAAACAGTCAGAGTTCAGCTCAGGGCATTAGGACCTGAGCTGAACTCTGCTGTCAGCTAGACTCGCTCTGCTCTGGAGATTCCCGAGGAGTGACGCAAGTTAATTTATTCACTGCTCTTGTCACCATTCGGGAATCTCCGGAAACAGAAGCAGAGAGACTCGGGGAGCGAGTCTGCGGCTGAGGCGGCAGCGGCGGCGGAGGCAGGGGTAAGTAGCCGGCCGGGCCGGTGCACCCCCCCTCTCCCCCCTCACCCCCCCTGACCCCCCCTTCCCCCCTCCCCCCTTCAATCTTTTTTTTTTTTTTATTATTATTCTTTAAAAGCCAGCGGCTTTTTGCTGCTGGCTTTAAAAGAATAACAGGGGGATTTGCAGGTTTTTCCTCTGCTGCCAGACCCCTTATAGGGTCCGGCAGCAGAGGAATCGCTGCAATACTCGCCTCCCCATTCATTTACATTGGACTCGCTAGACTCGCAACGAGTAGCGAGTCCTGGACTCAGACTCGTTACAGTCTAGCGAGTCCGAGTAATTTAGGATTCGCCCATCTCTAATATCCTCCCATATAATGCAAGTGATCCTTAAACAGTAGTTTCTTAAACAAAATTATGTTTGATCTACATTATTAAGTAACTTGTCTAGGGTGTCCTTACTTTAAACCAGGGGCGGGGAACCTTCTGCCAAGGACCATTTGTAAACTTCTACAATCCTTCGGGGACAGTACAAAATTGTCAACTTAAAAATTACCCACTATATTTGGTTACACAATAAACTCACCCCTACTGTGGTGGCTGGAGCTGCTTCTCTTTGGCGTGGGTTATATTGGTCATGTTGCTTCTCAACTGCTTTTCCAGGTTTGCTAAAGCCATAAACATCACAGGAGAGGCTGGGAGCGTATACCTCACTGGGGGGGCTCAGGCCGGGGCATAGCGATCACTGGAGAGGCTGAGGCTGGGGCATAGAGATCACTGGAGAGGCTGAGGCTGGGGCATAGAGATCACTGGGGAAGCTCAGGCCGGGGCATAGAGATCACTGGAGAGGCTGAGGCTGGGGCATAGAGATCACTGGAGAGGCTGAGGCTGGGGCATAGAGATCACTGGGGAGGCTCAGGCTGCGGCATAGAGATCACTAGAGACGCTGAGGCTGGGGCATAGAGATCCCTGAGGAGCTGGATTTAAAGGGCAGACAGTCGGCAAAACGTGTCTGCCAACCTGAGCACTGCTGTCCCCAGGAATCTCTCCGAGGGCGGCAAAAAAGTAATCGAGGGCCGCATTCGGCCCTGGTGCCTGATGTTCCCCACCCCTGCTTTAAACCCCCCCATTTGGTGGACACCCCATCACTAATTTTTAATATATTTATATATTTTTTTTAAATAATACATTCATGTAGAAAAAACCTCATTCAATTATTCTTGCAGAACACATCATTCAAATATATTTTTCAGTCTCCCTCAAAAACAATATCAGACAACATCATAGACACATCTCCAGCTTCTAAGCCGTTAATAAAGGCAAATAATCATTTCCTAGTGCAACTGAATATTCTAATTTTTTAATGGAGAAAATGCATTCTTAATTTAAATATGCACAATAAGTAGGGCCAATAATAAGAAAAAAAAAGTAGTATATGGGAGAATGAATGTAGTGCTCTATGTATAAGGCATATAAAAGCAGCCAGGAGTCTGTAGAAATCAGCATAAGGAGAAAAAAAAAAAAAAAAGCTAAATAATGTTCACAAATTGTCTGTAATTGTATGGATTTTAAATATAAAAGTTGCCAGTGAAAAAAGCTAAAAGCCATTAGGAGAGATACTATTGTGAAATACATCAGCAACATCAATTCAAAATCTTATTTAAAAAAAAAAAACCTAACTAGAATTTTTTTTTTTGAAAAAAAATTTGATAACTATACTTAAAAGTCTTGTCTCGATGTTTACGACAATGTCGACATTGTTCGGAATGACACGGCCTAATGCATATATGAATCCGATTTGAAAAGAGCTACTAATTAGCATGAATAGTCTTTCTCCGTGAAGGTCGTTTATTTTGTAGCTGAACATCGTTGAAGCAGTCACCCTTAGTAACAGCGATTAGGATTGGAGGCCTGGCACTCTTGTCTTATTTGACACCAGGTCACCAATTTAATTAAAAGAAAAGGAAAAAATATGAAATGGAAGAAAAAGGAATTCTATACCGATAAAACTTTGCTGTGTGTTCGTCATCTATTTCATGAAATGTTTTCGAAAACTTCAGGATAATTCTACCTTTTTCTTTACAATTTTCATACTCTAACTCAACGTTGACTTCAATGCCGTCGTAGGCCAAAAGTCTGGGAGGACAGATCCGGAAGGATAATCGTGGCGCTACTGAATAGGACAAGGCGTATTGTATTCCACAGTGGTTAAAACAGGGGAGGACCTACCGTGGTGCAGCTGGTTCAGCTGCACCAGGGCCCCCGACTGGGTAGGGGGCCCCTCAAGCACCTGTAGGGGGCCCCCCGTGACCCTATGTCAGAGGAGGTTAACTGAGGGAAGCTTCCTGGTTCCCTTGGCTGTTCCCGCCCCTCCTCTCCTCTCCAGCCTCGGCTCCCAGATCTACAATGCGTGTAGGTAAGAGCCGCACTCAATTGCCCCTGCTCATCACCCAAAGGTGCCAGCACGCCCCCCCCTCGGTCCTCATCTGACACTGCTAGCACACCCCACCCCCGGTCCTCACCTACAGCTGCACCAGGGCCCGCCGGGCTGAAGGTCCGCCACTGGGTTAAAAGGTAGGTAGATGGTCAGGAGAGAAAGGTAGAGAGGTTCCAACGTGTATCACCAGGGAAGGTGGCTTGACGTGTTCCATAGGAGGCACCTGCTTAATTCAGAGGCGTGCTGCAAACTGAACTGGACTGTATCTCCCAGGGAACCGATACGCTGTGTATTAAGATCTTCATCAAGTGAGCAGCACCCAGAAAAAACTTTGGATTCTTAGTTACTCTCTACACTTAAGATTTTGCGCAGCCTCTCTTGCCTCCCCAGTAGACCCCAGCTGGGGGATACACATCTTAGTAGGCCAGGGGTCTCAAACTCCAGGCCTGAAGGGTCACACACCTGTGCAGGAGATTAAATTACTAACTATCAAATGCTAAGGAAGTCCTGAAAACCAGCGCTGTGTGTGGCCCTTGATTCCTGGAATTTTAAACTCCTGTCGTAGGCAATGCGAAGTGCTTGTCTGAAAAGTCTTCGCTCTTGACTGAATAGTCAAGGAACTTAGGACAGCTAACGTGGGTGGATTTACCAACTCTTGGCTGTATTAGGCTGCTTTCACATCAGCGGTAATCGCTGATCACGGCAGTTGTGGTGAAAAAAACGCAACTGCCGCGATTACCGCATAACAGCCACACTGGCGGTTCACTTGCGGCAAGCCCCATGCAGTGTCTATGGGGATTGCGGTAAGTGTGCGGCAGGTGCGACAAGTGCGGTTTTGGCACTTGCGGCAGATGCGGCCGCGAGAAAACCGCGGCTGACCGCATTTTTTTCGTGGCCGCATCTGCTGCAAGTGTTAAAACCGCAACTACACCGCACCTGCCGCAAGCCCCATAAACAGTGCTTGGGGCTTGCCGCAGGTGAACCGCAAGTGCGGCCGTTATGCGGTAATTGTGGCAGCTGCAGTTTTTTTACCGCAACTGCCTTGATCACCGATTACCGCTGATGTGAAAGGGGCCTAACTCTGTCTATTCAAGCTAAAATTTTTACACGGTAGGACAAGTATGCAATGGCTGAAAGATTAAGATTAAAGGGGGTGTCCAGGAGTGACATATTAATAAAATAATATCAGACAGGTGGAGGTCTGACAACCAGTAGGTCTGACAATCATAGAACCGTAGAAATGTAGAGTCATCTGCTCCAACCCCCTGCCCAATGCAGGATTCGCTAAATCATCCCAGACTGACCAGCCTCAGTGTGAAGACTTCCACTGAAGGCAGGGGCGTAACTAGAACTGGCAGGGCCCCATAGCAAACTTTTGAACGGGGCCCCCTCCAAGACATGCCCCCAATGACACGCCCCCTTCAAGACACACCCCCTTACCGAATCAGTGTTAACAGTCTGACGCCACCCAGTTTACCGTATATACTCGTGTATATAGCCGACCCCCCTACTTTTGCCCCCAAAACCTGGGAAAACCTATTGACTCGTGTATAAGCTGAGGGTGGACCCCAGCATAGGTATACAGCCCCCAGCAGTGTGGTATACAGGCCTCCCCAGTGGTAGTATACAGCAGCCTCCCCAGTGGTAGTATACAGCAGCCTCCCCAGTGGTATATACAGGCCCCAGCAGTATATACAGTAGCCCCAGTGGTATACAGCAGCCTCCCCAGTGGTATATACAGGCCCCAGCAGTATATACAGCAGCCCCAGTGGTATACAGCAGCCTCCCCAGTGGTATATGCAGGCCCCAGCAGTATATACAGCAGCCCCAGTGGTATACAGCAGCCTCCCCAGTGGTATATACAGGCCCCAGCAGTATATACAGCAGCCCCAGTGGTATACAGCAGCCTCCCCAGTGGTATATACAGGCCCCAGCAGTATATACAGCAGCCCAAGTGGTATACAGCAGCCTCCCCAGTGGTATATACAGCAGCCCCAGTGGTATACAGCAGCCTCCCCAGTGGGTATAAACAGGGCCCCAGTAGGTATATACAGGCCCCCAGTGGGTATATACAGGCCCCCAGTGGGTATATACAGTCAGGGCCCCAGTGGGTATATACAGTCAGGGCCCCAGTGGGTATATACAGGGCCCCAGTGGGTATATACAGGCCCCCAGTGGGTATATACAGGCCCCAGTGGGTAGTTTCAGGGCCCCAGTGGGTATATACAGTCAGGGCCCCAGTGGGTATATACAGTCAGGGCCCCAGTGGGTATATACAGGCCCCCAGTGGGTATATAGAGGCCCCCAGTGGGTATATACAGGCCCCCAGTGGGTATATACAGGCCCCAGTGGGTAAATACAGGCCCCCAGTGGGTATACACAGTCCCCCAGTGGGTATATACAGTCCCCCAGTGGGTACATACAGGGCCCCAGTGTGTATATACAGGCCCGCAGTGGGTATATACAGGCCCCCCACTCCTCCCTTTCTGCTGCACATGTCACCTGTAAAGGAATACATCATACTTACTTATCCCTGCCGGCTGCCGCTGTCGCCGCTCTGCACCGCGCTCCGGCTTCATCCGGCTTCTTCCTGGTTGTGACCGGCGGGTGCAGGCAATGACGTCACAACCAGAAAGAAGCCGGATGAAGCCGGAGCGCGGTGCAGAGCGGCGACAGCGGCAGCCGGCAGGGATAAGTAAGTATGATGTATTCCTTTACAGGTGACTTGTGCAGTAGAAAGGGAGGAGTGGGGGGCCTGTATATACCCACTGGGGGCCTGTAGCTGACCGGACAGCACCGTAGCGGCGCTGGGTCCGGACCCCCACAAGCGCCGGGCCCCAAAGCGACCGCTACGTCTGCTATGCCGGTAGTTACGACCCTGACTGAAGGACAACTCACACAATACGCTGGTGAATACAGATATATCTTTCTATGTCAGTATAAAGAAAAAATAATGTGAAATAAAGTTTGAATGTAAAAGTAATTTTAGGCACAGATTGCAAAAAATAAATGGTGCAAAGAGAATTATCATAATCACTTTTTTGAGACAAAACAGTACATAACCAACAAATTGGGTGACCCTGTAACTGTAGGAACCCATATAATACAGTAAATTGATCATTTATGGTGAACAGTAAATTACATAAGTATAAATGGCACATTTTTTTTTCCTGCATTATCCTACAATGAAATACATGTGAATCTGGCAAAATAGAACCACGACAGCTTGTCTTGCAAAAAACAAGGGTTCATGCAGGTATACCTACTAAGAAATCAAAAACTCATGACTATTACTCTGGGATGGTGAAAGCACTC
Organism: Allobates femoralis; assembly: GCA_033576535.1. Taxonomy (NCBI): domain Eukaryota; kingdom Metazoa; phylum Chordata; class Amphibia; order Anura; family Aromobatidae; genus Allobates; species Allobates femoralis. The sequence goes on along the minus strand of JARQOC010000001.1, from coordinate 593,372,619 downwards.
AAAGCTGTTTGAGTTTTAATTCTCCATATCATACTCTGGGACCAGGGGCGTAACTACAATAGGTGCAAGGGTTTTGATAGCACCCAGGCCCTGCAGCCTGGGGGGCCCCAAAATTCCCTTTGGTCTATAGAATAAGACTAATACTATTAAAGATTTGCAATAATTTTGGGCCCCATTGGTACTTTCGCACCGGGGTCAATGGGTCTAAAGTTACGCCACTGTCTGGGACAATCCTAGTATAATCTATATAATTGCCTTGTGGCGTCTGTCATTGCCTCCTTTGTTCTGTTGTCCCCGTATCACAATGGGGCATTATGACATTGCAGTGGTCATGGGGCCAGGGTGCTTGACTCTCCAGGGCTCAGTAGTTTAGGGGATGTCAAGGTGACCTTCCCTGGAAATTGTGGTCTCGACCGGTCACTGAAAATGGAGATTTTAATGGGGAACTGTTTATCGTGAAGCCTTCTGAGGTTTCTGGTCAGGGATGACCAGTTGTGCTTATAGTAGTCACCAGGGAATAAGTGTTAAGGCAGCTAGTTGGAGCACCCCCTAAGACAGAGCAGGCCCCTGGGTTGTAGTGAAGATAAAATGAAGATGTTGGTAGTTGTAGCAGTAGAAGGTGCATGTTGCAGAGAGGCGCAGGAAAGAGTAGATGTGGCGCCCCGCAACGAGTGCGTCACAAGAGGGTATTGCAGCCATAAATGCAGCCGCAATATTCTCTGACACAGCAGTGATCTGGTTAACTTCGAAATCCAACCCTGCATGCATCACCTAGAACAGAGGGCCAATCCTAGGTCCTGGTGGGCGGAGTGCTAGGGAAGTGTGTAGGAGAACAGACCCTTAGTCTAGTGAGAAGAAAAGAGAAGGGATCTAGAACTTGACCTGAGCAGTCTAGAACTTGGAGAGGAGCGGGGGCTCCGCACCCCGTGCAGCCCCCGGGCCGTCACCGGTCGGGTGTCAGCACCTGAGGCCTTAACTACCGGGAATGGGCATCATCACCACGGGTTCCCAAAAGACTCCCGTGCCCACAACTTCACAGCCGGTTCACTGGTACCGAAGCTGGCAGCAGTTCACCTCTGCTACGCGAACCAGAAGCGTGGAGGAGCAGCTTCACAGGAGCACCCCACCACCAGCCAACTTCCAGTCATCTAACCAGCGGTGTACCCACCGAGGGATCCAAGGCTCCCCAAAATATCCATAACATACATCTTGGATAGGGCATTGAAGCAGCCTCCCCGTACCCGACCTGGTATTCCTGGGCGATACTGGCAACCACTTAGTTAGATTGGAAAGAAAAATAGGGAGGGGGACAAGAGGCGCAATAGTGCCCTATCACTGGTGGCACTTGTGTAAGGTGGTGGTGCTGTGAAGCTGCTCACCTGGTCCAGTTGTGATCCCCACAACTGGTTTGAAGGCGTTTTGGAATCAGTGTTCCAGCTGCTGCAGGACCTCCACCGACCACTGGATAGTGGTTTGAATCCAAGATAATGATGGGAGTGCTGGTGTGTCACGGTCCGCGCTGCTGTGGTATGAATAAACTCACCAAAGAGACAGCAGTTATTCCATCCTTTTATTTCCTCCTCTCTCCTAGGAGGAAGGAAGCATCGCCTGTCTAAACCGGAGTCCCGGCCACAGTGAGTCAGAAAATGGCGTCACGAACAGGATACGAGCAGGCCCGTTATCCAACGGGTATAATGTGCTTAAAAATGACTTTATTGTCTACAAATTGGACTTTGTTCGTCCCTAAAAGAACTTTCCCGCCTTTACACCGTGGGCCAAGATGGCGCCCAAGATGGCGTTCCCGCCACAAGAATCCGCCACGTGAAAGCCCAGGAGTGAGTCAACCCCCCCCTCATCGTGGGAGGGCTAAAGACAAAAGGCGCCAAACTCTTTGTCCGCCCTGATTGCTCGAATCAACCATGGGGGCGGACCCCAAAGACTTTTCCCACCATTGGACTACAAAAGCCCAGAGGAAATGGGAGTGTCACAGAGGTTCTTCACCAGCTCTCTACCAGAACGCTTACTGGTTGAACGGGTGTGGTTCCCTCCAAAAGAAGAGAATGGCCAGCATGAGACTCCAAGACCTAATGCGGGAGGTCGAGGCGGAGGCCAGAGCAGCCACAGGCCAACCGGGTCCGGGTCCTGCCCTTACCATAGACGGCAGCCCCGACTTCTGGCTAGAGGCTCTACAAGACCTCCGGGTGCGATTACTTGAGACTGTAGAATGGACGATTCGCAGCTGGAGCGCGACCCTAGGCAGACGACTACACCATGCGATGCAGCAGAGCCGACCGGGTACAGCTACTCCAGGCCCAGACGATGTCGCCAGCTTCTCAACCGCCTTACCGTCGCCTACCACCTGTCCTGCTTCGTCACCGGAGCCCATAGACTGCATTGTTCCAGTGGAGGCCACAGCTCGACCCGTTCCAGCGATTAATACCGCAGCCGACCACGTTCCTGAGCCGGAGCTTACCATACGCTTCATGGAAGAACTTGACCTTTAACAGGTTCCCACCGAGGAACCCGCGACGTGTTTCACAACTACAGAGACAGTCGCCTGTTTCGTCCCCGTACCGGAGGCTTCCCTTGCAATTGCCGAGGCCTACCTGGTAACCGGGATTGAGACCCCTCTGCCTACAGTTACAGATGAAGAGGCAGGCAGCCTGGAAGCCCTGCAGGACGTCTCTGTGGAAGGATCCGCAGCACCACCCCCCTGTTGTACAGAGGAACCAGCTTCAACATCTCCAGCCATCGAGCAGCCTGATGTGGTCATCGAAGGAGAAGTCGAGGAGGATGACGACGAGACCTGTAGCACCGCTGAGGATCTCGACACCGGGTTCGCTTGGGGAGACACCGAGGAACTTCCTACCGGGCACACAGCTCGGGTACACTGGTCGGGTGCAACGCTGACACCTTCCCCTGTGCCGTTCCACCGGGTGCCGGTCCAGACAGCCCGCCAAGTTCAAGCTTCCCGCCAAACCACCAGCTCCATTACTCATCTCTACACCCCGAGCCGTAACGACGAAGATGTACGCCAGAGACGATGAGAGGAGTGGCAAGCCCGTGAACGCGCCAACATGCAGGCCCGTGCCGAGGCTCGCCGCCAGCCGCCGCTGCCTGCTGAACTCCGCCGCGAAGGTAGAATTTCCACCTTTAACTTACATACCAGGTGGGGGTTCACTTGGGAGGTGGGTTTGAATGAGGAGGTGTTTGTGGGGCGCCGGGACGTTGAGTCAAACTTGCCGAGAGGACATCCCGATCGCGACCTATACCGGGCGATGTAATCACCTACGAACGCTATGCTTGTCCAGATGGGTGGTTCGCTATCCGGGTGCGCCATCGTTCTCCGAGCCAGTGACTTTAAGACTTGAACTCATTCAATGACTCTGTTCCTGTTAATCACTGTCTGTGCGATCTGACGGCTACAGCCTGAACTTTTATCTAAGGACAGCCGACCGCCCGCCGGGTCCGCACCAAGTGTTTTACCTGTTTATTTTATCTGCCTCACTTTTATGCAAGATAATGACCTGTCATTAATAAAAGTGTATATTACCTGTTATAAAATACAAAATCCTCTGTAATGTGGGTAGTGTGATGCTTGGGGACAAGCGTATTCAACCAAGGGGGAGTGTGGCGCCCCGCAACGAGTGCGTCACAAGAGGGTATTGCAGCCATAAATGCAGCCGCAATATTCTCTGACACAGCAGTGATCTGGTTAACTTCGAAATCCAACCCTGCATGCATCACCTAGAACAGAGGGCCAATCCTAGGTCCTGGTGGGCGGAGTGCTAGGGAAGTGTGTAGGAGAACAGACCCTTAGTCTAGTGAGAAGAAAAGAGAAGGGATCTAGAACTTGACCTGAGCAGTCTAGAACTTGGAGAGGAGCGGGGGCTCCGCACCCGTGCAGCCCCCGGGCCGTCACCGGTCGGGTGTCAGCACCTGAGGCCTTAACTACCGGGAATGGGCATCATCACCACGGGTTCCCAAAAGACTCCCGTGCCCACAACTTCACAGCCGGTTCACTGGTACCGAAGCTGGCAGCAGTTCACCTCTGCTACGCGAACCAGAAGCGTGGAGGAGCAGCTTCACAGGAGCACCCCACTACCAGCCAACTTCCAGTCGTCTAACCAGCGGTGTACCCACCGAGGGATCCAAGGCTCCCCAAAACATCCATAACGTACATCTTGGATAGGGCATTGAAGCAGCCTCCCCGTACCCGACCTGGTATTCCTGGGCGATACTGGCAACCACTTAGTTAGAATGGAGGAACACTGCGGATTTCTAAGGGACACCATCACTGCTGAGTCCACCCGGTCCACTACCCGTGAACTGTATACCATGTACTGCCTGCTGGTTACAGTAAAGACCCATTGCAGAGACTTTCTGTGTCCGTGCTTCCTTATGAACCGTCCGTCCGCACTACAAGGTAACCGCAGCTGCCGCACAACATCTTAAGCAGCTCCAGCCTCCGGGGATCACCGCTCAGCCTGTGGGGAGCGTTCCAGCTTGCTGCTGTCCATCCCCCGGAGGTTCCGCAGCGTCGGTAACGATTACCGAAACTACTCATAGGTGGCGTCACGAATAAATTAAAAACCCCTTTAATCTGTTCCACCAAGACGTCTTCAAACCCTTTTGATCTGCACTACACCAGGCCCCACTCCCGGCAGGCGCGGCCCACCCGTGACAAGGAGGAAGGAAGCATCGCCTGTCTAAACCGGAGTCCCGGCCACGGTGAGTCATAGACAGTCACAAAGTTCTTGCAGTTCTTATCGTCACATTTACTTCAGTTCAGTGCAGATGCCTGACGCGCCTGGGGCAGTGGGGATACTCGGGGCTGAGCCCTTTTTTTGGGTGCTGCCGGGAAGTTACGGGGATTGAGGCTCAGCTCAGTGTCCTAACGAATCGGCTAACAAAGTTCAGAGGTTTGTGGCTTGGGAATGGCTGTTGTGATGCCACCCGCAGTATGCGGCTATTAGTGGACGCAGCTGCTGTATGGGACCTCTCAAGATGATCGGATGGCAGCTGTGATGGTTTCGCTCCCTTTGGGTGGAGCGGGTCCCCAGGGCAACTGTTAGAGTCTATGGCAGTGGTAGGCCCTTGGGAGGTGCAGAACTGAGTGCGCGGAATGATCGACAGACACAAAGGTTGAAGTCTCTCTAGTGCTGCTGTGCCTCCTAGGCTTTGTTGTGGATGAGAGACATGGAATCTCCCACCCTCCGGTGTTGGTTGCTGAGCCTAGAGTCCCTCACAACCTCAAACTCCGGTGTCCTCTCCTGGCGCTCTGCACTGGGGTGAGCCTGGCTACCTGCTCTACTCCACTGGCCTACTTCTCCACTTCCTCAGACCCTCTCCTATGGGTCCCTCACACTGGCTAGTCTCTGTCCCAGGAAGAGCTTTACACTGCTCTAGTCCACAGTCCTCCTAGGAACTGAACTTCCTAACCCACCCGCGAACCAGAATTTATAGCAGGGGACCTCCCCTTGAACTTGGGTTTCAGAGCTCCCCCTTCTGGCCCAGAGTTGGGAAGGTGTTGTGTGTGGTGGCTTACCTGGTGTGGAGACCCTTCTCTTGCTTCCAGGCATGGCATGGTCCCCCAGGGGAGGATATGCCATCGTGGCAACAGGACTCTGGGGTGCCACACAGACACAAGCTAGCCGGAATCCCATGTTCACCAAGATTGCAGCCTGGCCAGCTAAGTAATCTGGGTCCACTCTGCTGAGACACAGGAAATATGGCCTTCCTTTCTGCCCTTTCTCTCTCTAACGCTACTACTCCTTGTCCTCCTAGCATCTCAGTGGTTACAAGTCCTAAAGGCAGGTGACTATGGGCCCTACGAGTGACTGACTTGCAAGTCCTCTTGACCCTATACAGTTCCTTAGCCTTGGGAGAGTCCACCATGGTAGTCACTGTACATGCAGCCCAGTGACCTCCAGTTTCTCGGCTGGTCCTGAAGATGCCCAGGCTGAGTTGGGGCTGGTACCCCTGCTGCAGCTAGTTCCTTTGCCCGACCAGCACGGCTGGCTGCAGATTCGGGTTCTTGTACCTAGGATCAGCACCTCACTTGTCTCCTTTCTTACCTCCCACCCCTCACCAAACTCCTCCCTCCAGCCAGTAGATGATGACTACTCTGAATAGGAGTTTTTTCTGCCCAACATCCCCCTGGCCTGGAGTTTGGATAGTGTTGGGTGTGTGTTGGAGGTCCCAGCAAAGCTTTCCCTTTTTACCTGTGAGCATGATGCCACACCTATTAGGTAGGTGCAGTTCCATAGCGGCGACCGAACTGCCGGAGCACCACAACATCACAATGGGTATTATGACATTATAATTGAGTATTATGACATCACAATGGGGTGTTATGAAAACACAGTGGGATGTTATGACATAACAATGGGGTATTATGGCATCACAGTGGGGTATTTGATCTCATAGTGGAGTGTTATGACATCATAGCACACAGGGGGGAGAGAGACAGCACACAGGGGGAGAGAGAGAGGGGCCAGGGCATAGCACATAGGTGGGAAAAACAGCCACCACCCCCAGAGCCACAGAGGCCACCATCTAGTTTAACAATATATACTGATCTTAGTTCTTCTAAGAGATCCAAGTTCTTCCTTACCTGCTTCAAAAGTGTTGGGACCTTACTTGTTCAGAAAAAAACACTACAAGGAGAAAATTCACCAAAAACAGCAAGATCCTCTGATATCCATTACACTTGCATTTTTTTTTAAAATCCTGATCCGGTTTTGAGCTTTCAAAAAGCTCAAAACCGGAGCAGGAAACGCTCCTCATAGGAGCCCATTATAAAAACCAGATTGCTTTACAAGCAATTCGGTTACCGGCTCCGCAGCCTGCGTGAAAAATCATGCAGGCTGCAGTTGTCAGAGCGGTTCTAAGCCCCGCAATGCGGTAACCGCATTGCTCAGGATGTGTAATCCTGAGCAATGCGGTTATCGTATGTACTTTACTTATCCGGGATAAGCAAAGTGTTATCACTGTTAAAAAAGTATAAATATTATTAATAATTGTGGCCATCATGTCTCTAGGGGCAGCCCACCTCCCCTAGAGACATACCACCCACTGAGGTGGGCATATAATGTGTTAAGTACTCATGTACAGTAAACCGGCTCCTGTCGGCACTGTACATGTTTCTGAATGAAGCCGCGGCTTCTCTGACAGCTGCGCACACACTATACGTAATGTACGTATAGTATGTGCGCTGTCCGAGGTCCTGTACACATTTACAGTAGATCTATGGGCAGCGCAGCACCATTGATCTACTGTAAAAGCCTACAGGACCTCAGGCAGCGCACATACTATGCGTACATTACCTATAGTATGTGCGCAGCTGTCACTGAAGTCGCGGCTTCATTCAGAAAAATGTACAGAGCCGACAGGAGCCAGCTTACTGTACATGAGTACTTAACACATTATATGCCCACCTCAGTGGGTGGTATGTCTCTAGGAGGGATGGGCACCCCTAGAGACATGATGGCCACAATTATTAATAACATTTATTCTTGTTTAACAGTGATAACACTTTGCTTATCCCGGTGGTAGCCGGGATAAGTAAAGTACATACGACAACCGCATTGTTCAGGATTACACATGCTGAGCAATGCGGTTACCGCATTGCGGGGCTTAGAACCGCTCTGACAACTGCAGCCAAACTGTACGGTAACCGGATTGCTCCAAATTGCACATCTGGAGCAATCCGGTGACCGGATAGCGGCTTCAGCCACACATTTTGCCAGCAAAATGTGTGGGAAGCCAATTTCGTTCACCGCATCCGGATGCGGTGAACGCAATTTCAGTAACAAATGTGACCCTAGCCTCAGGCAACATAGGTGCGTAATACTGATGCAACAATCCCTCTCAACATGGTTCAGAGGGATTGTTACATCGGTATTACGCATCTATGTTGCCGTTATCACTGGGGCCTGCTGTATCCAGCCAAGTGCATTGGTGGACCTTTTGGATGTTTTTGGTGAGCAACAAAATACAAGTGCTGTATGCTCTTCAATATTGTAGCTCTTCTAGAGACTGTTGGAAAATATGGTGTCGGTAAGAAGATACTACCAAGGACTAAATATTGATATATTCATTAGTAGAAGAACCACAAATAAATAAGTGTCATCACATTTTTCCATTAAAAATTAATTAGGTTTTTAGTATCAACAAACAGAATATCTTCACTAGCAAAATGGGCAAAATGCCTAACAGCGTTGAAAATCCATAAATTAAAAGTAAATTGTAATTGTAAGAAATACGAAACAATGCAAGGATGAGATATTGTGGAGTATCTGAAAAAATCTCTGCTAATCTTTTCTCTGTTTCTTAAAAACAAATAAAAACATTAAACAAACTGTTTAATTTAAATAGTTTAAATTAATAAAAAAGTATTGTTTTTAATTAATAATACAATATAGAAGATAATTAAAAAAATGTTTTGAGAATGGAAAGTGAATAACTAAAAGGAAAAAGAAAACAATGAAGAGAAAAGGGATAGAAAGATGAGGTGAACTCATGATGGTTCAAGGAACCATTACTTTTGAAGGCCACCAAGAAGTCATCAAAACTGAGTCAACCTCTCAAGAGTGGGGCTCCATTGAGGTTACATGTGAAGCCATGTCAAATGCAAATCTATTCAATCCCCCAATGAAACCATTCATAATAATGAGACATATGAGTCACTTTATGCCCTCTTTGGCATTTTTTCTGGTAGTGTTGGACATTATAGGCAGACAGAAAAGCAATGGCCTGCCATGCTGTTGTTCCTACCAGAAGAAAATGGACACTGCTACAATAGAGATCATATGGAGTACAAAAGTGATTTGGTACCCCCTTATAGTGAATGGCTGTGAGTATTTGAAATTGTGGGTTTTATTAAAGCGAACCTGTCACCCCCCTCGGACATCAAAAGCTAAAATAGCCACCTTCTGCAGCACTAAGGCTGCATTCAGAGAAGGTGTCTATAGCCTTTTGATGCCCTATATACAATGAAATATGCACTTAGATAAATGCTTACACTTAAGAAGACCGGTGACCGGGAGGCGGGGTTTTGCCCTCCTCTGACCCACCCCCTCTTGTCAGTCATGGTGCTTGCCTGCTGCTGCCTCCCCTCACTGTGTAAAATGAACGCGCACCTCCATACTCCTGTATGGCGCCACGCATGCGCTGTGCTCGATGATTTCCTGGACACCCGGCGCACAGCGCATGCGCGGCGCCATACAGGAGAACGGAGGCGCGCTTTCGTGTGACACAGTGAGGGGAGGCAGCAGCAGGCGAGCACCATGATTGACAAGAGGGGGCGGGTCAGAGGAGCGTGAAACCCCACCTCCCGGTCTTCTTAAGTGTAAGCATTTATCTAAGTGCATATTTCATTGTATATAGTGCATCAAAAGGCTATATACACCTTCTCAGAATGCAGCCTTAGTGCTGCAGAAGGTGGCTATTTTAGCTTTTGATGTCCGGGGGGGTGACAGGTTTGCTTTAATCACCTAGGCAGTTTAATGATGCAACAATTTTAAATGTGTGCTTTACCGAACTGCTGCACCAACGCCTGTAGCGCATGTACCGACCAGGACCTTGTGCTTAAAGGATCTTCCTCACCTTGTGAGTGCCTTCACAATTACAAGGGATTCAAAATCAATCATATATCTACTAAAAATGGAACATTTTGAGCAACCTCTGTATCCTGCAACAGGTATGTGTTTTCTCTTATGTTCACCATCTCAGCCAGATGTTGGACCAGTAGTGTCTTCCATAGTGTTTAAAGATCACTTGTGAATGCAGTTGGCGTTGGTTTATTCAGCAGGCGGCTTGTTTTACATGTACATATGGGAATTTGCCTTCATCGTCTTTAAGAAGAATTGTGAGAGGAGAGGTCCCTCAATGCACTGATTGGGAGCAGATGTCTAAATAGGAGCTCAGCTAATGCCCTCTTGGATTTTCGTTTCTCATCCTTAGTAAATGCCACATTTGTATCACTTAACTCTCAACGAACCTCTCTCTGTTTCCTTTAGATTTTAATAAGGACGTTTTAAGGCAGGGAATGAGGAAACTTACGGATTAATAGGATGCCAGGACAGATTCATAATCTGCCTTGATGCCATCATCCCTAACCACGTGAGATTCAAAGCAGATAAACTCCCTACTAAACTGAAAAGATTGGATAAATCTGGTCATTGATATTTAACTGCTCAGATATCTCAACATTTCTTTTTTCTAATATCCTGGAAACTAGGAAAACATCCAATATAGTGATACAGAACCTAAATATGGTTTAAAGGAAACCAACCAGCAGGATATAGGGCTATAAAGTGAAGCCAGTGCCTTACAGGCACTTGGCTGCTGAATGTAATTATACCTTTACTTGAAAGATTTCATGTTTGATTGCAGAGAAAAGTGTCACAAAACTCCTGGAAAACAGGGCAGCAGATGATTGTTGTGTGCAGCACTGTGTCACTATTTGGGGTTGTTTTTCTTTCCTCCACTGTGGACATGCTTCCAGGCAGTGCAAATACCGGACAGCGTTAATGGAAACGGAGGCCCATAGCAATCCATTGCTTACCTTAGTAGCAGCCGCACACAGAGCTGCATGACGGCTCCTTTGCAGGAGCACATAGGAAAAACTGCAGGCAGCGTTTCCTGTGCATGGAGGGAAAGTGGCCATCATGCAGCTCTGTGTGCGGCTGCTACTAAGGTAAGCAATGGATTGCTATGGGCCTCCGTTTCCAGGCAGCGCATGCCGTTAATGCAGTCCGGTAATAGCGCTGCCTGGAAACTTGGGTCCTAAACCCAGTGTGACCCTAGCCTAATCCAAACCCTCCACTCCTCCCTTTCATCTCTACTTTCATTTTTGTCTGGCATCGTGTTGCTGGAGTATGGTGACAGGAGTCAGAAACTGTGAGAGATAAGTGGGAGGTGGGGGAAGGGGGTTTGCTTAACAGATGAAAAGTATGCCTACAGACAGGGAAAAAAAATAACTCCAAATAGTGATGCAGTGCTGCACACATCAATCATCTGCTGCCCTGTTTTCCAGGAGTTTTATAACACATTTCTCTGCAATCAAACTTTGGATCTTTCAAGAGAAGTTATGATTGCATTCAGTATCCCTACGCCTGCAAGGCACTGGCTTCACTTTATAGCCCTAAATCATGCTTGTTTCCTTTAATGGAAATTACGGTAAGACTTTGCAAACAAATTGGCAATTGTGTTAAGTACAATAATTTGTTATAGTGCAAACAATTTGAAAATGAATATCTTATTCTGTTTTTACAGCTTCAGTGCAGTTATCTGTGTCCATGGCAACAGACTACAAACAAATGTTATGTAGTCACATTTTGAATTCAAGCAGAGATAAAATACAGGAGGGGAAAAAATGCAGATGTCGGGACCAGGGCGTAACTACAATAGTGCAGGGGTTGCCATCGTACCCGGGCCCCGCAGCCTAGGGGGCCCCAAAAGTCCTTTTGGCCTATAGAAAAAGACTAAGACTATTAAAGATTTGCAATAATTGGGGGCCCTGTTGGAAATTTCACATTGGGTCCCCTGGGCCTGAAGTTACGCCACTGGTCGCGACTGAGTGGGATTCATGCAAAGGGAGACTTACAGTAGCATTGCCCGACTCAGCTTGACCTTATCATGTCTTAGTGTATTGTGTATAATAGACTGTGAGCCTTCGTGGACAGGGTCCCTGCCCCTCCTGTACCTGTACGTCCTGATCACCTAGATTTAGTGTACTTGTTCTTGTCTCCCTCATCCTCATGTAAAGCGCCATGGAACCTAATGGCGCTATATAAATAAATAATAATAATAATAATAATAATGAGAGATCTTTCAGTAAAGCAGGGTTCACCAGGAGAAGCTGCAGAGGAACCAATTCCTAACGCATTTGTAAACTATGGGGTCAGTTCATCAAACAATTTCCTACAGAATTCTGGCATATAACAATTTATTTCCATTTTTTGGGGTAACTCAAAACGTTACATTTTTCGCCAACTTTTTGAAAAGTGAGTGAAGCTTAACTAGGTAGAGGTGTGCACAACCAAATCATTTTCATTTATGCTCCAAAAGAGGAATAAGTTACAACAGGAATGTACTTACCGTATATACTCGCGTATAAGCCGAGTTTTTCAGCCCAAAAATTGGGCTGAAAAGTACCCCCCTCGGCTTATACGCGAGTCAGTGCTGTATACCGATGTATACATCGGTACATACCGATGTATACATCGGTATACAGCAGCCCCCGTAATGCAGGGCTCCCCCAGCCTAGCTCCGGTCACCTGTAAAGGAAACTATACTTATCACAGTGCCGCTGTCCGCGCCCGCTCGCACCCGCTCGCAGCAGCCGTACGCGATCCTCCATCTTCATGCCTCTTCTTCCTGTTTCTGTGCTCGTCGCCGGCAATGACGTCATTCCCTGCGACGAGCACAGGAAACAGGAAGAAGAGGCATGAAGATGGAGGATCGCGTACGGCTGCTGCGAGCGGGCGCGAACAGACAGCGGCACTGTGATAAGTATAGTTTCCTTTACAGGTGACCGGAGCGAGGCTGGGGGGGCCCTGCATTACGGGGGCTGCTGTATACTACCGCTGGGGCTGCAATATACTGCCACTGGGGCTGTATACACCACTGGGGCTGCAATACCACTGGGGCTGCTGTATATAGGGGTTGCAATACCACTGGGGCTGCTGTATATAGGGGCTGATGTATACACCACTGGGGCTGCAATACCACTGGGGCTGCTGTATATAGGGGCTGCAATACCACTGGGGCTGCAATACCACTGGGGCTGCTGTATATAGGGGCTGCAATACCACTGGGGCTGCAATACCACTGGGGCTGCTGTATATAGGGGCTGCTGTATACACCACTGGGGCTGCAATACCACTGGGGCTGCTGTATATAGGGGCTGCAATACCACTGGGCTGCTGTATATAGGGGCTGCAATACCACTGGGGCTGCTGTATATACCACTGGGGGCTGCTGTATATCATACTGCTGGGGCCTGTATACCACTGCTGGGGGCTGTATACCTGTGCTGGGGTCCACCCTCGGCTTATACGCGAGTCAATAGATTTTCCCAGGTTTTGGGGCAAAAGTAGGGGGGTCGGCTTATACACGGGTCGGCTTATACACGAGTATATACGGTAATTATGCTACATATTTTGTATGGGCTCATGGCAGCTGGAAGATAACCCAAATGTATGACTCTAGGGTATCCAACTCTGGTGCACTGTTCATCACAACTGGAGGTCTTAATGAAGAGTAATGAGCGAGTAGAGAAATATTCACAATCGATATACTTGTAACGAGTATTTTGTAATACTCACATTTTATTCCAAATAGCGAGTCTTATGTTAGTCAATTAGTGATAGGCTCTGCCCACACACATCCAGCTATAAAACGAGTCTTTACGGGACAGGGCAGGAAGATGGGCTTTTTCACATGTTCAAAGTCTAAAACCCCTTGCAGTGCCCCCAGAGAGACCCTAACATTCAATCTGCTCTCTCTGAGGTTCCAGCTCACTTTATCCACTGAAGGGAGCTGTCAACTTGTGTCAGATCGATAACGATGGACACATCACTCACGAGCGCCAGAGATACTCGCCGGATACCATACTATCCATGTGAGTAGCGAATAGTAGCTATTACACTAGTTCATCACTAAAACATAGATATCTCCCTAACGAAGGAGCATGTCCCTGTTCTGTGCCACACATGGTTTAGGCAGATTGAATTACCAGACAGGTTCCCTCTAAGTTTATGAACCTATTGTGATGTCGGCCCGAGGCTACAAGCAAAAAAGGCTATCTCGGATAGACTAGAAACAAGCTTCTCCATTAGGGAGAACCCTGAGAAACCCTGACGCTCTTTAACCCATATACAGGGATCTAGATTTACAACTGGGTCCAGGAGATTGCTGTCTATGGAAATGCAGACGTCCAGAGACTGGAAGTCAGGAAAAGTCAGGAAAAGGACAAAATCATGAGGCAGGAGAAGTGTATAAAAAACAGGATCAGGTAACACAAGAAAACACTATACAAAACAGGAGACTAGCCAGGGAAACCAAAAGCTATATCTGGCAACTTCCAGAAGAAAGCTGAAGGTGTTAGTAGGGTGTGGTAGTTTTCAATACGTTGAAGCTTAGGTGTTGGTGACTTCAGCTGGACAGCACACACCTCCACGCTGTCAGACTGTGAAGTACTACAGGACCCAGCCACTCTAACCTTGGTCAAATCCTGCATTGTCCACAGATTCTGGTTCTGACTTCACCAGCTCCACCTATAGTGTGAATATGTCGGTGCCTGGTGACAGAAGCAGATGTCGCAGGAGCAGGCTCTGGTGGAGATGTGACACCTATTAGAATTTATTATCACTGCTGGAAACTATAATTAGCTTCTATAGTTATCTATCCACTTGACTTGAACATATTTGGAGATAGTCCATTTTACAGACTGACTTTTGTAACGTCATTTTGGAAGAAAGAAAGCCAGTGAAGGATGATCCAACCAATGTAAAGTATGAAAGAACATGGACTCTGTGATGTTCTAGAGGTGAGATTTTACCAGAACAAACTAATTAGAAATATTTGAGTTAGTGTATGAAACTAATTAGGGTCAGATTGGGGGCCCCATCACCTATCTTAACCTCTATCTCTACCACATATAGTAGAAATGGGTGTTCATTCAATGGTCCTCCCTACTAAGAGTTATGGAGACAATCAAGCCAGAGACCCACATAGACGTAGGGAGGCACACCAATACCTGGCCACTTCTTCAACTATTCTTGGCTTGATAACATTGCCCACAAATTAGTGAGGGACCCATTTTTTTGGAGAGCTGGATCTTCTAGAGGTGAGAAATGTATATAATAGTCATATAACTGGTGGCATCCAGGATATAACTAGAAAATGCTGCCTTGGCCATACTGGAAAAACTGTTGTATGCTCAGAGGTTGCTTGTAAAGGCCACTAAATTCTTAGGGTGGTGTTTGTCCCCTTTAATCTGTCTCAGTCTCAGCAAAATTTTAAAGAATAAAGGTAATGGCGCTGTTGATATATTGAACTCTATTACATGTAGGACTTGAACTTATCGGCATCACCACTTTGGTGTAAACGTTGCAGATGCACCTAGACCCATAAGGAGGGCTCAGAAGGTCATTCCAATTTTAGCAAAAATCTGTGTGATTCTAGCCACTACTACCACAGCAGAGAATTTGGGTAATCCGGGGTCAGGTTCCTGGAAGCTCATGATATTTAGGGTGTAGGCAGAGATGTAATCACGCAATGGTCCAAAATCAGGTTTCCAGGTGAGCAATAGTTGGATTCAGGGAGTCAATTGAGGCATATTCACTGTCACGGTCCAACAAGTACAGGGAACAGACAAAAGGGAAATCAAGCAACAGTCCTGGGTCAGATAACAGAGATCAAAAACAAGACAGACACAGAGGAGTACAGGCCACACAGTACTGATACTAGACTGTTTGACTGTCAGGGTTCTGGGAGAGGCTGCTCAGTAAAGTAGCAGAGCAATCACAGGGAAGATGGAACACTGAGTAACCAGCACCTCCCAGAACCAGAATGGAAGCCTGTGATGTCAATCAAGTGCTGACAGTTTAATGCAGCAGATACCAAAGACACCAGTAATTCTTATTGCGTCCGACATGCACTACACAGAAAAATCGTGAAACTATGATTGTAGGGACCCTGTTGGAGATATAATGGCAATCCATTTGGTTTGCTGTTACCGGAGGGATTTAGAAGATCAACTGAGAAGATGGTTCTTGAGTATGGGTGGGATCACGAGGGACAGCTGTGGGCCTGATAACTTTCAAGGTCGACAGCTATGGAAGGTGGATTGGTACTTTAGGTAAACACAGTTATCTGAGACTCAATCAGTCACAACAAGCTGGCAGTAATAATTGTTTTAACGAAGACACTTGCCTAATTAAAAAGAATAATAATGCCATTGTGAGATTCTTCTTTTATTACATTGAAAGAATATTATTTTGAGTGTTTGTATTCCTTGAAGAAATATGTATGTCATGAATAAAAAGTGAAACATACATCTTATTGTTACATTCCAAAGTGCATGCAATCAGACCAACAATAAGTATAGTAACATGTTGAGTGCAGACACATTACAATACAATGCAATGGGAAACTATGGTGGGGAAGGTACCAACCTCTCACAAGGTCAATGCAAAGAGCTTCATGTGCGAGGGGACAATCTCACCGACTCCAGTGGAATGTTTCCCCATATAATCTGGTCCTATTGTTACAGGCTTTCTCAACAGAGGAAACATCTTAGGTGCCTGACCCTGTGAGTACTAATGATATTAGTAAGACTTCAAACTTCCTAATGCTAATTACAATATAATTAAGAGCAAGACATAAATAAATGATTGAAAGGAAAAATAAAAGAAATGAAAAAAATTAATTAGAACAATTAGTAAAAGAGCCATGAATTGTACACGTTAATGCTATGCCAACTAAATATAACTACTACATTATGTGACCAATATTGCCATTAAATTATCAGTTGTCAGTGGGGTATAGTCTTAACTCTCAGTGCAGTGCTTCCAGAATGGCCAACAAGCATGATAAGATGGAGCACGATAAGATGGAGCAAGGAACCATACAGGGTGATCATACACAGCCCAGCCCCATCTCAACCCAACGTGGTTTGGGTGACAATAAAGAGGAGGAAGAACAGGAGCTAGTTTCATGTGCTATAGATGGTACTACCTGCAAAACTGTTGTACTGTCTGTTCAGCGTGGATGGCCAGAGGAAGGGAGGAGGATGAGGAGAGCATGGTCAAGTTGTCCTCTTGGTGAGGATACGGACCTCTTGCCTGTTACTAGTCTGGCGCGCACGGCTGACTTTAAGTTACTCTGCCTGTCCCGTGACCCTCGCAATATCAAAATCATGGGTGACACTCATTACTGGTTGGTAACACTTTTAGACCCATGCTACAAGGAGAACTTTATGTCTCTTATTCCCGAAGAGGAGAGGCCTGCAAAAATGGGGCAGTACCAAAAGGTCCTTGTTGCGAAATTAGTAAAAAATTTCCCTTCTGAAAACGCAGGTGGCAGAGGTCACAGTTCGGTGGACAACCAAGGAGTACAGGTGAGAGAGACCTAACTCCAATCCAGCAGAGGCAGGGGAACACTCTCAAAGTTCTGGGGGAGTTTTCTCAGCCCCTTCCATGCCACAGGCCCTGAGGCGTGGGGTACTCATGTGGCACCCCTCAACGAGTGCGTCACAGGAGTGTATTGCACCCCTGACTGTAGATGCAATGACATGGTTAAAACTCAGAGCTCCATACCCTACATACACATCAGAATAGAGGGCCAATAAGGTCCTGGTGGGCGGAGTGTAGGAGAAGTGTAGAGGAGATGTATGAGAAGGAGGAAGAAGTGGCGGAGGAATAAAGGGTGGCCGGGAGGAACGTAGGAGAGGGGGGCCCTGCACAGTCCCGTGCAGCCCCTAGGCCACCTCCGGTTGGCGCCATTACCCGGTGCCTCACCAACCGGACTCTGGGCGATCATCTATGGGTCAAAATACACCCGCGCCCATCTACAACCGGATCACTGGTTCCGAAGTTAGCAAGTCGTTTATCACTGCCATGCAAACCAGGATGGAGGGACCGCTCTACAGGAGTACCCCACCGCCGCCGCAAACAGAGTCGTCTTGCCAGCGGAGTACCCACCAAAAGGAACAAGGTTACCCCTCACACCAGAACGTATACACCGGCAGGGAAATCTAAGTAACCCCTTGTACCCGACCTTGGAACACAAAGGCGACATCGGCAACTCACCTAGAACAAGCTTAGAAAGGAGGAACACCGCGGAGCTCTGAGAAACACCGGTCATTGCCAAGTCCACCCAGTCCATCACCCGTTACCTGTATACCATGTATCACCTGCTGGTTACAGTAAAATACCCGTTGCAGAGACTAATGGTGTCCGTGTTTCTTAAGAACTGTTTCACTCCGCATACAGAAAGGAACTGAGCTGCCTCACAACATCTTGTGCAGCTATTGGGGACTCCCGCTCGTCCTGTGGGGAGCGTCCCATCTTGCTGCATTCCATCCCCCGGAGGCCCAAGCAGCGCCGGTGAAATCACCGGATCTCCCGCAGGTGGCGTCACAACAAGATTTAACCCCTTATCTGTTCAGCCAACGTTTTTGGTCTGGACCACCGGGCCCACACAACCTCGGGCGCGGTACCGTGACAGGGAGCAGCGACAGCCCGAGATGTGCACACTCCGGCTAAGGTGAGTCACTCACACAAGGACTGCAAAGTTTGGGAAGAAGCTGAAGTTTCGAAGGAGGGCATCCTTCTTCCTCAGAATCCTGAGGAAGAAGGACGCCAATGCATTGAGACAGCACTGTGACCTTGAGACCACCACTTCACTGCAATACAGCTCCCGGAATCTATCCCCGCTCACCTGGTCACATGACAGACATGACGCGGTGACGCAACACATCACGTGACCGCATGACGTAGGATCCTCGAACCCGGAAGCGACACCGCTGGCCACGGTGTTTGCAACCCTCTCAGTGTAAGGGCGGACCGCAAATCACAGGAAAATACCACAACAACCCGGACAGCACTGTAGAGCAGCAGAGAAGACCCACCACCAGTAAGTAAACGAAGCAGATCACAAACACTGTTTTGTCCAATGAGCACAATAGAAGCGCTCACAGTCCACCTTGCAATATCACACATTAAGTAGTAAAGACAACTGAGTCCAAT
Source organism: Allobates femoralis (assembly GCA_033576535.1). Taxonomy (NCBI): domain Eukaryota; kingdom Metazoa; phylum Chordata; class Amphibia; order Anura; family Aromobatidae; genus Allobates; species Allobates femoralis. Next base: position 593,353,858 of record JARQOC010000001.1, on the reverse strand, counting down.
CTGCACTCTGAAGATAGAAAGGGGGCAAACACAAATAGTTGAACTACAACACCACACTTTTTTATGTCACAATAGGAGAGGAAATCCACAGATAAGTGACACTGGCACAGAAGGATTGGGGAATATATGTTTAGAAGAAAAAGTTTGGGTACCGTGTTAGGCTGGTTTCACACTACGGAATTTTTATTTCCGATGCTGTCCGATAAAAATCGGACAGCATCGGACCAATTTTGGCCCCCATGCAGCCCTATGGGCATCGGACCGAATCGGATGTGCATGCTCCGATTTTTGCACCGAAAATAAAATCGGACAAAATCGGATCGCACCAAACCGGATGCCATTTAGTGCCCATCCGATTCGGTCCGATGTTTTTAACATGGGGCCCTATGGAGCAGGGTCCGAGGATAACATCTGATGTGTCCTCGGACGCGAATTTTACTGTACTGAGCATGCTCAGTACAGTAAAACTGCTCCTAACTGGGAGAGCAGGGTTAAAAAACAAACAAACAATGTATGCTCACCTGTCCCCGAGGTCCCCGCCGTCTCCCGCAGGATCCCGGTGTCCTCGCGGTGTCTCCAGAGGTCTTCTTCTCTGAACAGGACCTGCTGTGACGTCACAGTCATGTGACCATCTGTTACACCATGTTAACAGGCGGTCACGTGATTGTGACATCACGGTAGGTCCTTTTCAGAAGACGAAGACCTCTGCAGACACCGGGAGGACACCAGGAATCTGTGGGACTGTGCGGGAGATGGCGGGGGCCTAGGCACAGGTGAGCATATACATTTTTTTTTTCCAGCCCGAGGCAGCGATTTTCTGCCGGAATCGGATGCCAATTCCAGGCATCAGAAGGGAGCCGATACTGTTCGATTTTATCGGACAGCATCAGCTCCCTTAAAAATCGTAGTGTGAAGGTAGCCTTAGCCAGTTGAGAAAATGTTGATTGCTCTCAGTGGGAGAAACAAGATAGCAATCTTGTAGTTGTAATACCTTTTAATGGCTAACAAAAATAAAATAAGTGATGTTACAAGGTGAGCTTTCGAGACGTCTTAGGTCCCTTCATCAGGCTGGTATGACAAAATATTGAAAGAAACTCAAAATATATACATACACAACTAGAATAATGGACATTTAACTAAATATATAGCCTGGAGAGGGTCCTCAATCGTGAAGGCTTAGTGATGTGTAAGTTTTTATGACGCTAATTTATAAGAAAACAAAATGTCTTAAGACTTCAATGTCTTTGAACAACAGTCTTCAGATGAACCATAAAACCATCACTTTGATTTAAACCATCCTGGATAGAGTCAAATGTTCTAATGAATTTGGATTTACAGATCCTTCGATGTTTTTGTGATTTAAAATTTCCTCTCAAAACCAAAACTTTCATATTTTCAATGTTATGTCCTTGGCTAGAAAAATGTTTGGCTACTGGAGAATGGATTTTTTTTTGTGTGTAATTGTGTGAAATGAGACTTCATCCTTACTCTTAGACGTTGTCCAGTCTCACCAATGTAAAAAGCCCCACTGGGCATATAGTGCACATAATTAAATACACAACATTGGAAGTACTAGTAAATCAAAATTATCTTTTCCTGGCCAAAAAAATGATGCATTTTCATTTTATTTAAGCATTGTGGTCAACTATAGCAAAGTCAAAATGTATAGGATTTGAATAAAGTTAGGCTTTAGATTTACATATATAATCTCCATAGAGAAGCTCATCCCTTTAACTACAAGTTTTCCTCATTAAAGTAAATTAAATCATTATATGAGTTGACCCATACTTTAAAGTTTGGTGTTAGGGCTAAACACAGACTTTACATAAAAGTAGGCCCAGTTCACATCTATGCGCCCCTGCGTTTGCCTGCACTGCACTGGCGCAAGTGCAAGCGTTGGTACATTCACAGCCCAGTGCAGGCAAGCGCATAGGCGCTCGCTTGCACTCATGCCGCCATTACCTGCTATGGGCGAGGCAGACGACCGCAGGAGCCCGAAACCCGGGAGCGCAAGTGTGACAGGGCCGGTGTCACAGCGCATGCACTTGTCCAGACGCACCCGGAAATGCGTAATGTGGCGTTTCCGGGTGCGCCTGGACAAGCGCATGCGCTGTGACACCGCCCTGTCACACTTGTGCTTCCGGGTTTCGGGCTTCTGCGGTCGGCTGCGCTATGGTCCTGTGCGCTTGCCTGCACTAGGCTGTGAATGCACCTGCGCTTGCACTTGCACCAGCACAGTGCAGGCATACGCAAGGGCATATAGATATGAAACAGCCTGACGTGAAACAGCCCTCTGTTTTTGAGTTTGGTGCTTTACATATGCAAACCAGTCGAGCAGGCATCACAATGCTTGGTGCTCGGTCCAGTGCAGCCTCTTGCAGTGTTTGAATGGCTCGCACTGGAGATAAAATAAGCATTATCAGATGTAGTGTGTACAAAAGAAAATCTGACAAATTCCCCCAGAAGTGCTTTGTTTATGGCTGACTTTTTGTGGGCATAGAGCAGAACTGTCCAACCCGTGGCTTCCAATCAGGTACGGGTCAAGTTCGGGTTCAGAACACAGTTTATCTGAAGTCCAGATGAACCCGGAGAACCCAAACTTACACGGGTCTGCTCATCTCTTAGGCAAGGGTCAGACCTGCGTCTGCCCCTGAGCCTAACGCTATGTGCAGCCAGGCAATAGATCTCTATGGCAACCAGACGCTTACTGCAGACTCCAGCTAAACAAAGAGATCTCCAAGATATGCGCTTTTACAGAGCGCACAGAAAAACGCTGCAAACATCATTTCCTGTTTACCCTGCAAAAGAGCATATCCTGTGGAGCCGGCGACTGCAGTAAGCGTCCGGTTGCCAAAGGGATCAATAGTCAGGCAGCGCATAGTGTTACCTGCCGTAACGCTATGCACAGAGGCAGAAATTTTCTACATTTCTGCCGGATCTGCCAGGCTAGGGGCAGACGCAGGTCTGACCCTAGCATTAGGCTACATTCACACTGTGCGTTTTATGCCACCTCTGTTTTTGCTCTGTTTTGAGCTGCAAGACAGGAACTGACAAAAAAAATACCCAAAAAAGCATCCATTTTCTGTTGCGTTTTTGGGTGCTGCGTTTTTGACCCATACACAATGGCTCCTATGGAAAAAGCTGATCAGAAAAACGCAACAGAAATTGACATGCCATTTTCAGAAACAGAGCTCTCCAAAACTTTCAAAGTACCATGTGTGAACTGCAAATATGAAAACCCTCAGACTTTGCTGGGGTGTCATCTGAGTGATCCGTTTTTTGCAGTGCACTGCAAAAAAACGGATCAAAAAATGACAGTGTGAATGTAGTCTAATCCTCATGCTTCTTCATAAAAGCTTTAATTTCCCATAGTCAAACACTAACTCACTTTGGTACCCCTTAATGAAGACCTGTCATCAGGACAAGTGTGCCGAGTACTTAATCATATTGATTTTCTTGTTTCTTTAAAATCTTCCATTTGGTCCCAGAATTTTATACCTTTTTAATTCATGTGTGTCCTGATGAAGTAGCTGACTGCTGCGAAACTCGTTGGCTTTAATAAAATATTGAAACCTATATGGACCCATCTGCTCCTTCGGCAGGGCAGAGTTGAAGACCCGTTTTTCCTCTTAATCCTTTGTTTAATTAAATAAAGAAGTGTTGCCAGCGATCTGGTGAGTGCTACTTGTCTTCTATCTCTTTGGATCAAAAGGGAGGTTCTGTCATATCCCCATCAGAACCTGGTCCTGCGACTTGTTCACTCTGAAGGTGGTGCTGGTGATAGGAGAGAAGTCTCTGCTTGACACTTTGTAGAGTGCAGGCTCTGCTCTTCTACTAGGGTTGCAGTGGCTGGGACCTGTAGTACTTCAGCCTGATAGTGTGGATGCATGTGTATTGGCTTCCAGCTGAAGTCATGAACTTCTAGCTCCAGCCTATTGAGAAATAGGCAGCACGGTCGCTCAAGTGGTTAGCACTGCAGCCTTTGCAGCACTGGGGTCTTGAGCTCCTGGGTTCAATTCCCACGAAGGACACTAAGGACAACATCTGCAAGGAGTTTATATGTTCTCCCCGTGTTTGCGTGGGTTTCCTCCGGGCACTCCGGTTTCCTCCCACATTGTAAAGACATACTGATAGGATGTTTAGATTGTGAGCTCCAAGAGAGACAGCATTACTCATGTATGTAAAGTGCTATGGAATTAATAGTGCTATATAAATGAATAAATTATTATAATTATTATTATTATTATTAAATACCACACCCTACAGTATTTATATCTTCAGCCTTTTGCTGCAAGCTGCCAGAAATAGTTTTGGTTTACTTGTTTGTATCCTTCTGTGCTTTGCTAATATTCCAGTTTGGCCTGTTCCAAACAATTCTCCAGCCTTATGATTTTGTACCCTGCTCTTGGTTTTGACTTGGACTACTTACTACACTTTTGGATTCTGAGTTTGCCCTTTTCTGACCTCCTGGCTTTGATCCTGCTTGATGACTTTCCTTCCTCTGGAGTGCAGACCATCTATAGGCAGCAATCTCCTGGACTTTGCAGCAAAGACATTTACCTGTATAAGGGTATCAGGGTATCTTAGGGTTCTACCAGAAGGTGCGGTTTGCGTTTAGTCTGTCCAGGTTTCCCATTTTACCTGAAGCTCGGATGGACGTCACAGGTTCATGGGAACATAGATGTAATTAAGTAATAGAAGAATGCATAAAGAAGAATATTATATTTTTTTATTTCATATGAATAAAACTCAGCTTTACTCACCAACTCCTGCAACCAGTCAATGTGATCTGTAGTGTTAGTTGGCTTGAGGCCATAGAGCCAAGTGATTGTCTACAGGGGTCCTATGTTCTGTCAATGTGATATCACTGTTGCAGCTTGCCAACAAACACTATGACCAGCAGTGGAAAACCAACATTGGTGCAGGGCTAGTTGTGTAAGGCTCTATTATTTTTAACTGGTGGAAACTTATGGAATAAAAATTTCTTTTATGCCTTTAAGAGTCCTTTATGCAACAATCCCTGCCATCCGCTGTCGAGTGGTGAACACTTCCCATGTGAGGTTGACTTTACATCAACAGATAGCAGAGAAAGCTACAAAACTATTTACAGGTTTGAAAATAAAGACATGTGGATGAAGACATGAATATTAGGTTTTAACATTGCACCTTCGCCAGGATCAGACTGGCTCTCAGGGAAACTGGTGAATCCCCAGGTGGGCCACCGTGCAGATGATCCCCCACTCTCTTATATGAATAGTATTTGGCTTAATGCATTTGGTTAACCTTGTATATTTAAGATATATAATGATTGTTATAATAAATCAGTAAGTATCTCATAATTATTCAACTAACTACATGGCTTAACATTAAATGGAATCCTAGCTAAGCTAATGTAATATTTGCATGTAGTTGAACAGTGGGACCCTAAAGTGAATGTTATTGTTGGGCCCTTGGCACCCCAGTCCGATGTTACGCTGGTTACTCGAACGCCTTCTAATCGTCACCCTACTCATCATGTGTTTTGCCCTGCACCACTCGGCTCCACCTGACCATCGCTTTCAGTTGCTCTGTATTAGTTGTGAGTTATAGGGTGTTGAGGACAAACTCTTCAGGAATTGTTATCCAGCCTGTCCTGCATAGATTTATCTCCCCAGCCTATCCCCTGCTAGCAGGTGATATATCAGGTGACTCCACCTTCCACTCCTCACCTGATTCTTGATTCCTAGCATACTAGCACCTTGTTTATGCATTCTTCCATATTCTGTCTCCTGTAATTACCTGGGCTTGTTTACCCTTCCTGTCTGACCTCTCTGATCCTGATCTCATCTACTTATATTGAACCTATGCTGCCTGGCCTTACCTTAGTTGTCTGACCCCATCCCGACCTCTCCCATGTCTCTGACTATGCTGTCAGCAGCTTCTGTCCTGGGGACTGCTCTAAAGTGGTACCTTGTGTCTACAGACAGCCATGTCTATCCTCACCATCAGATGCTAGTGAGAACTTGGTAGTCACGCCCCCCAGGTTAAGCCCACCCCATGGCACAGTAGGTCCACTCTGGTACCAAAAGCTGTCACAAATTGGTCAAATTATTAGTTTTTTCCTATTTATTTGAAAACTACTGTATGTTAAATGAATAGCTTCAGACATGTACTAGTGCACCTCAATGAATTAGAATATCATCAAAAAGTTCACTAATTCACAACAAAAAGTGAAATGCATATATTATACAGAGTCATTACACACAGAGTGATCTATTTCATGTGTTTATTTATGTAAATATTGATGATTATGGCTTACAGCCAATGAAAACCCAAAGTTCATTATCTCAGAAAATTAAAGTAGGGCGGATGAAGGGTTAAAACCGCGCTGCCATATTCCACAAGACATCAAAGGGTGAATATAATATTGATTTATTAGTCAATGCGTTTCAGGGCTCCCAGAAACACCCTGAAACATGGCAATAGGATATTAATATTTGATGATATTCCAATTAATTGAGATGCACTAGTATTTGTTGATCCTCTTCTACTTTGTTTAAGTGTCATGAGAGCAGGAACTGACCAAAGCTACTTTCATACCTGATCACATGTGAGTGGCAAAATCAACAGATGAGTGACGAATGTCAGA
>JARQOC010000001.1:593328910-593341130 GCA_033576535.1 Allobates femoralis | reverse complement strand
GCAGTGTATCTATAGATACACTGCGAAAGTATTCATACTTGCTATACTCGCAACGAGTAGCAAGTACCGCTGCCTACTCGTTGCGGGTATAGCTAGCACGAATAATGCGGTACTCGCTCATCCCTATTTATTACATAATATATAAAATGATATCAAGTTGCCTGAAATGACTGGGATCATTTACATTATGGGGACTGTGAGGCGGAAGGAACATTTTGTAATAATTTCTTGTCCTTCACTAATTAATCACATTTATTTTTAAGGTAAGCAGCGCATTCAGAATAACAGCCGTAAGTAACTTACAAGTGTCATGTCCCATCCCTAAGTAACATAACGGAGCAATCACTGGAGAGATAACACATCTCCATATGAAAGGGATGCACTTGTTATATTTCCTCGTAGGCGCTGGAAATGTTGGTCTATAGGATCCTCCAAAGGGACGGAGACACATCTGCCTCTATCAACAGTTGTCGGCAACGTGACTTTCCTGCACAATCGCCGCGTCTTAACTTTATTATTAAGAAGACATAATAAACAGCCTATCCTCAGGGATAAAAATCCTCTCTCTCCAACAATACCAAGAATGCAAACTGGAAAGATATCAGGACAATTTGCAAATTTTTTTTCTTTTTCCGGCAGAAAGGGCCATATTTTATAATAATAACAGGGACTTCTATCAGCGATGTAAAAGATGCATGAAGTAATTGGTGCTTAATTTGTACACAAACTGTCAAGGCAGTTTTCCTCACGGCCTGTATCTTCTGAATTCATTAGTCTTTAATTAAGGCCAGTTGGGACCAGCAGTTAGAAGGTTAAAGAGGTTCTGACAGCCTTAATCATTGCTCAGGAAGCTGAAAATGTATGCAAAGTCTCGGCAGATGGGGTGAGATCTGCTACTGCCAAGTGATAACTGTTATTCCTTTGCACCTCCAAAGCTGTCATCGTAATAGGCACATTTTAAATTTATTAATGCTCTAGTTACAATGCATACGCGGTCTCTAATGGTATGTCATTCAGACTATATAAACTGAGCAATTAACACACATTACCTGATAATGGTAAAATTATTTAGTGTATGTTTGATTTGGGTTTTTTTCCAGTCTTCGCTCAGGCATGGATACTAATAGTAAAGACTCTTCTCTTTGTCGGAAAATATTACATTCTGACTGTGCCATACAAGTGACTGACGTTAATTATTTTCTGTTTTACCAACGAGAAGCTGAACTACAATTATTCAACATCGCAACCCAAGTCCGCCTCCCCCCCCCCCCCGATCCGTAATTTCATTACCAGCCTTCAACTAGAATTACAAAAGAGCCATTGTTTGTTTGTTTTCATACATTCCGCTCATTTGCTGATATATACTTTAGAGTATTTCGGATAGCGTTTATATTTTTCAAGCGTTATGTAAAATCAAAAAGGGATACTGACTGTTAAACCAAGCATATGCACTCGGTGAACCCTTGGTGTGACCAAATAGTTCCTAATTCTTTTCTATGCTAGGCTACTGTTAGATATCGCACAGATCTGCAGTGATCTAAATCCAGGATTTTCTCTAGGACTTATTGTTCCACAAGCTTTTATATGATATGGGCTGGATTTAAGGATGGTCAGGAAGTGATGGGCAGGACTGATCATCCACATACCTCCCCATAGATGTATCACATCGGTTATAATGTGACTCCCTCTTGGTCATGTGACTGTTATGTAAGCAGGACCTGCACTTTCTGTTTGGTCCACATGGCAAATGTGCATGCCTGAGAGTGCAGCTGGCTAGAGCTCCTGGAAGTCCAGGAAGTAACTGAGGCTCTTGAGGATCTGGAATCATGATAGGTACCAAAAATGAACTGGTGGGTGATCCCTGTGTGCAACATCCTGTACGGCAAGACTGGCAAGCTGCAAGAGCAGGAAAAACCTGAGTGGGACTTTGTGTGCACTGACAAGTGTCAGTAATTGAACTGTGCGGAAATATCCACTGCAGATAAGGACCGATGTTATGTACACTTCCTTGTGTGAACTGTGGTCACAGTTATCAGCTACATTGCCAGAGTAGTGCTTTATAACTATTAATAAACCAGACGGACTATCTTTTATAGAAAACTGTCGATGTGGGCTTGAATTGTACAGTAAGCGAGTGCCCCCCAACATGCTCAGTAAGCGCTACCTCACACTGTTCACATGTTCAGGTTTTGGTCTGTTTTTCACATCAGTTTTTGTAAGCCAAAACCAGGAATGGATGAAAAATACAGAATGATAACGTCTTTTAGACAAAGTTCACACATTGAGTATTTGCAATGGTGTAACTACAACAGGTGTAGGGTTTCCAATCGCACCCGGGCGCTGGAGCATTGGGGGCCCCAAAAAATCCTTTGGCCTAAACAAAAACACTAATGCTATTAAAAATATGCAATAATTGGGGGCCCGGTTGGAGCTTTTGTATCAGGACCCATGAACTTCAAGTTACGCCACTGAGTATTTGGTCATTATTTTACATCAATATTTACAAGCCAAACCCAGGAGGGGAACAATCAGAGGAAAAGTTAATAGAAACATCGTCACCACTTCTGTATTTATCACCACTCCTGGTTTTGGTTACAAATTCTGAGGGCAAAAAACTCACCAAAAACTGAATATGTGAACATAGCCTTAAATAACTGATTTCTGCAGGATCCATGTTTTTAACATGGGAGTCTATGCAGAACGGATTAGTTGACTAATTGCTATTTAGTCTCCATTTTTATTTCATTTGTAAAGGATCCGTTTTTTTCTTGATGAAATGTCTAAGAGATTTGAATTGTCCAAGGCAGCAGCTTTAAGTTAACATTACTTTAAAATAAACCATGTGATTTCCTCATTGAAGTCATCCTTTAATTTTCCTTGTTGCAATATAGTGTGAAGGAGTTGCACACTCAAGCACATCCTTATCCAACTAAGTCTTCAAGAACCTAAGAAGTCCCGCACACAAATTATAGCTGTCAGCCAAACCATTATTCAACTATCTCTCCCAATCTTCTCTATACTCTGGAATGTCCTTGTATTTTTTATGAAAGAGCAGCTGCCAGATTCCTCTGGCAGCAGCTTATCTTGCTGACAGCGAGAAGGGATGGTAGTCCAAAAGTGTACAAGCCAGATCTTATCTTACCTTGATATCATCCCTGCACCTTATAGCGATACCAGCAGGTTCATCAGATGGTAGTCAGAGGACTTGTGTTCTGTCAGTAAGTGTACCTCCCAGAGGGAAACTCAAGAAATAAAAAAAAACATGGCGTGCCTCTAAATCTCTCAAGCATCTATGCAGTACTGTTATATGGGCACTAAATTAAACTGTTTTGTTATGTATTATGTTATGTGGTGCATCTCAATGAATTAGAATATCATCAAAAAGTTCATTTATTTCAGTAATTCAACTAAAAAAATTAAAGCAGGGAGGATGAAGGGTTAAAACAGCACTGCCGTATTCCACGAGACATCAAAGGGTGAATATAATATTGATCAGAGTTTACAAAGTGTAATTTGCATAATCGGCCATATTCTCTTTTAATGAGCGATGATATGGCTGTCCAACCCTATCGTTACCAATACTCATCTATTCAATCCCCCACTCTCCCAGGAGGCCCTACTAATCCTGCAATTAGGAGGTCACATCCACCATTCAAGCAGCCAATCACTGGTCTTAACGACACATTTCTTTAATGCAAACTTAGAAGATTGCATCAGCCAGAGTAGGGTAACATGACCTCATGGGCATATGGACTTCCCCAAAATGCCTTGCAGCTATCACATCACAAGGTATAACACAGTCAGATTATTGCAGCCTATATAAAAGCAGAGGCAGGGAATGCAGCAGCCACTGTGTGCCAATTCTGGTTTGTAGGAAGATATTTCAGCTCCGCAAAAGAGATAGGGAGAAAAAAGCATAAAACACCATAGAAACTTTACAACCAAGGTGTGGGTAATAACCCAGCAGTAAAGATTAGTGTGTGGGGAAATCAATGATGCAGAATTAAAAGGTTATCCATTTTTTTTTTATTTACTGTGTGCTTAAAAACTAACAGGCATGTATATGATTCTCTGGAATTGTCCACCAGTCACTTTGGACACCCACCTGAAAACCACTCTGACATCCTTTCTACAAATTAAGTGGTGAGCATACCTTTTCCTCATCTTATTATAACAGGCAGGTAGTTGCTGAGGTAACTACCTGCCTGTTGTACCCGGTGCCAGGATAAAATAGTCACCAATGGCCCCTGCCGATGATTCTGCTGCTCCTTGTCAAAGAGCAGCTCTCTTTCTTCTGGGCTTCTCTGGCGATGAGGCATGAGGCCGATGTCATGCTGATTGACAACCAACTAAGCAGCAAAGAGACGGCTGTCATAAAGCATGACGTTAGCACTCATTCACGATCGACAGAGCAGGGTGGAAAAGAAGCTGCTGCTTTGATGAAGCAACATCACTTGAAGCCGGTGAATTTCCGGCGGAAGCACCGATTGGCATCAGGCACAACAGGCAGGTAGTTGCTAACTACCTACCTGATAGTGCTTAAGCAAGTTGGTATTTTATTAATCACATTCAACGTTGTGGAGAAAAAACAGGACACTCACCCGTTATGGTGCTAGTAGTCTCTTTATTCCTGGTTACATGGGACAGGTGGCAGGGAGGGGGTGGAAGACAATGGACAACAGCCTGTTTTGTGCTGATCAAGCACTTCAACTGAACAAGCACTTCAACTGGTCCTATCTAGGACCAGTTGAAGTGCTTGATCGGCACGAAACGGGCCGTTGTCCGTTGTCTCCCCCTGCCACCTGTACCATGTAACCAGGAATAAAGAGACTACTAGCACCGTAATGTGATTAATAAAATACCAACTTGCTTAAGCACTATCAGGTAGGTAGTTAGCTACTACCTGCCTGTTGCGCCTGATGCCGATCGGAGCTTGTGACTATTGCCTGTTGGTTTAAGTGAGCACATCCTTGTGCACTCGCATGCTGCCTCACTGAACAGCATCAAGAAACCAAAGTCTAGAGTAGTGCCCGTTTCCTGTTTATTATTAGAGACTATTTTATTAATCATATGTGGTACGGATGTTGACGCATTTCGACTGTATTGGTTACAACTAAGACTAATACTGTCAAAATACGTCAATGTTCGTTCCACATATGATGACATTTTAAAGGGATACAGTCAACTCCAGAACGCCTCCTAAGCTAGCAAAACATGTCCCTGCAGCATCCTATCACTAATCTCACACTTCTTTTGTCTCCTAAAAGCATCCTGTGAAAGTGCATAAAAACGGTTTAATACTCACTCATTAGTGATTATAATTAGCAGGGGCTATATTCTTTAGCCCTTAGTGCATGTTGTTTTGCAGCCTGAACGATCCACCCTCTCTCTGTCTGTGTGCTCTGCTTGTGCAGGCTTTGCCCTCCCCCTCTCTGTCACTCACAGAATGCAAATCATTAGTCCTGCCTTCAGCTGCACATCACAGCAGCACAGACAGAGAGAGGGTGGATCCTGGAGCCTGCAAAACAACACGCCCTAAGGGCTAAAGAATATAGCCCCTGCTAATTATAATCACTAATGAGTGAGTATTAAAACGTTTTTATGCACTTTCACAGGATGCTTTTAGGAAAAAAGGAGTGTGAGATTAGTGATGGGATGCTGCAGGGACATGTTTTGCTAGCTTAGGAGGCGTTTTGGAGGTGACAGGATCCCTTTAAATGGATTAATAGGTTTATAAAATACCAACTTTTTTTTGAAGAAATCAGCTTTTTTCACTTTGATTTCACATGGTCTATTGATAAGTCTGTGTCTTCATTAAAGTGCTTGTAACTGGATGGATACACTTCTAGGAGATGTCGTATACACCTTTCCAGGGCCATTACCTTTCCAGTATTCTTTAAATCGATCTTCCGATAATCCTACTTTTGGAAAAGTTTACCAAAGACGGCGATTTTGAATTTCTAAAAGATTTGTTCATCTTTAATAGTCGACGAAGGAATCGTTTTTGTACCAGCGAGGCCAATTTCAGCTCTCCCGGAGAGACGTGAACACGCTGTAATTCTATGCGGTGTAATATCAGCAAAATATGAGCATTTATCCAGAAAATGAATGTGAGCTGCTCATATAGGTTACATTAATCTGTACATTGAGCGGCAAAAAACACAAATCAATTAGTAAGGGAAAAGAGCAACAAGAGTCTGCCATGAATGCCTTCAGCTATGGTAATTACAAGTGCCGACATGTCTGCGGAGTTAAAACACATTTCTGTTAATGCCATAAAAACCTTAATTACAATACAAACAGCTTCCCCCCAGCAATGTGACACAATTTGCAATGCATCACCATTAAGATCCTGGTGTTTACTTCTGTTTTACACAAACTAAAGTCTTGTTCTCTTCGTTAATATTTTCATGAAAATGTAATAATCTGATAAAGCAGCTATCAAAATAAACAGCCCCAAAAATGTAATGTAACCCACATTAATCAAGGTTCTCATCTGGATTACCCCATAGTACAAAAAAGACAACCTGATAACTGCAGGTCTCATTTATGTAGCTCTCGTTAATGCTTCCTTTTGGTCATGCAAAAACATCATGATTTTTACATTTTAATGATTTTCCATTTTTTATTAACGTTTTTGGATGCACATTTAAATTAAAGGGATTGTCCAGATTTTGGGTTAAAGAGAACCAACCAGCAGCATTTAGGGCTATAATATGAAGCCATTGTCTTACAGGCCCTGGGATGCTGAGTGCAATGATACCATTACTTGAATGATTCCATGTTTCATTGCAGAAAAAAGTGTCATAAAACTCCTGGAAAACAGCGCAGCAGATGATTGATGCGTCACTATTTGGGATTGTCTTTTTTTCTCCCGTTCTCTGTGGACATGCCTTTCAGCTGTAAGGCAAACCCTCCCCCCCCCTCTTATCTCTTTCAGTTTCTGGCTCCTGCACACTGTCACTATACTCCAGCGACAGGCTGCCTGACAAACCTGATAGTAGAGGTGAAAGGGAGGGGGAGGGTTTGGCTTACAGCCAAAGCCATGCCCACAGAGGAGCTAAAAGAAAAAAAACAACCCCAAGTAGTGACATAGTGCTAAACACATCAGTCATCTGCTGTCCTGTTTTCCAGGAGTTTTGTGACATTTTTCTCTGCAATAAAACATAGAATCATTCAAGTAAAGGTATGATTACATCCTTCATCCCAGTGCCTACAAGGCACTGTCTTCATTTTATAGCTCTAAATCCTGCTGGTTAATTCCCTTTACATGTGACTGCAGACTTGGGAATCCTTAGCGCACACAGTGCATGCTGTCAGGATTCTCCATTGCGGCACCAATAGTGGGTAGGCATATGACTTCAAGTATATGCATGCATGAGCTTATGTCACTAGACATGTTCAATGCAAGTGAATTGAGCAATGCCGGACACGTCTAGTCAGAATGTGGCTGGAAGTATGCACGTGACCGCCACGCCCAATGCCTTCTCCGGAAAATCCTGACCTCACAAACTGTGCGCACTGTGAGAATTCACAAGTCTGCAGTCACATACAGCAACTGTCTTGATCCTCAAATCTAAAAGAAAAAAAATTGAGAAAATGCAGAAACAAAATAAAATGCACCAGAAGTGAGAAGTGAATCGGAAATGTTTATCCGCACAAAGGTATAGTATAGTCCAGTTCAGTGGTGGACCTTGAGCCCGAAGGGCCCTGGTGCAGCCATGGTGTGGAGCGGGGGGGTAAGGCTTTGTGCTGGCGGCCGTCGGCGAGGAGCGGGGGGTCGGTTATTGGTGATGCGGCTCTTCTACCTGTGCTGAGCCGCCAAGTGCATTCCTGGAAGCCAGGGCGGCAGAGGAGAGGAGGGGCGGGATTATGCAACGGAAGCAGGAAGCTTCCCTTGCCTGACCCTCCTCTCCTCTGACATCGGATTACGGGGTCGGCTGGAAGCCCCCCTGCAGGCTTGAGGGGCCCTTAGCCGGTCGGGGCCCTGATGCAGCTGAACCAGCTGCACCACGGTAGGTCCACCCCTGGTCCAGTTGTGTGTACTGGGCATCATTTTATGATCTTATTTGGGTTAAGTTATTTAAACGGCCATTGACCAAATGATATAGAAATTGAGATGAGTGAATCTGTTTGAGATGAATTGAATTTGCTTCAAAGTTTACAAAACTTTGAATTCTGCAAAGTTCAGCAAAATATCAACCAGACTGCCTCCATATTTTTAGGTTGATTAATTACTGATTGTTACCGCCGTCCAGTGCTTCCCACCTCTGCTTACAGTCTTCACTCAGTGCCGGGCTACTAGAATGTCACCACATTCGTAGTGATAAGTGTCGCCAAAGACCTAGTCGGCGCCTCCGGCAATGCCCATTGTGTCCTTCTCGGTGTAACCCCGGTGAAAATTGTGGAAGAAGATGGATCACCAGACAGTGAGTTGCTGAAGCATGATAGATAAGCTTTGAGTTTTCATTTTTCCACTCCATGTTTTATATACTTTGGGGTTCGGGAAGACTCCAGAAATAAGGAACTTTTGTTTTTCATTGAATACGTTTGGTGGAAATCTTATTTCCCTTCCAAATTTGAACATTCTGTTCAATTCAAATCTAAGCAAAGGTTCGATAACCTCTACAAAATATGCACTTACATCAAGGTGTACAATCAGCCACTAGGATAATAAATGATTCATCATTTTATTGGTTATTATCTTTTTGCAACATTAACTTTCTGTCCCCTGCCTGTTGCGAAGTAAAATCTGTCTCTACTCTCAGAGACGGAATTCAAATCTCAGCAAAGGTTCGCTAATTTCTGCAAATGATGTGCATGCAACAAGGTTTACAGTCAGCCACTTTGATAATAAACCATTCATCATTATATTGGTCATTGTCATTTTGCTAAATTAACTGTCTGACCTCTGCCTGTTGCCAAGCATAATCTGTGACTGGAAGCAAAGCCAGAACCCGGTACCACACCATAGGACCTGCGGTGACATATTTCCAGGGGAGTCCGATCACGTGACACGACCCTGATGTGCTGCGATGGAGGCCAGCGGGTCGTCAGCCTGGTTCCAGCGGCTTTCTACCAATGTGTTATAACTGGGGTTGTACAGGAGTGCACAGCCCCAACAGGTGAGTGGCTTATTGGCCCTTTTACTTTTTACTCTTCATCACCTGCTCCTCACATTGCGCTCCCTTTCCTTGCTCTTCACATGTCACTGGAATGAGAGACAGAATCAAAATCTCGTCAAAGGTTTGATAATTTCTACAAATATTATGTGGTCGCCAGAAGGTGTACAGTCAGCCACTTTGATAATAAATTTATTGTTATAATGGTCATTTGTCATTTTGAAAAATTAACTTTCTGACCTCTGCCTGTTGCCAAGAATAATCTGTCTCCGCAGCAGGGACTGAATTCAAATCTCAGCAAATGATCAATAATCTCTGCAAACTATTTGCTAGCAACAAGTTGCACAGTCAGCCACTTTGATAATATACCGTTCATCGGCATATATTGCTCGTTGACATTTTGCAAAATTAACTGTCTGTCCTCTGACTGTTGCCAAGTACAATGTGTCTTTAGCCAAAACTAACCAAAAAGTGGGGGCGTATCTTTGTCTCCTGCTCTCCTATCTGTCATATTGCATATAGGCATAACAGAGAGAAGGACTTCCAGTTCAGAACAGACAATTGTAAGGAGCAATGCATGATGGAAAGTGAGGGGAAGGAAGATCCATCACCTGTAGTGCTGAAGTGGAACCACCCCAATTACAGAGCATGAGAATTTTGTCAGTTCTTGAACATATTAGAGTGGTATGTACACCATGGGGGCAGCTAGATTGTGCTTTACTACAGGTGTTGTTTGAAGGGACAGGCAAACGTTTCACTAATAATTAATAATAAAAAAAGCATCAACTGGTTCGATTTGTATACATTATATTAATATGTGCAGTAGCTGCTTTGGAAGACAGTAGTCACGTGAAGTAACTTGCATCCCAGGGTCAGGGTAACAAAACGTAGCACTCCATGGCAATATTCCAACTTTCCCCGCTTTATACTATTTCTGCTCATATAATCTGACAGAAACAAAAGCCTCCGGTTCATACTTTTCTGAAATCGGCACAGTTAATCCTATAATTGCCTGTATATGATATCAAAAGCATCAACAAATTAGCTTAAACGACTCCAAACAAAAACAAAAAAGATCGAGGTACAAAGGAGATAAACACACAGTCACAATGGTACATGGTATAAAAGAGGCGCATCTAAGTGTACCCGAGAAGGTTGACTGAAGGGGTTAATCCAAATCTAAAATTAGCAAACAAAAGCAAATACGAGACACAGCCCAACCACGAAGACGTGCGCGGCTTGTGATCTCCTATCTTTACGGCTTACAAAGCCGTGGTGAAAGAAGATGTCTTCTAAGAAGTTCACATTACTGGCGTATACAAGGGGAAAAAAACGATATTGTTACGGAAACCTTGTTCTTCCCATTGTGCACGTTTTACAAACATCCTCATTCAAAGGCGAAGCGGGATGTGTTTCAGGACAATTTGAGAAGCTCAGCCGTAACTAAATATTGTCTTATTTTGCCTCCTTGTTTCATGTTACCAGACATGGTCCTTAAGTTCTCCAAAGTTCACCAATCCGTCGTGCCATCACCACCGTAGACTGATGTTCCCATTATTTCCACAATCAATGGGCAGGATAATATATTGGATTATGTTGTATCTCACTTCCCCGTCACTCAGTGTTTTATCTTCTGCTTCCACACATAGAAACTAAAGACGGTTGTCTTGCCTTCCGCTAATCTTGACTGCCTTTTGTATCGGAGGTGTTTTGTGTTCGTCATTCATCTAAGGACTGATCCTGAAGAAGTACTCAGTCAGCACCCATATCTCATTGAAAGGCCGATATCAGACTAGTAAAATATTCATAAGACAAGGTACCTCAATCATTTTCAACTTTTGACCCCTTAAACTTAAGCAGTATCTCTGTGCCGCAGTGAGAACGTTCACTATAGTTATCCATGTAAAAACTGAAACCAAAGATCAAGGGAAATGCGAAATCAGTCATATTTGGCATAAACCCTATGATTTACACTGAATCAGAGGCACATTGAAATATACCGTTATTTCCTAATAATTGGAATTTTGGAATTAAGATACTTTATGCTTATTTATGATCTAAGATTATAGAGGTTACCACTTTTATCCTAACTGTTCCTAACTAACACTTTTCTAACACACTTCTGCTATCTACACTGCTCCTGTAAGCTTATCTCTCCGAGGCTCGTAAATACCTATATTGTTGTTGTAGCTTTGACCTTCTGGTCTGCAGACTGGAATCAGACCAACTGAGCAGGACACATCACTGGTGCGGACAAGGTTTCCTCTCTGTGAGTCACAGCAGTATGGCCTTGCATGCTAAAATCAAACTTTACTCTCCTCTCAACCCCCTCCAGTGATGTGCCCCACTCAGTTGGTCCGATCCCGGTCTCCAGACTGGAAGGATCATGTTACACAGCGTTTTGGACACAGCATCCAAAACGCTGTGTTGTACAGTACCAGCATTGTGGATGAGATTTCAAGAAATATCATCCTCAGTATGCTTATTTTGTGCACAGCATTATTTCAGCTGCAGTGTGACTTGCTGTGTTCTGGCATCTCCGCAGCATGTTAACTTCATGCTGCGGAATCGGGAGCAATCTTCAGTGGGATCATCACCGGGGGAATGCAGGGAGAAGCAGCCTTGCACCCAACACAGATGGTGAGTACAGGGCGGCTGCACTCTTCCTGTGCTTACCCGCGGCTTCCCTCAGGTCCAGAGGCACTGCGTCCAAGACAGTAATAAGCACATACCCTAAAAGGTATTTACAAGCCTCAGAGAGAGAAGCTTACAGGAGCAAGGTAGGTAGCAGAAATATATTAGGAAAGTATTAGTTAGTAATAGTTTGGACAAAAGAAAGGGGGTCACATTAGGAGTACAAAACCTCTTAAGTGTTTAAAGGGGGTGTCCAATTTAGAAACCCCATTTTAATAGAGGGGATCTCCTGTTCTCAAATTTTGGCTAAATTGTCAACATAGAGAGTTGATCTGTAGGAACTATCCTATACTGCATTACACAGATTAATGTCAACAAGCATGATGTAGTACTTAATTTAGCCTGTGGTGGCGCTGTCGCAAAATAATGGTAGATTTCACTACAGACGTTTGCTGATCATCGGT
>JARQOC010000001.1:593298632-593328810 GCA_033576535.1 Allobates femoralis | reverse complement strand
AGTCCAAAGGAGGTAGTCAGTGAAAGAAGTTTAGAGGTGATTCACCCAGGGGTCTATGGGAACTTGGAACACGGGCGTGGAGTTGGAGGGATGTCACTGGTGGCCCGCCCAGACCCGTAGCCCTGGTGGTAGGCTCAAAAATGTGGGAAGAATAAAAAGTGAATAAAAGAAAACAAATATTTTTCATGACGCCACCTGTGGTTTCTGATGAATGCACCAGCGCTGCTGTGGGCCTCCGGGGATGACGGATGGGCAGCTGGGTGGTATAGCTTCCCATAGGTGGAGCAGAGTCACCGGGGCTGTGGAAAGGTGACAGGCATGGATGCAAGGAGTTGGCTATGCTGCTGGGCAGCCGTGGCAGTCTCTGTAGCGGACAGGGTCAGGGACTGAGGAATCAACACACACACCGCAAGTTGTTTCTGTACCTTTACTAGTGAAATTGCAGGTAATGTCCAGGGCACTCTCCGGTGGTCGGGACACACTTCTGGATCCTCACAGTGAGTGAGTTTAAGGCCTCCTTGTCTATTTGCCTTATGTGAAGCCCCTGACCTGTGTGTAACTTAGTCTGGCCTCCTCTACTCTTCTGTCACCTGGTGTTGTAGTGGGAAACTTTGTGTGGACTACCGCTATATCCTCTCTTGCGGTGCCTGGCTCCTTTCTAGGTTTCTACACAGATGCCCGGAAGACTGGAGTCTCCTCGGTGTACTAGTATTTCTGCTGGGCTAAATGCTGTCCTGCAGACACGGACTCCGGTGTCCGGGTGGGTTTCTGGGGTAAACTGGTATGGCTCATCTGCCCCCAGTCTGCTGTTTCTACGTTACTTTACACCTTGCCTTCTACCTCACTCTTAGGTCCCTGCACTGGCTAGGCTGATAACTGCTCAGTTGTCAACTGGCTCGGGCCTAGAGCGACTCTGACAGACCAGGACGTCTTCACAGTTCTCCTAGAGACTGCACACTCTGACTAACTCCACCCCCAGCACCGGTATTTATAGGGGATCTTGCTTAAAGGCAGCTAGTGGGGCTCCCCCTACAGGTCTGGGGTGGAAGGTGTTGTATGTGTATGGGGTAGCCACTGTGGAAATTCATCCATATTTTAGGTAGGCCTGTGGTTACCTGTACTGGCAGGGCATCACAGAGGCAGCTCGGTGGGAAGTGTTAATGGGGATATTGAAGTCGCCCATGATGATAGTGGGGATGTCCACAGAAAGGAGGTGAAGTAGACAGCAAGCTGAAGGTTATAAGGAGGGAAGATGTGGACGGAGCGGGCTTTGAAAGAGGGGAGAGTAGCGGAGGGTGGCAGTGGGATAGGGGTAAAGGAGCAGTTATTGGACAGGGGTAAGCCATGTTTGTTAGAGGGACGGGGGCTGTGGGAAAGACTGAGTCCGCCATAAGAGAGTGCAGCAGGAGAGGCTGTGTCAGAGAGGGTAAGCCAGGTTTCAGTTATGCCAAGGAATGAGAGTTTGTTAGAGATAAAGAGGTCGTGGATGAATGGGAGTTTGTTGCAGACCAAGTGGGCGTACCAGAGTGCACCAGGTAGAGGGACTGGGGGAGCGGGGGCAGGAGAAATGGGTCTAAGGTTGTTGAGGTTGCGAAGGTTAGTGATGGGTCGTGAGTATGGGGTAGAAGTGATTGTGAGGATGTGGTGGGGGGGACCAGGATTAGGGGAAATGTCACCAGCAAGTAGGAGAAGCAGGGAGAGGGTTAGAGGGTGGGAGCAGGAGAGTTTAGCGGGCGTGCCTGTTTGGAGACAGAGGGTTGAAAGTGAAGGAACAGTTCAGATGAGTGGGTGAGATGGCTAGGTAGGATGGAGGGTGAGAGAACTACTTTGTTGCTGGGTAGAGGGATATGTGGGGGTAGTAGGAAGTGGAGTAGGAAGTGGAGCGAGAGCGAACAAAAACTGAAACATTGTATATGGTAAGCAGTAATAGGATGTGTGGCACCCCACTGGTCAGTGCGCCACGGAGGGGTACTGCACCCAGATCAGTGTGTGTAGTATCCCTGTGACCAGGGGATCGGAATGTTAATTTGAGGCCCTCACCACACGCATTCACACACCTAGAGCCAGGGGATCAATTGGTTAACCCATTGCTAGGGGATCGATCCTGGTGGGTGGAGTTAGGTGGGTACTGAAGAGCGGGAAGGAGTTAGTGATTGCAAGCGATGAGAGAGAAGAAGCGGGACCCTGTGAGTGGCGCAGAGGGAGGGCACCTAAAGGACGGTGACCCAGACTAAAGGGTGTCAGCTAACACCCTAATCTGGTCCGGTACAATACCTGGTCAGAAGGACCCAGTCCACCAACATAGAACTGGCTCCGAGAGCGTTGCAGGAATTCAGCCCTGAGCTGCAAATACAACAAACACGAGCGACCCGTATAGGGTTATGAGCCCCTCAGTTAAAGGATAACTCTAGTACAACCCATGGGGACCGGCGAAGGGCTCTGTGCAAGGGGAGAAGAGCTAGGAAGACCAGGAGTAACAGAGCAGTACGAAGACAGAGGGAGAATCCTGAAAGAACATCACTGAGGGCTTCAAAGAGACATTCCATGCTCTGGTGACTATCCAAGCCGGCTACCCGTGACTGTATACCTTTAAGCTGCCTGAAGATTACCAGTAAACTCATGCAGAGCCTAATCAAGGTGTGGTGACTTATTCCATCTCCCTGGTGAAAGCTGTATTCCAGTCTCCTCAGGCATACTGCATCAAGCCTTCCTGTGTGAGTTATCCATTTCCATCACTGCCCCAGGGATCCTGCTCCACCTGCGGGGAGCATTACCATCTGGCTGCCTACCATCATCCCTGTAGGTTTGAAGCAGCGCTGGTAACATTACCAGGTACTGTGGGTGGCTTCACAAACACTTTATTTTATTATCTTCTTTTTCTTTTACACATTTATCAGAGGCAACCAGGGCTACGGACCCGGGCAACGGCCACCAGTGACAACACCTGTAATTAATGCCCGGTATCCGAGTACCCAAGGGCCCTGGGGTGGGTCAGATGCAGCAGAGGAAGAGAGGCAGCAGAGGGTCAAAGGTAGCCAGGGATCAGATGCAGCGGGAAAGTGAGCTATAGCGGTGTAGTCAAGCCAGGTCAAGACCAAGTGCACAACAGCAAGTCAGGACAAGTGCATAGCACGTGGGGATGAGATGTGGCAGGTGGATGGGATTCAGCCAGGGAACAGATGTAGCGAGGGGTCAAATGCAGTGGGGGGATGTGCATTGATGATAAGGTCAAACCGAGTGGGATAAATGCACAGGACATAGGGATGAGGTGCAGGAAAGGGGTGAGATGGAGCCAGGGATCAGATGCAGCAGGGGGTCAGAAGTAGCAGGGGGATGTGCAATACAGATGAAGTCATACTGTGGCGCCCCTGCGTCCAGGAGGCCACAAAGGGACCTGCAGCCAGGCAGGTAGGACGACAGTTAAACACCAACACCCTCACAGCCCATACAACCCACGTACAGTAGAGGGCAGCACCCAACCCGGAGCCTGGGAACTCTAGGCTGGCAAGGGGTGGTGGGTATAGAGACAGTGGGTGGGCAAACACGTAAGTCAGGTGACAGAGGGTAGAAATAGAGAAGGGGGAGGAGAAAGGAGTCAGTAGGCCGAGATAGGCTGACCAGTAAAGACAGAGATCACACGTCCTGGCAGAGTGGGGTGTAAGGAGCGCAGAATCTGGAAGAGCCAGTGCGAGCCGCGGAGAGAAAGCACGTCCGAAGCTAACACCCGGGAGTGTGAGGGAAGAGAGGGACGGTGATACCGGGCCCTAGAACCACAGCCGAGACGGCAGACTGCAGGCGGAGTAGCCCTCCTATGATACCCAAAGACACAGTAGAGAGAGCCTGGTAGAGCCTCACACGGGAGGACTGCTGGAGGCTAGGCTGAAGTAGAGTGTCGGCTCTAGAGGGGACCGTAGATTTACCCGGCATCTCCAGACAACCGACGGGGGACCACAATTACATGTTAGGGTCCCTATTCCAAAGGACAGGCAGCTCAGTGGCAACCCGGAGGGCTCACAGTAGTCTGAGCCACCGCCAGACTGTCCGGAGTCACGCACACCAAAGTGAACAGAGAGAGAGAGAGTCAACAGCCTGGGAAGGACGCAGAGACAGAGTGAGGGGTCACAGTAAGAACGACCTGGCTGCAGGGAGAAAAGGGAACCCCGAGGGGAAAGTGTGCCCGTGTAACTGAGAACTGAACTAAGAACTGTAACTGAACTGTGAACTGTACTTAAGAACTTGCAGAAGTAAACATGGTGAACCCTGAATCTGACTCCCTTGCATATCTCTACCTGAACACGACTCCTTCCATACAGGTTTGCAGCAGATCCCCGCCTGAAGAGCCACAGCTTGCAGGCTCCATCGCTGAAGGAGGATTCTTGCAGCATCTGGATAGTAAGTGTACTACACTCAGCACCAGGCCTGCACACTACACAATAGACTTTAATCAACCCTGCCCCGGGGAACACAGTTCTACCCACGAAGAAGTATTCCATCCTTGCTGCCATTACATCATCCCCGGAGGTTCTGCGGCAGTGGTGGCCCCATTACTGGCTACACACTGTGGGTGGCGTCACAACTGACATTATCCCCTGTAAATACACCCTTATTATTGCCATGGCCCGGGACACGGTCCGGACCAGGACCACCCGTGACTTCCCCAGTAGCAGACCCCGTCCGGTACCGAGTACCCCGTCCCAGTGGGCTCGACAATACCCAGTCCAGACAAATGCATAGCACACAGGGATGAGATGCAGCAGGAGGATGAGATGAAGCCAGGGATCATATGCAGCGGGGGATCAGATGCAATGGGGGGATGTGCAATACAGATGAAGTCGTACCAAGTCCAGTCAAATGCACAGCACGTAGGGATGAGATGTAGCAGGGAGATGGAACGGAGCCAGGGATCAGATGCAGCGGGGGGGTCAGATGCAGTGGGGGTATGTGCAATATGGATGAAATCGTACCAGGTCCAGACAAATGCGGCCCAGACAAATGCACAGCATGTATGGATGAGATGCAGCCAGGTATCATAACCAGCGAGAAAATGTGGAGTAGTGAAGAAGATGTGCCAGGGTGCAGGCTAATGGCTATTTCCGGCTGGAGGTGGCTGATGGCCTGGGTCGGTGGTGGTGCGCTGCAGGCTCGCCGGCCTGACTTGCTTGGCGTTTCCGTGGACGTGTGTCTGTGGTAGAGGCCGGTGATCCAGGAGACAGGAGGGGTCCTGGTTGGGGATGAGAAGCATCAGGAGAGCACGGAAGCAGGTGGAAGGCTCCCGCCCATCCGTAGGGCGCTCGGGCCATGGGGAATTAGTCAGGGCCGGGAGGGCGGTGGAGGCATAAGTGGAGCAGGCCGCACGCCAGTCAGGGCATTCGACCGGGAGCAGTGCCCGCACAAGGCCAGAGGGGCTATCCGTTTATGCAAGTTAAATGACTGCTCCCACTGCAGGTGACTGTTGGTGGTGGACTGTGCCTCCCTGCACTCCTCTAGGCTATCGACCGCCGCAAGTTACAAGGCTGGGTGTCAGGCTCTGGCAGGGATGGGGCTACCAGTGCTTCGGGGAGCTTGCAACTAGAGAATGTGGCTCCAGCCTGCTCAAGGCCCCAGCTCTCAGCAGGTGTGGGCGCGTGCTCATGCTCACCTCTCTCGTCGGATGTTGGCCACTGCTGGTGTGCACCGCGGCCGCAGTGCATGTGCATGTGGGACCAAGGAGGGGGGTGGGGCCTCCCAAGCTTGGGAGGTCAGAAACTTGAGGCCGAGGCTTTGGCCTATCCACCAGGCCTCAGCGTTATGACGACTGGGAGTGGGAGACGGTGAGCAGACCCCACTTGAGGTGGCATGAGGTTCCTGCTCTGGGTGGGAAGGAGCACTCAGGTCAGCTTGCGGCCGCTGTGGGGGCCCACGTCAGCGCCGAGGATGTCGGGCCTGGTCTGAGGGTGCCCTATGCAGCTGCATCATGGGCCCAGGCAGAATGATGGCTCCCACAGCCTCTCCAGGCTTACTGTCCGGGTGGTCAGGTTGATGATGGGGATCAGGGGCTGGTGAGCTGGGTCTTAGATCTGAAGGTGAACTGGGGCCCTAGATGTTGTTAGATAGTGAGGAATGCACAGCAGCACGTCCTCACTGTTTGGCGGCCATCTTGCCCCTCATAAAATGTAATATGTATGATCATTATATATAAGGGAGTGCACTCATAAAAATATAATACATAATAATTAAAGAACACCAGCAATAATATTATACTAAAAATATAATAATAATACTAAAACACCAGCAAACATTTTATAAAAATATACAAATGATCATAAGATAGTAAGCAATAATGAATAAGTACTTATAATAATAACAGTAGTAATAACGCAGTCCTAGATACTTGGGATAAAAGGGCTGGAACTTAATATAAGTGTGCAGTGGTGCACCTTCACTCTGGCCTCATAATAGAAAAAACAACAAGAACAACAAGAGAGCAAAGACCATAACATAATAAAAGTAAAATGCTAAAGTGTAAAAAAATAAATAGGGGGCTTGGTGACATTATTCTGATCATAAAAACGTGTAAGCTGTCCCACCGCGACAAGGCGACCCCAACGGGACGGTCCCTATCTAACAACAGTACTAATACCTTGTCATCTATCTGTGACGTGGAAATGACAAGGACAGGATTAAGCAAGACCCGAGTCCCAGTAGGTATTTGCTCACTTTTTTTCCTTGCTGTTGTTTTTTCCATTATTAAAATATAAAAAAGAAATAATAATAATAATAATAATAATAATAATAATATTAATAATAGCACAATACTAAACTATGATAAATAAATTATTACTATTAATAATAATAATAATAATAATAATATAAACCATTAAAATCCAGTAGTAATAATAATATTAATAATAATAATAATAATAATAATAGCAGCAAAGCATTATTAAAATATAATAAAAATATAATAAAAGCACAACATTAATAAACAATAATAATAATAATCATAATCATATAAAATGATTAGAATTAAAATCCAGTAATAGTAATAATGTTAATAATAATAATAATAATAATAATAATAGGATCAAAACATTATTAAAATATAATAAAAAATTAAAGCACAACAGTAATAAACTATAATAAAGAAATAATAATTATAATAATTATTATAATCATATAATATGATTAGAATTAAAATCCAGTAATAATAATAATAATAATAATAACAATAATAATAGTAATAATATAATCAAACAATTATTAAAATATAATTAAGAAATAATAAAAGCACAACATTAATGAACTATAATAAAGAAATAATAATAATAATAATATTTATTATTATTATCATTTAAAATGATTAGAATTAAAATCCAGTAATAATAATAATAATAGAATCAAAACATAATTAAAATATCATTAAAAAGATAATAAAAGCACAACATTAATAAATAATAATAAAGAAATAATAATAATAATAATAATAATAATAATAATAATATAATAATTGAATCAAACCATTATTAAAATATAATTAAAAAATCAAAGCATAACTTTAATAAACAGTAATAAAGAAATAATAATAATTATAACTATTATTATATCAAACATTTAGAATTCAAATCCAATAATAATAATAATATACAGATAACACATATATTCTTCATATATTTTAGAGATATTTCTTACATTATAAATAGCAGTCAGTTTTACAAACAGAAGGAATAACACTGCCTATTCCCCCCCTTCTGTCTGTTCTCCTATATCTCTATGAATAAACTCGGATTCTGTGGTTCTATTAATGTTCCCTTCTAATCATAAAACCCAAACCTGTGATAAGTGTCTTAATTATTATCAAAATTATAGAAAAAAAAAAAGTTGAGTCTTGCTCCGCTGCCTTTTAAGTTCCTTTAGTCACAGTTCAATCAGCTCGACATTATTTTTGCTCATCAGACAGAAGCGTTCGCGAACATAAGGGGATATTGACTTTAAAAATTCACTGGCGGAGCGTACAGAGCCTGCAGGAATGTCAGAACTCCAACCTGCATTTTGATGCTTTTGCCCCAGGTTAGTCTTGACTGACATGCTTGCAGCACTCTTGTTTGTGATTCGGCATCCATTAACTGTCCTTGACTCAATGTTACACAGGCCTTTAACGGCCAGCTCGATGCCTAATGGGCTCAGTAGATTAGATGCCACGAGGTATAAGGAAGGCACACGCCTCTCTTTAAGTGATCACATTGGCAGTTCTTGCCTTTGTGAAGGGGGGAGGGATGTTTGATCCTAAATTAATGAGGGCCTGTTAATTATTATTCTTATAATTGTGCTTTAGGTGGGAGCATGCCAGGCAAGTGGCTGCTTATAGGATTCAAGTTTGACAAAGAGGAAAAATTATGTCAAGGTTGAGGTGTCTTTGAGAATATGCTATTTATATGCAAGACACCTCGTCCAATCTAAATACCGCAGCAGCGTTAAGTAAGAAGAAAAGGTGAGCGAGTAAGAGATATACATAGTAAAGTCTGGAACAAGTCAGGTGCAAGTGGATGGTGCCCAAAATTAACTTGTGGGTGCCGCAGTTTTACCAATGTAAAATGTTACTACCTAAATGTTGCCGCAACCTGCAGTGATCCTCAGTCCACTAAACCGTTGCACAACCAGCTCTACCCCCTCCTACTATATCCTCATCCATCCCTTGTAGACTGTGAGCCCTCATGGGCAGGGTCCTCTCTCCTCATCTACTGTATCCTCAGCCATCTCTTGTAGACTGTGAGCCCTCATGGGCAGGGTCATCTCACCTCACCTACTGTATCCTCACACATCCCTTGTAGTCTGTGAGGCCTTATGAGCAGGGTCCTCTCCTCTCACCTTCTGTATCCTCATCCCTGTGACACACCCACCTAGGACCTTGGGGTACTCGGAACCAGAATGGGCAGCTGTCGGGAAGGTCACGGGGTCATGAGCCGTTTCCATGTCGCTGGCAGTGTCAATAAATGGGGGAAAGTTTATATGGGAAATGTATTCGTGACGCCACCCATGTGTTTCAGCAATTGGGATGGATGGCCGATGCTACAGTACAGTTCCTCTGGGGCCATTGGGGAAACAGCAAGTTATTATGCTCTCCATGGGTAGAACAAGGGCCCAGGGCAGTTTTCACAGTCTATGCTGGGAATAGGATACGGTGTGGTGCAGAAGTGAGGGTGCAGTAAATAACTGAAGGAGACAATAATGAAAGCTTCCTTTACCTTTACTCGATGGATGTTGATGCAGACCGGGGCACTTGTAACAGATGGTAACGGTGAAGCAATTGGGAATACACCTAGCCAGGTGTGCTGCGGCCCTCTCAAGGCGTGTCTAGTCCTTTACCCGTATGGCAGGCAGCTTGAGCCTATTCCAGGTTTTGATCCTTAGTGGCGGCTCCAGGCTCTGGTGTGCAGCTTTGCAATGGGGTGTTGAGTGGAGCCAGAGGTCTCGCAATCCCCTGCCCTCCGGATTTAGCTGCTGGGACTTCAGTACCCATGCAACCATGGACTCCGGCGTACGGTATCTAGCACCTTCCTCTTGGGCAAGCACGGACTCGGCTCCACTCCCCAGGTTCTTCTCGACTCCTCTCGGTCACTAGCTCTCCTCTGTCCTGAGATGAGCTTCTCTCTCTCAGTCTCTCCTAAGACGTCCTCAGTCCACTAAACTGCTGCACAACCAGCTCTACCCCCTCCTAATATATCCTCATCCATCTCTTGTAGGCTGTGACACCTCGTAGGCAGGGTCCTCTCTCCTCTCCTACTATATCCTCACCCATCCGTTGTAGACTGTGAACCTTTGTGGGCAGGGTTCTCTCTCCTCACCTATTTTATCCTTACCCCTCGCTTGTAGATGGTGAGCCCTCTTGGGTCCTCTCTCTTCTCACCTACTGTATTGTTTTGGACCCAATGATGAGATTTGTCTGGTGAACTTGTGACCAAAGTCCACTATTAGCATTCAAAATACACTAACAACTCGGCATTACCGTGATTTAGTCGTAAGAACATTTCTGCAAAGTGACCTAGAGCCATTTTTTCAACACAACAATGCAAGCTTGATTATGTCTCTGGACTAGTCTCCCATCAATCACATTTGTCCCATCATTGGTCAGTGATACATAAGGAGCTGCCAGCATTGGATCTTGATGATTTTTCCAAATTAATTCAGCATGGCAGAACATTTCTCAGACAACCATTACTAATCTCATACACAGAAGCCAAGGCTGTAAATGCAGGGCTTTCTGTACATGGTGCTTACACTCCGTGCTAAATAAATTGAGAAGTTTTGAACATTTTGTTTTAATTGTTTCATCATTTCTGTTCATCTTGTGGCATCCAAAACTCCACCACTTTTCCTTCTTGGTGTTGCAATTTCAATGTTAAAGAGGGTATTTCCCCCACTAAAATTTGGGAGATAGGTCTTTTATCCTTTTTTTTGGAACTCACCAGCCAGACCGTGGTGATGCTTGGGCTTAATCACTGGTAATTAGGCAGAAGGAGCGGGGCACCAGAGCTGCTGGCTGCACGGTCGGATAACCTCGGAGCATAAGGTGTGGGAGTCAGGGGTGCCAGTCACAGTTATATATGTAGTAAAATCTTGAAGAAAAGAGGGAGACGGCACTCACCAGATCAATCCTGTGCTTTTATTCTTAGATCGCGATTCACAAGGTGCAGGGAGGGGGGTGAGGCATAGATGACGACGGCACCGTTTCGCGCTGTTTGCGCTTCAACGGGTCATGATCACTGGTTATTAAAGTCTATGTGAAAAATAATACTAGAATAAGGATATATTGGTACATAGTATTAAAAAAGCTATAAAAATTGATGATCCATGGTGGACCCGGACTTTATCAGGAGGAGTGGGGGCAGGGTTGTAGGCTTGGTTGAAGAAGTCGTCCACTGCTTGTACAACCCCTCCTTAAATGCCAAGTCCACCAAGTAAAATAAAGAAAACCTTATTCTCACATCTTGCACTGGCGCCATTTCAAAGCCAGAAGATTGTCATCCCATGCGAGTGCTGTACCTGACCGGCTGCAGCCTTTTCTGATTCGTCATAGTGGACATCTGATGATTGGTTGCAGAACTCATGTGAAATAATAATATCATGCGATCATCGGCAGACCCAGTCCTAACTCTAGTGTGGGAAATAAGTATAAGGTTTTCGAATTTTACTTGGAGGACTAAAACACTTAGTAAGGGGATGCCTAAGTGGTTGACCGAACCTTTAAACATCACTATCTCACGGATAAATATTTTATAATAATAATAACAAGTTGCCTGCACCTGTCCTACTTTATATAGACCAAGTGCCGGCAATGAAAAGTAGACACCAGACACACAGAGATAGGTGTACACCCTTCCTTGGTCAGTACCAAGCTACCAGTGTCATTTATTTAAGAGACATGAGGTTTTGTTCAGTAAGGGGCTCGGCCAGCCCTACTCAGATGTATTCATTGGTCAGTGGGTTAGTCTATGGGCGGATTCATGAGGTCATCAGGGGGTGTGGTCTTGATCGAGTATGTCCAGGTAATGTGGCAGTCTGTGATTGGTCAGTCTTCTAAGGACTCCAGCTTCGGTGAGTGTTCAGTCTTCCCTGGACTCCAGCTTCGGTGATTGGTCAGTCTTCTTGGACTCCATCTTGCTCTCAGAGAGCATGGTGTGGTGTGGCAGGAAATGGCAGCCATGTTTAAATCACAACTTATGCAATGTAAAATAATACACTCTATAGATCATTTCTCCCATGCCCTTATGTCTTAAGGTTAATTAAGTATTTGATCCTATGGCTCCCTCAACAACCAGAAATGTGGCAACTATGTGATCACTTTACTTTGAGGATGCGGTTAGGAGAAATCATTGCAGCCATAACTATAAAAACTTACTTGGCACTTGAAAGAGTTATGGTTTTCTGTGATTTTTTTATTTGGTGAAAATTTGACCAAAAAAATTAAAAGTTTCGCCCCCAACTCTTTGGGCCTTTTTCAGTGTCCTCAAGCATTTTTTCACAGAGAATCTGGTGTGGATATATGGTGGAAACAGCATGAATCGTTGGTGCCACAAGAGACGTGGCCCAAGAAAAGAATTGACAAATTGATAATCCCGCCACTAGTAGTTGTAAGGTAGCTGCAAAAGGTTTATAAGGAACTACATGGAGAGGCCCACTGAATGCTGGGAAAAACTGGCAAAGGGAAACCATGGTATCCAATCAAATGCCAAAATTCAAAATAGAAAAAGCGGCACTTACCAATTTTGCCTAAAACTTTAATACTTTATTGAAAATTCATACACTTCAGGCAGGCATCACAAAGCACCCACTGACCTTGTGGAGACCAGCGGAGGATAACACTGCGGGCACCAGTTAAAGCACTCAAACACAGTGAAACCCAAGGTGCATTGCTCCCTAGAATTTGAATATGCAGATGAAGTCCATGGAGCCTCGGTTAAGAGTCTACAACATGGACACCAGCCAGTTATCCCACCAGGGAAGGACCTAGCCCAGGGTATTAGTAGCCCTTAAGTCACTATCCAGCCCTTGTGAGCTTGAAGATATGGCCAGGGGTTTACCATGGACTAGGTATCCAACCACAGACAGGTACAGAAGGACATTACAGCTTGAGGAGAGGATGACAGCTGTTTCGTGAGGGCTTTGCACTTCAAAAGATCCTAGGATCTGTTCAAGTGCAAAGACCGCATAATTATCGAGATAGTAAAAGAATCTTGAATCCAGTTTGCTCAATTCATCAATTGCTGCTGTGGTGTGACCTGTCTTACCAGCAGATCATCCAGACAGCCAAGCCCTACCGAAGACAACTCCTCTTAGAGGTGACATTGGATCAATCACCTACCACTAAACTCAATTCTTTCATAGATGATTCAAAAGGAATCCAATAGACCTTGGTGATGATATGCTTTGTGATGACAAAGATTACCATATGGATAAATTATATATTGATGGGCTATCTGAAGGTGGTGGGAAGCTCTAGTGGGCACTCTAATGGGTTGGTTGTCACCAGGGGCGGGCTGGCCCAGGTGGCAGGGGGGCAAGTGCCCCCTGGGCTGGTGGTATAGTCCACATCCAGGGCCGCCCCCTACAGAAACGGGCCGGCCGCGGGAGTCGCTTCGCGGCCGGTACATGATGCGAAACGGCCCGGCCGCGGGAGTCGCTTTGCGGCCGGCACATGACGCGAAACGGCCCCGACAGCACCCCCCCCCCCCGCTTCTCAAGTCAGCCCTGACAGCACC
Organism: Allobates femoralis; assembly: GCA_033576535.1. Classification (NCBI taxonomy): domain Eukaryota; kingdom Metazoa; phylum Chordata; class Amphibia; order Anura; family Aromobatidae; genus Allobates; species Allobates femoralis. The sequence goes on along the minus strand of JARQOC010000001.1, from coordinate 593,315,575 downwards.
CCCCCCCCCCCCCGCTTCTCAAGTCAGCCATGACAGCACCCCCCCGCTTCTCAAGTCAGGGCCGCAGGTCAAATCTGCCACCCGGGGATGGAGGCTCCAGCCAGCCCCTGGTTGTCACCCAGAATCCAGAGATATTAGCTATACATGATTTCATGGAAGTTGTTACTTCAATCCATCACCCGTGCACTGTCCAGACAGTCAGCCTCTGAGAGATGACCACCCCGACACTGGAGAAAGTTTGTCTGAACATCTGCTAACTGTTCAAAAGCTCAACAAGGAAGCTGTTCTTTGAAGGAACATTGTTTAGAAAGTCGGCAGCTCATTCGGGAGGAAACATCAAACTGCAACTTTCTGCAAAATAGGAAAAGAAAATGAACTCCGAGATATATTGACTTGTTGACATGTCTGACCTGGGACAAGGCTGTACCAATACTTCTGTCTGGTTTATGAGGCTTGCCAAAACATGAAGTCCACACAAGAAGGAAACAAAATACTAATTGAACCTGACATTCGCTCAGTGAAGTCTGGTCTTGCTTCCTTTGAGTACCAAGGAAATTAGGGCTCATGAGATCAATTGTGTAATAATGGTATGTCATAGGTCAACAGATGTACAAGACAATACATTGCAGGAAACCATCATTGAGATCTGAGGTAGATATCCATTGACTGTCCATTTTTGGTTACAACAAAATGGCCTAGACCAGGATTAGAAAAACATGGCTGCTTTTTTCAAAATTACCCCAGACCTATGAGTTCAATGTGGTATGTTGAGGGCCAGTGTCAGACATAAGACACACCATGGACAGGTGTGTTTATCAATTTTTATTTTTGAGCTTTCTGTTCTTTTCTTCCTGTTCTTCCAACAACCAAAACTTTTTCCTTTGAAATAGTCATATGAGGTCTTGTTTTTATGGGAAAAGTTGTAGTATTGAATTACACCATTAATTTTTCTATACAATATACTAAAAAACCTGATAAAAAAATCCAAGTCCCGTATAGTAAAAAAAAAAAATAAAGAACAACACAATTCTGCCATGGTTTTGGAGATTTAGTTTTTACGGTTTTCATTGTGCGGCAAAAAGTACTTTAGGTGATTCTCCAGATCAGTACGATTACGGTTATAATAAACTTGTATTGTTTTATTTTATTTTTTAAAATGGCAAAAAGTAATTTGGAAATCTGAAAAACCATTTTTTGAGATCTATAACTTTTTAAAAAGTTTTTCTGTTGATAGAACCATGTAAGAGATTGTTTTTTTAGCTTGGTGAGCAAATGTAGCTGCCAATTAGCTGCCTGTTGTGCCCAGCACCATTCACAGCTGGTCACCGCCAACACGGAGCGGGCGCAGACCGCTCTTGTCAGTGATTTTGCTGCTTCTGCTGACCTCACATCTGCAGAGGGGGTGGTTTCTCCCCTCTGTAGACGAGCGTTAGAGGCAACGTCATGCTGATTGACAGTCGGCTCCCCCAATCAGTTAGCAGGGAGCCAGCTCTCAATCAGCATGATGTCCACAGAGATTATTAGTAATAAAAGCGCTAAGGCACACAAGTTACTGATATCTTTATCTTCATTACACCACAACGCGTTTCCACGGCGGGCCGCCTTCTTAATCAGGTGGATGAATGATATCAGTGGCTTGTGTGCCTTAGCGCTTCTATTAATAATAAGCTATGTGAAAATCATCATATCACCATCCGAGGGTTGAAGGAGCGGCTGTGAGCCAGAGTCACCATTATCAGGTTGAGGGACCTGTAAGCCTGAGTCATTGTTATTAGGCTTAAGGACCTGTGACGACATAATAGAAATGTCAGTGTCACATGATCGACCCCAGCGAGTCACCTGACCGGAAAAGGGAATCCTCCGCGGAGGATTTTCGGCCGGTGGTGCCTGTGTGGCGCCCTGCTCATGCAGGTAGCCACAGATCTCTCTAATGAACAGCTGGGTTTCCATAGCAGGTACCTACTACATGCAACATTTTCCACCCCGGCACAGTAGGGGGAGCACCACTTGCTGACTTTAGGCAAGATCACCTATAAATACTGCTGCTGGGGGAGGAGTTAGTCAGAGTGTGCAGACGCTAGGAGAGCTGCGAAGACGTCCTGGTGGTTGGTGCTGCGATTAGGCCCAAGCCAGTGACCCAGAGTGGCCCTTCAGAATCCCGCCAGCCTAAGTGGGACTGAAGGCAAGGAGTTTAGGACAGAAAAGGGAGCGAGGAATTTGTTCGTCCCAGGAGAAACACCGGATATTGGGGATCCGCACCTGTGGGACACTATAGGACCATCTCAGCCTCAATACCACTGACCTCCAGCGGACTGTGGCGGCGCTGGTGCCACTTCACCAGAAACTGCAGGTGGCGTCATGACAACTAACTTTGTAAATAATCCCTTGTACATAAATCCCCTTTTAAAAAGAATAGTCCCCCGGGGCACGGGAACAGGCGTGGCCGCCATTCCGCGTGACACCGTTAACCCTTTTGCCGCCTGATACTCAAGTACCCCACACCCTGGGGCGACACACCTGCAGCTTAATCCAAATACACCGAGGTTGTGCAGGGATTGCACAACCTGACAAGGTGAGAGACAAATCCCCACAAACATTTTATTGAGGCCCCACTAGACCACCAGGTACTTCTCATGGTTGCCCTTTCTTCAACTTCTTGTCTCACAATCAGCATGATGTCGGCTGACTTGAAAAGAAGTCACCGCTCTGTGTACCCCGCCATGCTGTCCCTGGTTGTGAGCGGTTCATCCATCTGCAGTATTCATCAGCGCTACCCCATCTCTACTTGGGGAAGTTCCTTGTGTGGCGCCAGAGTTCATCTTTGCAGTCGGCAACCAGCTGCTGTGGCTTGTTTATCAGCCGCAGCACCCTGCCAGATGGAGCGGTCTGCCTGCTTCCTCACCATGAGGGAAAGGACCCCCAGTACTATCTTCACAGAGCTATTGGGTATAGACCCATCCTAGGCATGAAAGAAAGGACACGGGTTCATCAACAAAGGTACACCACGTGTTCCACCATACCACCTGGGATCCACTTGCAGCCACCCGTAAAGCTGCCTGTTATTTAACATGATGAACTGTGAACTTTGTATGACGCTGCTAAGGGTTGACAGTAAAGTACTCGGGAGAAAGTGACTTTGCCTGTGTGTAGTTTTCTCCATCAACCTGTTCCCTTCCAGGAACGCTGCCCTGGAGGAACAGCCTAGCTTGTGCATTGTAGGATTAGATTAGGCCATTGGTGAGTTTTGAACTTTTTACCATTTCTCTTTTTGTGCCTCTGAGGCGGTCGACAGGGTATGGGGTACTCGGGTACCGGGGCTGATGGCGGTTCTGATGGGGGATCACGGCTGTTCGATCCCCGGTCCCGTGCCCTGGACCCTCAATGGCGGGGAACGGTGGGGGGTAAAGGGGGTTATTAACGTGACGCCACCTATGGTACCTGGTAACGGTTTACCAGCGCTGCAGCCGGCCGCTGAGGTGATGGTGGGTGCAGCAGAGTGTGGAACAGCTCCCCACAGGTGGAGCTTTACCTCAGGGAGCAGGGATGGATGACGGGAGTAGTAGATAAGTCTTTTCTGACACAGTGGTGAATTGCGGTGGTTCTACAGGCCCACGGACACACTGGGGTTGTTGTTTCAGTACCTTTTACTGGTGGTAACGTAACAGGTACAGTCCAGAGTAGTAACCAGGTGCAATTTGGGACTTCCACCTTAGAAAGTTATGAGGCCTCCTTTGTGTCTGTGCTCTGCAGTGTGGGATGAGTCCTGCCTGAGCCAGAACCCACCACTTCTTCTTCTCTGATCTTAGTCCTAAACTGACCATGAGGTCCTTCTGTGGGGTCCCTGTTTCTCTTGTGGCCCCTGGTCCCATGCTTGGTCAGTTTATTGTCTCTTAGTTTATCTACTCTGGGCTGCACTCCTCCTGAGTCTTCTGGGCTTTTGCTGTAGCTCTGCAGGCTGGTAGCATTGGACTCCAGTGTTCGTGTGTACTAAAGGGCTGCGCAACAAGATTCCCTTTCTTAGTTCCCCGTTTCCTCCACTTGCCTCCGGCCCCTTCCTTGGGGTGTACACAGCGGACAGTCGTCCTTGGTCCTGGGCCTGAATCTCTCCCCAGCGACCAGCAGCTCTGTCTCCTCTCTCTTCCTTCTCCTCACATGAACTACACTGAACTGAAACTAACTCCTGGGACTAACTGCCTCCTCCTTCCAGCCTGAGTGTTCTTAAAGGGGAACTGACTTAATGCAGCCAGTAGAGCTTCCCCTTCAGGTCTGGGGTGGAAGGTGGTGTGTGCTGTGTTAACCAAGATGTAAGTCCTTCCTTGCACCGGTGGAACCTGTGGCAATCCCCCACAGGGGTGCCACACCTCCCCTATTTCCTCATGGATTGTAACTTGCGAGCAGGGACCTCACTCCTCATGGTATCTGGTGAATTGTGTATTGTCCCAAATTGTATGTATACGTCCCCTCTGAATTGTTGAGTGCAGCGGAATATATTGGCGCCACAGAAATAAACATTGTTATATCTTCTACCGTTGCCTCATCCTCCGTCTTCTCGTACTCCGGCAGCATCCCCCTCCTACCTCCTTCCTTGCTGTCCACTTTGTACAGTTTTACTCTAGAACACTATGGAAAGTCTGAGGAGGTCAAAGAATTTTTATAGGTGGCCTTCAATCAGGGCAAGGGAACTAAAAGCTGTGGGAAGGTAAGAAATAGTCTGCTTTATCCACAACTAAAAAAGTATTCTAGCTCCAGGAATAAAATATTCCTCAATTATAAATATCAATTTCCAAGGTCCCAGGATGGATCAAAAAAGTTAAAACCAATCAAATTTCATAACAAAATACCATGTTGTACGGCTCTCGACGCGCTTCTGGTATGTGAACACAGAAACCATGATTCACTGAAACGCGTCGAGAGCCGTACAACATGGTATTTTGTTATGAAATTTGATTGGTTTTAACTTTTTTGATCCTTCCTAGACCTTGGAAATTGATATTTATAATTGAGGAATATTTTATTGATAGAGCTGGAATACTTTTTCTTTGGACTCATCACATCTGAGCAGAGACTCTCCCGTGCTCGGAGTATCCTGAGTAAAGATTGTAGTGAGCTGGATGTCTTTTGCTATAATTTCTCCACGCACACAGGTGAATTAGAAGATCATCAAAAAGTTAATTTATTTCAGTAATTCAATACATAAAGTGAAACGCATGTATTATATAGTCATTACACACAGAGGGATCTACCGTGTTTCCCCGAAAATAAGACACTGTCTTATATTTTTTTCTTGGTCCAAAAGATGTCTTATTTTCGGGGGGGCGCCTTATATACCCACTGCACATCCCACTGCAGCCTCCCATACACACCACACACCCATACACACACACACATACCCATACACACACACATATAACCATACACACACACCAATTTTTGCCGGTCCAGTGTGTCCGGTGTCCGCGCTCTCCGGTGGCCCCCGCTCTCCCCGCTGTTCGGTGGCCTCCGCTGTCCGGTGGCCTCCGCTCTCCGGTGGCCCCCGCTCTGCCTGCTGACCTCCGCTCTCCGGTGGCCCCCGCTCTCCCCACTGCCCGGTGGCCTCCACTCTCCGGATTCCCACTGTAGCTGCCAAACTCTGCACAGGAACCGTGAGCCAATCACAGCCCAGGAACTGCTAGCCAATCAGAGGCCATGCACGACGTCAGCTGGCCGCGGATTGGCTTGTGGCTCCTGGGCTGTGATTGGTTCATGGTTCTTGCGCTGTAATTGGCGCAGAGCTCCTGACCTGGGCGGAGTTTGGCAGCTACAGCGGGAATCAGGAGAGCGGGGGGCCGGCGGAGATCGGGGGACCACCGGAGAGCACCGCAAGGTACGCCCTATAATCGGGGGGTGCCTTATATTAGAAGGTAGGGTGCTCCCGCCAAGCATGCCTTACTTTCGGGGGGGCGCCCTATTTTCGGGGAAACACGGTATTTCATGTGTTTATTTATGTAAATGTTGATGATTATGGCTTACAGCCAATGGAAACCCAAAGGTCATTGTCTCAGAAAATTAATATAGGGAAGATGAAGTGTCTGAGAGACAGTGACGTAACTTCAGGCCCAGGGGCCCCGATGTGGAAGCTCCAACGGGGCCCCAAATTGTTGCAAACCTTTAATAGTATTAGTCTTTTTCTATAAACCAAAGGGACTTTTAGGGCCCCCTAGACTGCAGGGCCCGTGTGTGATCGCAACCCCTGCACCTGTTGTAATTACACCCCTGCTGAGAGATAAAATATGACCTAAATAGTTATCACAGGCTTCACCTTGTGTGGTTGTGAGAGTCACAACCACCATAAAAGCAGATCACGGTTGCTGCAGTCCCCAGCATGGTGCATATAGAGTAGGGAGGATGAAGGTTGAACACCACGCTGCCGTATTCACCAGATATCCAAGGGTGAATATAATGTTGACTTAATAGTCAATGCATTTCAGGGCTCCCTGGCCTCTTCCTTATGACAAATCAATATCATATTGACATGCTTCTGGGAGCTCTGAAACATGTTGACTAATACATCAGTGTTAAATTCATCCTTTGATGTCTCGTGGAATACGGCAGCGCATTTTTTAACCCTTCATCCTCCCTACTCTATATGCTCCTCACTGGAGACTGCAGCAGTCGTGATCTGCTTTTATAGTGGTTGTGACTCTCACAATCACACAAGGTGAAGCCTCTGATACCTATTTAGGTCATATTTTATCTCTCAGACCCTTCATCCTCCCTACTTTAATTTTTTTGAGATAATGACCTTTGGGTTTTCACTGGCTGTAAGCCATAATCATCAACATTAACAGAAATAAACATATGAAATAGATCACTGTGTGTAATGACTCTATATAATATATGGGTTTCACTTTATGTATTGAATTACTGAAATAAATACACTTTTTGATGATATTCTAATTCATTGAAATGCACCTGTATAATCCAAAAGTTGTTTTGATGGAATTTCACTTTGCCTAACAGAACCCTACTTTGTACTCATGAAGAGCAAAAACTCAACTGATGGGTGATTGTTCTATAAGTCAGACATTGACTCATAGACGAGCGACCAATATGGGTCAATAAACAGTTTTCTCCCTTCTTGAGGGGAGCTCATTTGCATATATATTTGCTTTACCAGTGAGCATCGCCTATAACACTCAGGTGGATCTCAACAAGGACTTGTATTACAGATGAAAACATTCTCATTAAAATTACCGTATATACTCGCGTATAAGCCGAGTTTTTCAGCCCAAATTTTGGGCTGAAAAGTCCCCCCTCGGCTTATATGCGAGTATATACGGTAACTACTATGTATGTGCAGCAGCAGCCCCCGGAGGTATACAGGCCCCCCCCATGAAGCTCCACGGACCCCCCCCCCTTGCGCGGCAGCCTGTAAGGGAAAATCATACTTATCAGTGTCCCGCGCTGTCCCGCCGCTGCCGACATCACGATTCCGGTCTTCATTCCGCGTCTTCCGCACTTCCTGTGGTCGCGGGAATGACGTCATTGCCCGCGACCGCCGGAAGCCGGAAGTCGCGGATTGAAGCCCGGGATCGTGTGTCGGCAAGCGGCGGGACAGCGCGGGACACTGATAAGTATGATTTTCCCTTACAGGCTGCCGCGCAAGGGGGGGGGGGTCCGTGGAGCTTCATGGGGGGGCCTGTATACCTCTGGGGGCTGCTGCTGTATAGAGCCCCTGGGGCTGCTGCTGTATAGAGCCCCTGGGGCTGCTGCTGTATACAGCCCCTGGGGCTGCTGCTGTATACAGCCCCTGGGGCTGCTGCTGCATACAGCCCCTGGGGCTGCTGGATACTACCACTGGGGCTGCTGTATACTACCACTGGGGCTATATTTACCTGTGGGGCTGCTGTATACTACCACTGGGGCTGTATATACCTGTGGGGCTGCTGTATACTACCACTGGGGCTATATTTACCTGTGGGGCTGCTGTATACTACCACTGGGGCTATATTTACCTGTGGGGCTGCTGTATACTACCACTGGGGCTGTATTTACCTGTGGGGCTGCTGTATACTACCACTGGGGCTGTATATACCTGTGGGGCTGCTGTATACTACCACTGGGGCTCTATATACCTGTGGGGCTGCTGTATACTACCACTGGGGCTCTATATACCTGTGGGGCTGCTGTATACTACCACTGGGGCTGTATATACCTGTGGGGCTGCTGTATACTACCACTGGGGCTGTATATACCTCTATGGCTACTGTATACTACCACTGGGGCTCTATATACCTGTGGGGCTGCTGTATACTACCACTGGGGCTGTATATACCTGTGGGGCTGCTGTATACTACCACTGGGGCTGTATATACCTCTGGGGCTGCTGTATACTACACTGGGGCTGTATATACCTCTAGGGCTGCTGTATACTACCACTGGGGCTGTATATACCTCTGGGGCTGCTGTATACTACCACTGGGGCTGTATATACCTCTGGGGCTGCTGTATACTACCACTGGGGCTGTATATACCTCTGGGGCTGCTGGATACTATCACTGGGGCTGCTGTATACTACCACTGGGGCTGCTGTATATACCTCTGGGGCTGCTGTATACCACACTGCTGGGGGCTGTATACCTGTGCTGGGGTCCACCCTCGGCTTATACACGAGTCAATAGGTTTTTCCAGATTTTTGGGGCAAAAGTAGGGGGGTTGGCTTATACACGGGTCGGCTTATACACGAGTATATACGGTACTCAATAAATGCACCAGAGAACAATTGTTTAAAAGAAAAATCAAGATGTAGAAGACATTAGACCATTGAGATTCATCTCTTTTTGTTTCCGCAAACTCAAGAAATGTCTAAAGACACAGTACAACGTTCAGCCACCAAGAGGCAATAGCTGTGACCTCCAGAGTCTTGTCAAGACGGGACGGGTATCACGTCTGATTAATGCATCTCAGCATGTGCTGTCATCTTCAATTAGCTGATATGTTTCTTCATTGTAAGGAGCTAAGACCTGATATTGTTCAAACCAAAGACTGAGATTGTAAACCTAATACTCCGAGCAATCCTAACTCATTTAACTTGGAATGCCAGGTTCATCTCACAATATCTTTGTAAAGTTTATTTCTATTTCTTATCCTATTTCGCCCCCAAACATGAAAATCAATCCACAGATTTCACATGCCTTACAATCTATATTCAAAGAAGATGGATCCCGAACACAAACATAATTAAAGCCATTGCCATTTATCCCATCCTTTTATTTTATACTTTTAGTTACATAGCGCCAACTAGAGATGGCGGAGAATCAAGTTTGAGTCGAATTACCCAAAATTCAAACACTTTGACCCCGATTAATAATTTGCCTTTTTTAAGCTAAAATGGATACAGGAGAGCACACACAGGGTTTTATCCATGGAACACCTTTGCAAGTTATGTATGGTTTGAGTCACAACTAGAGATTGGCGAACTTGATGTTTTTCCCCGGGTTCCTGCCTGGAGTTGCTATATTGCTCTAAGTGACTAGTTAATTCCCCTACTAATTATACTTACCGAGTCCGCGTCATCATTTTCAAGTGTGACTTCCGGGCTTCCATGGTGAATGGAATAGCCAATCACATATGCCAAGAACACAAGGGGCGGCCCGGAAGTAACGCAGTGACGCGTCACACCAGGAAGAGAAAGCGCAGACCCGGGAAGTATAATTACGGAATTAACTATTGCCCTACTTTACCCCAGCAACCCCGGTCACGATCTAGAACAGTTCACTCATCCCTAGTCACAACCAACTTAGACAATATGCAGCATATATGGCTGCTGCAGATCTCTCCGGAACACTCTCTGGTAGAGGTAGAAGGGAAAACAGGTTCATTCCACGTCACCAAATTTAGAACGGTCCTGGTGCTTTTCTTTATGCTTTCTTTGTGCCTATGCTTTTGGTAGCTTTCTGCAATTTCCTCAGGGCTGTTTATATGACACACACATGACAAAACAGCTTTGCACGGGCAACAAGGTAGCTCAGTGGTTAGCACTGTGCTATATACAGTATATAGAACAGCATGGTGGCTCAGTGGTTAGCACTGCTGCCTTGCAGAACTCAGGTCCTGGATTCAAATCCCACAAAGGACAACATCTGCAAGGAGTTTGTATGTTCTCCCTGAGTTTGCGTGGGTTTCCTCCGGGCACTCCAGTTTCCTCCCACACTTGAAAGACATACTGATAGGATGTTTACATTGTGAGCTCCAAGAGAAACAGGGTTGAAAAAGTATGTAAAGCGTTATGGAATTAATAGCGCTATATAAATAAATACATATTATTATTGTTATAAAGGGTACAATATGACATCACAGGTCAAAATGTGACAAGTCACGTGAGCTCCGGTTTACCCACGTGACTATTATCGTCATGAATCACTAAAACCTTATTTGAGGCTTTAGTGATATTGTACAAGATTCTGTAAAATTCTTTCTTCTGATGAAAACAATTAATTTTAATATGCGCATGAATAAAACAAATCTAAAAATAAGTAAAAATAAAATAAAATTCCTTACCCAAAGTAAGATATTAAAAGACAGGTTTTCTGAACGCAACTACCCAAATAGATTGGTGAAAAAAGCTTTTGCTGATTGCAAAGATCTAATGATGCACCCAATGGGGTACTCAGAACTGGACTTTAATACTGCTGGGTAGTCACAGGGATCGGGGACCTGGCTCCGTGACCTTGGGCGTCAGATAAAAGTTCGGTGATGGTTGTCGTGACACCACCCGTGATATTCGGCTAATGGGGCCGATGCTGCGGTACGGGACCTCTGGGGATGATGGGATTGCAGCTAAGGTGGTGTCGCTCCACATGCCGGTGGTAGGCCATTGGGGTGCAGGTCTGCGGGCGCGTAATAACTGACAGACATACAGTACATAGTTTCCGTCACCTTTACTCGTAGGTGCATTTTCAGACCAAGGCACTGTCCGCAGGAAATGTCGGGAATCCGGGTGGCCTGGAAGCAAGTTAGGGATCTCCTCATCAGGTGAGTTCTGAGGCCTCCCTGTTGCGCTACTCCTTGCTGGTCCTGGCTGCCTGTAGCTAAGCTCAAACCCTCTCCTCCTACTTGTACGCCTCTCACCCGTAGGGCAGGCAGCTTGATCCCCTTCCCAGGCACCACTCCTCTGGCAACTGGCCCTGTGCTCTCCGATGCTGCTGTGCCTCCAGGTGCTTTGCTGTGGCCGGGAGACATGGAGTCTCCCGTCCTCTGGTTTTGGCTGCTGAGCCTGTAGTACCCTCACAACCTCGGACTCTGGTGTCCGTTTCTGGCGCTCTGCTCTCAGGTCCAACATGCTTGCTAGTCTCTATCCTGGGATGGGCCTGGCACTGCTTCAGTTTGCAAGATATCTTCACAGTCCTTCTAGGAACTGAACTGACTAAGCCCATCCCCAGACCAGAATTTATAGGAGAGCTCCCCTGAGCCTGGGTTAGAGCTCCCCCTTCTGGTCTGGAGTCAGGAAGAGTGTTGTATACTGTGGGCTTACCTGGTGTGGATACCCCTTTTTGCTTCCCAGCATGATATCACCCCCCAAGGGAGGCAATGCCATTGTGGCAACCGGACTCTGGGGTGTCACATTAACGCAATTAGATTTAATCAAGGGGAACTGTAATAAGGTTATAAATGAAGAAAATTACATAATTAATTTTGTCATAACATATTCAGCTCAAAATAAGGTCTTCACATCAAGGAACATTTCAATGGTGATGGAGACACGGCTCGTACATAATCTGGTCTATTCTGTAGTAACATATGGAAGAGAAACCTGGACGATAAAGGAACGAGACAGAAGAATCAACGCCTTCAAAATGTGGAGCTGGAGAAGGATGTTATCAATACCATGGATGGCAAATAGAACAAACAAATCAAGCCAGACATGTGACTGGAAGCAAAGATCACCAAGCTACAACTTTTCTATGACTCGTCCCTGGCGGCACCGTGGAGTACTTGGAGTCGGGCCCTTCCATCATTGTTTGGACTGCGGGATGTCACGGCATGACCCGGTCCGGGATCAACTCGTCGGGCAATCAGTTAAAAAAGGGAAATGAAAATGGATGAAAATAAATTAAAAGCAAAAATAAAAGATTGTTTTGTCGTGACACCACCCGTGGAATGCGGCCGGTATAGCTGCTGCTGCAGTCGGGACCTCTGGGGATGATGGGAATAGCAGCGAGGATGGTTCAGCTCTCCATGGGAAGAGCGAGTCTCCAGGGCAACCATAAAGTCTATGGATGTGATGAATTTGTTGGGGGTTGGGAGGCCAGCGGGGCTGTACTGGCTGCTGGCAGGGATCAAGGATACTCACAGGCAGGAAGGCTCCTGCTGCTGGCTCGGTGAACTAAGCTACCTCTCCTCAGGCGCAGAAATGACAGTCTCACTCAGTGCTGTACTTTAACCCGGTTTACTTTTCTTTCTCGGCAGATATTCAATTTATAAGACAGTGTAGTGGCAGCTCCGTTAGTTTATTAGCATCCGGGACTGCTCGTCCAGACCACCCCCTTTTGTGTGCCTTTCATGGGCTTCTCTTTCAGTCTCTTCCTCACGCAAAGCTACGATCCAGCGGCCACAAGCTTTTGGTGGGCGACCTGCCTGGTCCTCTAGCCCTAGTACAGCAGCCTTCTCTTCACTGCGCCGGAGGTTGGGCCACGAGAGATAGAGACCCCGCACCCCGCTGGGTTTCGTGGTTGGAGCGTGGACCTTCCTGGCCACCTCAAAGCCGGCACCCTGGTTTCTGCTCCAGTCCGTCAGCTTTCCTGCCAATTCGGCTGCACAAATGGATTACTCACTATCTGTGTCCCTAGGACTCCTTCTATCTCTCTCTATGGTCTGCAGCCCAGGATCCGAACAAGCCTCATGGTAATACAGGCCGCCGGGTCCGAGTCCTTTAAGTCGTGTGTATTGATGGTGCTCTCTCCTTCTGACTGAATTTGACTCCTGGACTTGACTTGACTGACTAACCAAAGTTGGTGTTTTCTGTCCTAACTTTCCCACCCTCCACTTGTCTCCTCCCGCCATCCCATTGCTGGGCATAGAGTCCCTAGTCTTGGGATCGGGATTGTGTTGGGTGTGTGTTAGGGTGACTGGACTTACCGATCCCGGGTGCTACGCCTTCTAGTGGTGACCGGTCCACAGGGGCACCACACTCCCCCTGAGCAAAGGATAGCATGTCCTCGTGCTAGGACCAGATTAGGTGGAACACAGAAACTCAAAAAAAATTTTATGATAAAATAAGAACAATTTTTTTAAATTTAAAAGAGTACTTCTTCTTCCCGGATAGGGAGGGTCGTGGCTTAAACATTACATAACAAAAACACTTTCTATCTATATAACAGGGGAGGGGTATAGGTATAGGAAAGTAGAAAAATTTGAAAAAGTGCAAAGTAAGTTCGGCGATTGTCGTTTCACCTTAGTCTGTTAGTCTTCAGGAACCCACCACAAGAAAAACCCAAGAAGATGCTCTGGGCATGGCGACAGGGACTAAAGAGACAGTTTCTTCGGGCACACCAGTGGGTTTTTGTTTGTTGCTGTTGTAAGTGCAATTGTTTATTCAAGTGCAATACATTAGTATTCACATTTTAAATTCACATAATAAAAACTCAGCATAAAACCAACGGGAAGCACACCGTAGGGGGCTTACTATATACACTTTTAGTCCTGATCAGGTACAGTTCATGATAAAATGTTCATGGTCAACATGTGGAACACACTACTAGGAAAAGCTGGGGGAAACAATGGAAAGCATTATTCGCACAAAGTCTACAGGTCTGCTGCCGGTTCTGGCTTTACTGGCGTTGATCCCAGCATTCGATTACTCCTGAGTCCCTTGAGGTGGCACCCCACAAGAATGGAGCCATCTCTCTCTGCCTCTCTGACTCCATCGGAAAATTGTGTTCATCTGAGCCCAGGCAAGCCTCCGCTCCACCTCCGCGACTTCTGGGGTCATCAGGAAGTCAGGAGTTCGCACTGCATAAGATTGCAGCGGCTTCTAGCGCGGCGGGTTTCCGGCCTCTGAGTGGTCGCATCATTGGTGCATGGGGGCCACGCGACACACTGGGACACCACGCAACCCCCTCAGCCCCAGTGCAGTGCTATCAGGCCTACGAACCATTGACCTTGGCAGATTCTTGGTCCTATCCGGGCAGACAGGGGGGTTCGCCTCCTCGATCCCACATGCCAGGGCCCTGCAAGTGCCACTTGCTGCAGCACGGTCACAGTTCCCTGCATGCAGGAAACGGTGACTCATTGTGGGCATCCAGTCCAGGTCCAGCTGGTGCAGTTGACTCTGCTCTTTCTCCGGTGAGGTGGGAGAGTCCTCCTCCAAGAAGGTGAGATCCAACTCTGGCATCTGGCTTTCCTCCACCAAAGAACCGATCCTGCCACCCTGCGCTCCATGCCATACTGGCCTGATTCCACCATCTTTGGTGACTCTGGGATCTCTAATGTCCCACCACTTTCTTTGCTGCTTATGTCAAAGTCTTTTTCTTCTCCCTCCCTTCGTGGGTGTCTCAGTTTCGCAGTGGTGGCAGTCACATCCTTGGGTAGGATTATACAGTCTTTGGGTCTGCCCTCCCGACTCCTGGAGAGTGAAAGGGGTCCCCCCCTTTTGTGTTCCTTGCATGGGCCTCTCTGTCAGTCTCTTCCACATGCAAAGCTATGATCCAGCGGCCACGGGCTTTTGGTGGTGACCTGCCTGGTCCCCTAGCCCTATTATGGCGGCCTTCTCTTCACTGCACTGGAAGTTGGGTCGTGGGACATAAAAACCCCGCACTCCACCGGGTTTCGTGGTTGGAACGTGGAGCTTCCTGGCCAACTCAGAGCTGGCACCCTGGTTTCTGTTCCAGTCCTTCAGCTTTCTTGCCAATTTCGGTGCACAAATGGATTACTTACTATCTATGTCCCTAGAACTCCTTCTGTCTCTCTCTATGGTTTGCAGCCGGGGACCCGGACAAGTCTCATGGTGATACAGGGGGCCAGGTCCGTGTCCTTTTAGTCCCGTGTAGTGATGGTGCTCTCTCCTCTCCTTCTGACTGAACTTGACTCCTGGACTCGACCTGACTGACTAACTAAACTTGGTGTTTTCTGGTTTTTGTTTCCACCTCTGACCATGTCCTGTCCTAACTTCCCCACCCTCTACTTGTCTCCTCCCGCCATCCCGTTGCTGGGCATAGAGTCGCTAGTCTTGGGATCGGGATTGTGTTGGGTGTGTGTTTGGGTGACTGGACGTACCGATCCCGGTTGCTATGCCTTCTAGTAGCGACCAGTCTGCAGGGGCACCACATCTACACATCATACGAAGAGAGAAATCACTGGAGAACGACACCATGGTGGGAAGAATAGAAGAAACAAGATGAAGAGGAAGACTAGCACTTAACTGTTTAAACTGTGCTTGGCAGCTTTTGGGCCACTTTGAAGGTATTTTCTAGGCCATTGATTTTGCCTCCCATTAATTGGTTTGGCGAACTGTTCACCGATATATTCAGAAACATATGCCCAGTTGATGAACAGAGCAGATCCTGAACTTCAAAAGGTTAGCTCATCTCTCATCAAGAGACGTTTTGAATAGAAAAAGAAAGGACGCAATAATTAATCTCCAGTAAATTTGCAGACCTTCAATAAATTTATATATAATATTGTGTACATTTTTGGCTGCAATAAACATGTTCCTTGTACATCTCACTTGGATATAATTTCACATGCATTTAGTGCAAAATCCATACGTGAAGGATAAAAAGAGAAGTGTTGATTAGGGATGGGCGAATTCCTCGCTACTATTCGGGACTCACCCGAATAGTAGCGGACTCGGGGGACTCGCTACTTGCCAAGTTTCCTTAGGAATTACTCGGGGGTAGCGAGTCCCTGTACTTTTGCAGTGTATCTATACAGATACACTACAAAAGTACCCTAAAAGTTAATGTAAGGGGTTAAAAACAATAAACATTAATACTCACCTCCTGTACTCCTGGACCGGGACCGAAGACCTCCGGCTGTTACAGGACCTCCGAGACCACCGGGAGAAGATGGGGAAAAGGACGTTGCAGTTCAGCCAATCAGCATTCGGCTAGCGGTCACGTGGGTTTGTCATGTGACCGCAGTGCAGCCGCGTCACAACCCATGTGACCGCTAGCCGAATGCTGATTGGCTGAACTGCAAGGTCCTTTTCCCCATCTTCTCCCGGTGGTCTCGGAGGTCCTATAACAGCCGGAGGTCTTCGGTACCGGTCCCGGTCCAGGAGAACAGGAGGTGAGTATTAATGTTTATTGTTTTTAACCCCTTACATTAACTTTTAGGGTACTTTTGTAGTGTATCTGTATAGATACACTGCAAAAGTACAGGTTACTACTCGGACTCGCTGGACTCGCAACGAGTACCGAGTCTCGGACCCGGACTCGTTAGAGTCCAGCGAGTCCGAGTATTTCAGGATTCGCCCATCCCTAGTGTTGATTAAAATTAGGATATAGGAAAACATACGTTTTCATAATCCTAATCCTAAAGTTTGCAAACCTGTGTAATTTTTTCTACCTGAATGTGCATTGTATTCTCCTACAAGAGGTATGTACTGGCACATTGAAATAAATCTATATATACTGGTACATTTCTATGTCCCTGTATTCTATGGTCTATTATATTCTATATTCTATTATATTCTAAGTCAGATTTTTATTTTTCCATAAAATTACAAAAAAAAAAAATATGAAACACAATTATAATAATGGCATTTTTATCACATTAAAAAAAAAACATTACAAATCAGCAAATAACACGGGCATTTTTGGTTTCCCTGTAATCAAAATAATCCATACAACACAGGGAACAGATTATTTAGGGCAACGTTCATCAAGGGCAAAGTCCATTAGGGCCACAGTCCATTAAGGGCACAGTCAGTAATGGGCTTTGAGGTGTAGGCCGAAGGCTGCAAT
>JARQOC010000001.1:593260141-593298532 GCA_033576535.1 Allobates femoralis | reverse complement strand
TCAGGAAGACCAACTGGGGTTTCAGATCAAGAGTACAAGAAAAATACCAGTCCTGCTCAAGATAACATAGGCCCCTTTCACATCTATGCGCCCCTGGGTTTGCCTGCATTTGCCTGCCCTGCGCTAGCGCAATTGCAAGTGCAGGTGCATTCACAGGCAAGCGCATTAATGCATAGATGCACAGCCTTTGAGATTGCCTGTGCTCTTGCTGCCATTACCTTCTGTGGCAAGTGCACTGGAGTGAAACTCGGAAGCGCAGCTCTGCAGAGGGGCTGAGTCAGAGCACATACGTCACTCCGGACGCACCGGAAATGCGTAATGTGACATTTCTGGCGCATCCGGAGTGACGCATGCACTCTGACTGAGTCCCTCTGAATACCTGCGCTTCCGGGTTTCGCTCCCGCACGCTTGCCTCAAAAGGTAATGGTGGCGGGAGCGCAGGAGAGCGCAAGCGCGGTGCATCTATGTGCTAATGCGCTTGCCTGTGCTTGCCAGTGAATGCACCTGCGCTTGCAACTGCGCTAGAGCAGGGGAGGCAAATGCAAGCAAACGAGGAGCACTTGGATGTGAAAGGACCATAGGTTATGACTCTGGGTGGTGACACAGAATTTGACAAATGTTCATTTAACTGCTGGGGTCTCCATTCCACGACTGTTACATTTTTATGCTACATAAAAGCTCTCTTAAAGGGATGTTTAAAGGAGATTTTAAGTTTCCTGGATTCACAGATGCTGCCGTATCTGGTACTGTTCCAAAAATTCACAGCCTGGAGGTGTCCCAACACCTAAAACTTTCTTTTATAAACTTCATCAAATTCTCCAGGTTGAAAGAAACCGGTAGACCCGATGGCTTTGAACAACACTTAACCTTAGGTTATAGGTGTTCTCAACCACTGGGTCTTCTGGTGAGTATTTTGGCCCCAAACCTTAAAGGAACATTTTAGGGCCATTTTAAAATTTCTAACCTTTTTCCGGAGCAAAGCCACATTCGCCAATTTTTTTAGTAAATTGCTCGTGTTTCCGATCACAAACCAAATGTGCATTATTTGTGCCAAATTTGAAATTGGCGAACATGGTCGAGAAAGTTCGCTCATCTCTACACTAGTTCCCTTTTCTCTTGTAGAAGGCATGCAGATCTTTTCCATGAAGCCTCCAGCAATGGTCCCCCATCATGTTCACATTCCATCTACCTTGGTATCCTTGTTACATCTCCTTGACATCCTGATGAAATCTTTCTCGTTGTTACTTCGCTAACAGAACCAAAGTGTTCAGTAAAGTATTCCAAATGGGAATGTTAAAGTGTAACATCAAATTAATCAGACAACTCAAGTCTTTGAAACTTTCAGCATGTTGTTCATGATGGACTGAAATTTTGGATCTTAATCTAGAATTTCCTTCACAACTTCTTTATAAGAACCCCAAGACCTTAACTCAACAGTATTCATTTTTGTTTCAAACAGTCCATCCTTCATGAGTTTCCGAATATCCAGACCCACAAAAATGCCATCCTTCAGTTTTGCTTTGGACAGTCCCTTAAACTTGGTACACAGCTACATAAGTCTCTCTTTCTTTCAGTAGATCTTTGACAAACTGCTTCATCAGTCAAAGCTTAAAGGGGTTGTCTGGGCTTTTTGGATAGTTTCTATGTGTATCCAGGCAGCAAAATGTTGACAATTTGTGATATACATCCTGTCAACATTTTGCATTGTTACCCAGATATCACTGTTTTGTGGTTGCAAGAGAACGACCAGGGGGCGTGTTTGTGTTGGAGCCTGCATGTAAATGAAGAACTGGATGATACGCCCAGACTCCTCCAAACATGTCCCCTATCCCAGTCTACAGTATGCCTGGCTACCCCCAGACTGCTAAAGGCCATAATACAGGGTCATAGGATGAGCGCACACACCATATTGCATACAGCAGTCCTCTCCTTCACTGACTCTCCTTCACAGCTGCAGATTCGGTACATTACATCAGTGGAGGATTGGACTGCTGTATGCAGTGGTCACATTGGGGGTTGGGGCGGGCATGTAGCAATCTGGGGGTGGCCGGGCATACTGTAGACTGGGGTAGGAGAAGTGTTTGGAGGAGTCTGGGCGTAACGTCCAGATCTGCATTTACATGCAGACGCCAACACAAACACGCCCCCTGGTCATTCCCTGGCAGACGCAAATAGGTGATATCTGGGTGACAATGCAAAATGTTGACAGGTTGTAAATTACAAACTATATCAAAGAATAAAGAAAGGACAGTGCTTCACACGTTGGTGTCTGCTTCAAATGATCCTTTAATCCGCACCCATAAGACAAGCAACGTTTCGATCCAATCGATCGCTTATTTTATGGGTGCAGATTAAAGGATTATTTGAAGCAGACACCAACATATGAGGCACTGTCCTTTCTTAATTCTTTGATATGCGGTGTGGTCTAGGAAGGACTCCCTGGACATGATCTGCGCCCCATCATCAGGGTACATACCACAACCCTATTATTCTATATGGTGCTGTGGCCCAAATTTAGTATGGAGTGTAAATTACAAACTGCCAACATTTTGCAGCCTATATACAGATAGAAATTATCCAAAAAGCCTGGACAACCCCTTTGATGTGGAGTGGTGTCAGGAGAACTTTAGTGTGATCAACTAAACTTTCCACAACTATGTTTTTGAGCTCAGGTTGCAAATTATAATTATAATTATACAAAAGATCACAAAAGATCATGCAAGGGGCTCAAAGTATGATGCAAGAAAAAGACTATGGAGTCAGAATTTGTGAAAAAACTGTTCATGGCGGAATTTAAAAAAAACATATTTTTACTGAGTTCAGCAATCAAAAGTATATAAAAATCACCTCTTTTTCAAACAATTTTACCCTTGCAGACCTGTGTTATCCTAAGCTAGGCAACGCAGGTTATGGCTGATAGATTTTGCTACTGCCTCCAATGTTACAGGTTGGGGGTTCGAATCACCGGAAAAGCAAATCTGAAAAAAGAGAAAAATAAGTTATTTAATTGAATGCACTTAGAAAGCAGGGAGAAGCTGGATCTAGAGTGACTGGAAGTCAAAAATAAAAAAAACTGACTGCACTTCCTAACAAACAAGTGTGAACAGGTGCATACTGAACATGAAATATACTATAACAAATAAACACCTGCCACCTGAAACGCTAAGGTATGCAAACATTGAATATAGGAACTTAGACACCCATTACTGCTAAGGAAATATGTTTAAAAATTGAAACACTTAGTGCATAAAAAAGACCAATTTTATGTAAGCCCAGCAGCTACAACAAGGCATATCTTATTGCTGGGCCCCTAGCTAATGCCTCTATCCGGGTTAAAAAATCTGCAATAAATGGGCAGGTAGGAACCGTCTAATAAAAAATGTATCACCTTAAATTAAATAAAATTATAATATTTAATGGCCTTCAGCTCGCTCTTGAGCCATGGTGACTTGATGAATGAATGCTCTGTAGGAAGATTGATCTTGTGCAAGCCTAGATAGGTCCACCAGAGTCTTCTCCAATGGCTAGATAGGTCCACCAAGGTCTTTTCTGACAGTTTTCTGATTGTATAAAGCCATCCAGTTGTTGGTCTTCTTCTTCTTCTTTCAAAACAAAGTATTCACTGATCTCAGGGAGACCAGTTCAAGAAAACACTGCGGGCAGCCGGCTAAAGCGCTCAACATAGTGAATTCCTAGGCCCATTGCCCCCTGGGAGTTTTGAATATGCAAATAGAGTCTGTGTAGCCTTGTTTAGGAGTCTCAACACAGGACTAGCCAGATATCCCTCCAGGGAAGGACCCAGCCATGGGGTGGCTCTTTGAGGAGACCACCATAATCACTATATTAAGTGGCCCTTTGAGTCAATATCCAGCTCTTTACAAGCTTAGAGATATGACAAGGGAATACCAAGGCCAGGTATCCATCCACAGACAGCTGTTTCGGGGTGTTGCCCCTCATCAGTGTGGAGTAGGATTCTGGCTAGGTGGAAGCAATGCCTGGTAGACCAACAAAACACAACACAGTGAATTTCTAGGCCCATTGCCCCTTGGGAGTTTTGAATATGCAAATAGAGTCTGTGGAGCCTCGTTTAGGAGTCTCAACACAGGACAAGCCTCTT
This sequence comes from Allobates femoralis, assembly GCA_033576535.1. Classification (NCBI taxonomy): domain Eukaryota; kingdom Metazoa; phylum Chordata; class Amphibia; order Anura; family Aromobatidae; genus Allobates; species Allobates femoralis. The sequence continues at coordinate 593,294,415 of JARQOC010000001.1, read as the reverse complement.
CTTCTTGTCTCCTCTATTCTTCCAACCCAGATGTCCTTTTCCAGTGATTGCTCTCTTTGTTTGATGTATCCAAAGTAGGCAGGTTGTAGTTGATTCTTCTTCATTTATCATGCAGGTTTCGCATCCATATGTCACTACAGAAAAAAACACTATATATGAGCTGTGTCTTCATTGCCAATGAAATATTCCTTGATGTGAAGACTTTGTCCAGTGATTTAATTGTTGATTTTCCCATAGTTATTCTCCTGTTGACTTCCGGTATTGTTGCTGCATCTTGAGTGATCATTGATCTGAGTAGGGTGAAGTACGTTACAACGTCAAGTTCATCGATGTCCATCTCCAATGTATCGGTGTTATACCTGGCAGTAGTCAATATCTTAGTCTTGTGTTGAGCAGCAGTCCCATGTTGGAGCTTTCCATCTTGACACTCAGTAATTCCATCTACACTTGACATGAAATACGAAGAGACAAACATGAATTTTATGTGAAAAATGTAATTGTATGTAATTCGCTCATCTCTACCTAATCTAATCTGAGGTGGACCTCTCCACTATGTTGATCATTCTGGATCTCAGTCTAGTCTTTTATACATAAAGTAACACACAATCTCGCTCATGCGACCAGATCTTGCTCTGGCTGTTAAACGCTAAAATCAATGGTGTCATGATGTTTTTTGGCACTCGATTAATAAGTTGAAGCTTTCATTAGCAGCTTTCATATTTAGTCAATCACACAACAAGTCTTCTCCTTTAGATTTCCCACTTTGAAACCAAACGTATTGTCTTGGCTTCTGTGGATTTTACATCTACTGAATATGACAGCTCTAATGGGAATTCACAACTGTCGTAGTGCTATATTGTAAAGTAACAGACGTGGAGAATGATGTCAATTAATTTGTATGTCCACCCTTGGGTTCCTTGGGATGACATTTCATTCTACTATTACTTCTTACCCTTATTTATTTGTATGACTGGAACAGATAGTTTAACGTTTCAAGTCAAAATTAGAAACTAAACAGATAAATTCAATATGCATTAAATTTGGGGTTGTACCTTGTTTATATCACTCATTTACATACTTTCCAAAAGTGCCAATTTTGTAGGACGGCCCGCAATGTGGTGTACTCCTTAGGAGGGGCAGGCTTATGAAATCCCCACCCAAAATGTGGCGTTTAGAGGCATCCCTCTACATTTTATAGCAATCCCATGGGATCCCATTGCTGAGATTGAAGGGAACCTGTCATCTCCTTTTTTGTTATTAAACCACTCCCAATGTTATTTAGATCATGTCGTGTTCATTAATAACCTGTTAAAAAATATTGTTGCATTCATCACAAAAAAGCATTTTAACCACCTACATATTTTCATTAACTAGCTGGGCATCAAAAGTCTAGCAGTCAACCGGCTGGCAAAAAATGTTGAAATGACCTGTGTGATGTCACGACCATATGACTAATAGGTGGCGCTAAGTCTACATAGACCTTAATGATTTTGCTTGTGTAGCTCTACCCATTATGGTCACATGTTCACACAGGTCCTTTATACAGAGCAGTTGGTATGGAGTTAAAGGGAACTTGTCAGAATATTTATGCCCACTGTCACAGTCTCCACACCTTCCTATGTCTGCTATGTTACTATTGTGTGGAGGCTGTCAGTCTGTTTTGTTGAGCTGGGTTTGTTCTGCAATCATCTGTGTTCAATTCCCTTGATTAGTCCTCTACTTAAGCATGCTAGCTCCTCCATTCAGTGTCAATTGCACACTTGCTGCTGCCTGTGTAAGACTGATCTCTCTGTGCTCTGTGCCTGTCCCAGCCTGACTTTATTCCCTTTCCTCGATTTGACCATTTGCCTGTGACCTGACTTCTCTTTTGCCTGTTCCCTGTAAACTGTCTTGTCTTTCTGGTTTTTCCCGATCCAGGCTCGTGAAGTGGATTTCATCTCAGACTACCCTTTGTTGTGCTACACCATTTCCGGGACCTGACCTTGTATATTTTGACCTCCCTTTACTTATCCAGTAAGTAGCACTATAATAATAATTACTAAATTTAATTATAGTCTTATCTCTCCACTTTTGAGACCAGTTATTTCTGTAGTGACTCGCGTCACACCCCCTAGCAGACTAGTCTGTGGCAAATTTACATAAGAAAATGTAAATTTATAAATGAGTTTTTTCAACTTTAACATTACACTATAAGCTAAGACAGGGATGATTAGAATAGGACTATGATGCTGCAGGGACAGATAGTGATAGCCGGGGGGCATAAAGTTCCCTTTAATGGTCATGCTTTATAAAACATTGATAAATCCGCCTTTATTACAAATTGTATATGCTTTCCTAATTTTCTGTCCTTCCTCAATTTCACCCCATTCTTTTAATCTGTTTTCATGAATTTGGGGGGTATTCTATTTGTACAGTTTGTTTTTGAATGCAAAATTAAAAAAAAAATTAAGATAAAATGAAAAAAAATTACAAAAATATTGGCAAATAAAAAATATAAATAAAAAAGTGAATACATAAAGATGTCACTCTAGTATTCAAATTCTAGAAATAATACTTTCCGTCACACACAAAAAAAAGATAATTACAAAAATATTGGCAAATAAAAAATATAATTAAATAAATTATATAACGGTACATAAAATGTCAAGCTAATGATGATATTAATTCTAGAAATAATACTTTTAGTCGCACTTAAAAAAAATAAAAAAAATAACAAAAATATTGACAAGTAAAAAATGTAACTATAAAAATCATCAGGCTAATAATTAAATAAATTCTAGAAATAATACTTTTCACCGCAAAGAAAAAAACTAAAAAATATTGACAGATAAAAAATATACAAAAAGAGTGCAGACATAACAATGTCAAGTTAATAATAAAATTAATTCAAGAAATAATACTTTCCGTTGCACACAAAAAATAATTACCAAAATATTGAAAAATAAAAAATATAACTAAAAAAGTGGATACATAAAAATGTCAAGCTAGTAATAATATTATTGTAGAAATAATACTTTTTGTTGCACGGAAAAAATTAAAAAAAATTGACACATAAAATATGTAACAAAATAAGTGCATACCGTATTTTTTGCACTATAAGGCGGACTTTAGCTCCCCCCAAATTTTGGGGGAAAGTGGGGTGTGTGTCTTATAATCTGAATGTACTGTAGGGGGGACCCTGGAGCAGTGTGTGGAGGCTGGCTGCGGGCTGCAGAGACAGCGGGAGGTCACGTGCTCCCGCTCATTATGCTCATATAATATACATTGCACACACCGCTCAGTGCTGAAGTTGCGCTGGGAGATGGACTGGGGGAATGACGTATATTATCTGAACCTGCACTCACCCCTCCTCCCACCTTGGATATGGCCCCCCTGTCCTGTACTCACACCTCCTCCCACCTTGGATATGGCCCCCCCCACGTCTTGCACTCACTCCCCCACCTTGGCTTGGGGGAGTGAGTGCAGGATGGGTAAGCCATATCCAAGCTGGGAGGAGGTGTGAGTGCAGGGCAGGGGGGTCATATCCAAGGTGGGAGGAGGTGTGAGTGCAGGGCAGGGGGGCCATATCCAAGGTGGGGGAGTGAGTGCAGGATGGGGGGGCCATATCCAAGTTGGGGGAGTGAGTGCAGGATGGGGGGGCCATATTCAAGATGGGGGAGTGAGTGTAGGATGGTGGGGTAATACCCAAGGTGGAGGGGCTATGTACAATCACTGGGGCCATATGCAGGATGAGGGGCTGTGTGTACCATCACTAGGGGTCATATGCAGGATGGGGGGGCCATGTACCATCACTGGGGCCATATGCAGGATGAAGGGCTATGCAACATCACTGAGGGCCTATGTACCATCGCTGGGGGCCATAGCTAGGATGGGGGGCTATGTACCATCACTGGGGGCTATATGCCATCACTAGGGGATACGTACCATCAATGGGTGCTATGTACCATCCTACCAGAATGGTGGGATATATATACCAGGATGAGGGACATATATACTGATTGTTAACCGGACACTCGCATTATAAGACGGACCCCATTTACCATTAAAAAAAATTTTCTCTTTTCCTTCACCAGATTTGGGGGTGCATCTTATAAGCGAAATAGCGAATATATATATATATATATATATATATATATATATATATCGAAAAATAACGGTACCCAACAATAGCAAGCTAATAATAAAATTAATTCTAGAAATAATACTTTCCATTTCACGCAAAAATTAAAAATGTACAAAAATATTGACAAATAAAAAATATATATAAATATATAAAAAAATATAATAAAATTAATTCTGAAAATAATACTTTTCGTCGCAAACAAAAAATAATTATAAAGATACCAACAAATAAAAAATAATAATTAAAAAAATTATATACCAGTACATGAAACTGTCACGCTTATAATAAAATTAGTTGTAGAGACAAGACTATCCATCACACACAAAAAATAAAAAAAATGACAAAAATATTAACAAATAAAAATATTTAAAAAAAAAGTGAATACATAAAAATGGAAAGTTAATAATAAAATCAATTCTAGAAATAATAATTTTCACACCACACAAAAAAAATAATTACAAAAATATTGAAAAATAAAAAAAAATTAAAAAATGAATAGATAAAAAAAACTTAAAAATTTCAAGCTAGTACGGTAATTAAATTCTAGAAATAATACAAAAAATAATTGTTTAAAAAATAATGACAAAGAATACAATAAAAAAAAGTGAATATGTAAAAATCAAATGCATTCTAGAAATAATACCTTCCACCACCCACCAAAAAAAAAAATATTTACACAAATATAGACAGCTGAAATATATATATATATATATATATACAGTGCAGACCAAAGGTTTGGACACACCTTGTTATTCAAAGAGTTTTCTGCATTTTTATGACTATGAAAATTGTAGATTCACACTGAAGGCATCAAAACTATGAATTAACAAATGTGGAATTACCGTATATAAACAAAAAAGTGTGAAACAACTGAGAATATATCTTATAGTCTACGTTCTTCAAAGTAGCCACCTTTTGCTTTGGTTACTGTTTTGCACACTTTTGGCATTCCCTTTTTTTTTTTTTTTAAATCATTTGGTCTTTTATTAAGATTTAAGTATAATAATACAACATAAAAGGGATAACAGTCCCGAACAATAGTACAATAAAGATTGACACAGACAGTAAAGGAAGAAAACAAAAAGAGGAAAAGGGATTGGGGGGGGGAGGAAGAAGGTCCAATCACAGGTGTATACTCATGAAAAATCAATAGGGTATATTAAATTGCATTAAGAAGGATCCAGTGGTGGGAGGAATAGTTGATTATAAATCCACGAAACGAATAGTGAACAGCATATTCGCTAATGGTCAAGTTAACAAGCTGCCAAACTGGTGATAAGATCAATTGGAGTTAGAGCCATATGCGAAGAATAGCCATGGGTCCCACCATTCAAGCCTCTCAGACTTAACGGCAAGATCATGTGCCAGGGTGGTTTCGTGTTGCAAGTGCAGCCCAATTCGTGAGGTCAATTCGCCCTTGGAGGGTATGGAGAGAAGCCTCCAGTGTCTGGATAGGCATAGTCTAGCCGCAATTAAAATATTGGTTACAATGGGGCGGAGCATTCCAGGGATGTCCTCAATGCCAAGGCCCAGCAGAGCCATGGGAAACCCAACGACCTCGGAGATCAGTGACTCAACTATGTTCCAGAACCCCCGGACCTGAGGGCAGAGCCACCACACATGTTCCATGGAGCCCACCTCCAGGCCACATTTCCAGCACAAGGAGGCTCAGGACCACTGGATTTTTGCCAGTCGAAGGGACGTCAAATACTAGTTTAACTGGATTCTTGGAATTCTCTTGATGAGCTTCAAGAGGTAGTCATCGGAAATGGTTTTCACTTCACAGGTGTGCCCTGTCAGGTTTAATAAGTGGGATTTCTTGCCTTATCAATGGGGTTGGGACCATCAGTTGTGTTGTGCAGAAGTCTGGTGGATACACAGCTGATAGTCCTACTGAATAGACTGCTTAAATTTGTATTAGGGCAAGAAAAAAGCAGCTAAGTATAGAAAAATGAGTGGCCATCATTACTTTAAGAAATGAAGGTCAGTCAATCTGAAAAATTGGGAAAGCTTTGAAAGTGTCCCCAAGTGCAGTTGCAAAAACTATCAAGTGCTACAGAGAAACAGGCTCACATGAGGACCACCCGAGGAAAGGAAGACCAAGAGTCACCTCTGCTGCAGAGGATAAGTTCATCCGAGTCACCAGCCTCAGAAATCGCAGGTTAACAGCAGTTCAGATTAGAGACCCGGTCAATGCCACACAGAGTTCTAGCAGCAGACACATCTCTACAACAACTGTTAAGAGGAGACTTTGTGCAGCAGGCCTTCATGGTACAATAGCTGTTAGGAAACCACTGCTAAGGACAGGACACAAGCAGAAGAGACTGGTTTGGGCTAAAGAACACAAGGAATGGACATTAGAGCAGTGGAAATCTGTGCTTTGCTCTGATGAGTCCAAATTTGACATCTTTGGTTCCAACCACCGTGTCCTTGTGCGACGCAGAAAAGGTGAACGGATGGACTCTACATGCTTGGTTCCCACCGTGAAGCATTGAGGAGGAGGTGTGATGATGTGGGGGTGCTTTGCTGCTTTGAAGCTCATCAAGAGAATGCCAAGAGTGTCCAAACTTTTGGTCTGTACTGTATATATAAAAAATATATAAAAATATGAAGATATTGATAAAATGAATTCTTGATCTAATATCTACAGTTGCACACAAAAGCATAAATATTTACAAAAATTGACAAGTAAAATATATTAAAGTGAATACATAAAAATGTCAACATTTATTGTAGAAATAATACTTTCCTTTGCGCAAAAATATTGACAAAACATAAAAGATAAAAAAGTGAATTAATAAAAATGTCCAGTTAATAATAAAATTAATTCTAGAAATAATACTTTCTGTTGCACACAAAAAATAATTGCAAAAATATTGACAAAAAATATAAAAAGTGAATTAATAAAAATGTCCTGATAATAATAAATTAATTATAAAAATAATACTTTCCGCCTCACAAAAAAAATAATTTGAAAAATATTGACAAAAAATAAAACTTAAAAAAGTGAATTCATAAAAATGTCCTGTTAATAATAAATTAATTGTAAAAATAATACTTTCCATCGCACAAAAAAAAATTGCAAAAATATTGACAAAAAAACATAAAAAAGTGAATTAATAAAAATGTCCTGTTAATAATAAATTAATTATAAAAATAATACTTTCCGTTGCACAGAAAATAATAATTGCAAAAATATTGACAAAAAATAAAACATAAAAAAGTGAATTAATAAAAATGTCAATTTAATAATACAATTAATTAAAAATAATAATAATTTCCGTTGCACAAATAAAATTGCAAAAATATTGACAAAAATATATAAAAAATGATTAATAAAAAATGTCAATTTAATAATAAAATTAATTATAAAAATATTACTTTCCATCGCACAAAAAAATAATTGTAAAATATTGACAAAAATACCATAAAAAAGAGAATTGCACAAAAAAATGGTTGCAAATATATTGACAAAAAATGAAAAAGTGAATTAATAAAAATGTCAATTTAATAATAAAATTAATTTTAAAAATAATAATTTCCTTCCCACAAATAAAATTGCAAAAATATTGACAAAAATATATAAAAAATGTCAATTTAATAATAAAATGAATTATAAAAATAATACTTTCCATCGGACAAAAAAAAATAATTGCAAAAATATTGACAAAAAAACGTAAAGAAGTGAATTAATAAAAATGTCCTGTTAATAATAAATTAATTATAAAAATAATACTTTCCATTGCACAAAAAAAAATAATTGTAAAAATATTAACAAAAAATATAACAGAAAAATGTGAATTAATAAAAATGTCCAGTTAATAATAAAATTAATTATAAAAATAATACTTTCTTTTGCACAAAAAAAAATAATTGCAAAAATATTGACAAAAAATAAAATATAAAAAAGTGAATTAATAAAAATTATAATTAATTAATTTAATGACAGAACAAATACTTTCAATGTATTCACTAACACCTGAAATCTAAACATGATGATCCATCATCGCTAAATGATTTCGATCCACAGTATTATGTTCTTCATTAAGGTTCACAAACCCCAATCACACAGCTGGGCCGGAATCTTAAGGAAAAGCGCTTGTGTTCCGAGAACAAAGGAAGCGGTTACAGAGAAATCGCGGAGCGGAATTCAAACGTTGAGTTTGATACGTTTAATTCTACAATCAAGGTCACCGGTAAAGTACTTGTTTCCCCGGCTTTCTTTCTCTCCCCCCGCCGCCATCCTCGCTGCCACCTACAACATCTTTCCCTTCATTTGCTCGTCTTGTCATCCCCGGATCGCTATACGTTGCTCATTCCGCCTGCATTCAAAGCCGTTATTAAGTGGAGAAATGATAATGGCTAGAAAGATGACAGAACGTGGCAGCTGGTGACAAAAATCCCCCTTGATAAGACGACAACAGTAAATCAAGCTACTGCCACTCTTTTTGTTTCATGTTTGTTAATACCACCTCGGCTTTTGAAGTTTAAAGTAAGGTTCAAAAGAGCCAGGTGCTGAATCATAATATTAAAGCGAATAAGGAGCCGTATGAAAGAGCGGAGATCTGAGAGGGGAAAGCAACAAACACGGCTTTCAACTGTCTTTTGTCGGCCTTTCTGCAGATGTCACCAGTTGTTATCCCCAACAGAGATTTCAAGCTTGTAGCAGCGCCTCTGGCTTATTCCTACTCAACGTTTCAAGTGTCAATCATAAGAGAAGGATGCAGCTCAGGTCCTGGTCATTGTCCTGTAAAAAGAGCCAAACATTTAACATTGATTTAGCTCACTCAATACACAAAGATAGAGCCAGCTTTGTGCAGCTAAAAAGGCCCTTGGCAAGGTTGATTGTAGAGCAATTTCATCGTATCCGATGCTCCTTGGTTTAACTGTCACAGTGCAGCGTCTGGGGTCCTATGAAAAGTTATTCAGGACTCAGTGAGCAAGTTAAAAACAGTGAGCCCCAACCCACATATAGCACAACGCAAAATAAAGTGGCCTTTTAATTATATTTAGCCTTGAAAATATTGCACGGCATTGCTTTGAATGGCATTCGGCAGAGAGCTGCGACAAATGTCCTCATCAAGTGTACAGCACAACGCTGAATATCATCATTTACGCAGAACGGTGAGATGTGCCCATCAGGGATGGAGCTAATGACTTTGGTGAACGGATCGTCTGAGAATTACAAGTAGTTGAAGAGAATCTGTCAGGTGGTTTTTGCTACCTCATCTGAGAGCGCCGTGATGTAGGGAAAGACGTTCTGAATCCAACCATGTATCACATAGATTATTGGGTACAGCGTCTGACTCAATCAGAGTATCTAGATTTAGCCATGCAGCAGATATTAAAAAGCTGACGGTGACGCTATTCACTACTGAAAGCTAGGGAGTGATACAGTCACTACTTACATGAGTAATGACAGCAGGGACATCAGAGGGTCAAGTTCCCGGAAAGCTTGTAGTATTCAGGGAGTAGACAGAGACGTAGATATGCAACCATCCAGGGTCAGGTTTCTAGGAGTGCTCGTAATATTCAGGAAATAGACAGAGACATAGTAATGCAGTGGTCTTGGGCAGGGGTGAGGAACTCCAGGCCTCGAGGGCCACCAATAGGTCATGTTTTTGCACAGGGGTTGGAATTATCAACTATGCAGGTGATTCAATACTGTGCAATACTAAGGAAATCCTGAAAACATGACCTGTTGGCGGCCCTCGAGGCCCCCTTGTCTAGGGTCAGGTTTCCAGCAGAGTTTATAGTATTCAGGGAGTAGATAAAGACGTAGGAATGCAAAGGTTCAAGGTCAGGTTTTTAGGAGAAATCTTAGTATTCAGGAAGTATCATCAGTAATGAAAGGGTTAAACTGCGTTGCTATCGTCAAATGGAACAACATCTTTCGAAGTTCTTCAATATATGATTTATTCAATGTGATTCATGGATTTCGTCATTCATCAGGAATTTATCCCATTTCGCATTCCATTTGAAGATAGCAGCGTGGTTTAACCCCCTTCCCTACTGATGTCACTGTATCTATGATATTGCGCCTGCAGCAGCTGTCTATTTTATACAGGCGATTTTCAGTGGTTGTGACTTTACACAACCCAACTAGGTGAACAACACCTTGTCATCAAACTCTTACTGAGTTCCTACAAATTAAACCCTATTGTGCTGTTTTATCCTCAATTTTTTTTCACTATTCAGGAAGTAGACAGAGAAGTAGTCATGCAATGGTCTGGGGTCGGGTTTCCAGGAGGTAGGCAGAGAAGTAGTCATGCAATGGTCTGGGGTCAGGTTTCTAGGAGGTAGGCAGAGAAGTAGTCATGCAATGGTCTGGAGTCGGGTTTCCAGGAGAGAATGAAGAGGATTCAGGGAGTCAACAGAGGCGTATTCAGGTCATGGTTCATAGGTCAAGTACCAGGAGATTACAACAAATACAGAGAGCAGACAAAAGGGAAAACAAGCAACAGTCTTGGGTCAGATAATAGAGATCAGAACAGACACATGAAGGCAGGACAAACAGCGTTCCAGGTACAATGTATTACTGGCAAACTTCTGGGAAAAGTTGCTCAGTAAAGTAGCAGATCAATCACAGGAAATGGAACACCTGAGTAATCCAGCACCTCCCAGTACCAGAATGGAAGCCTGCGCTGTCAATCACCTACTGACAGCTCAGCACACCAGATACCAAACACAACAGTAACTCTTATTGCATCCGAGACACACTTCACTGAGGAATCATGACATTGAACCCGCACACACCATGCTCTCTATGTACAATGTTTATAGATAGTAAGGAGCCAATCAGAGGAGGGCGCAGAGTCAGACAATATTGCTCGAGCCAGTTAGTCATAGCAATGATAATGACCTAGTGATAAATCACTCAATGTAAGCAAACAACAGCACATGAGGTGAGATGTGATACCGTTGAGTTGTGTGTTTTAACCCCTACAGCATACTGTCCTCAGATTACATAGCAAAAATCTGCTGACAGATTCCCTTTAAGGATCAGGGCATCTTTTTCTTTTATAATTCAATATATGTATTTTGGGCTAAAAGAATGTTGCAGATGTGTTTCATTAAAAAAAAGATGCATTGTTTGCCTTCTATATTGCAGAAGGAGTTACCTGAGAATCTGTCAGTGAGCTTGCACTGACAGGGGAGTTTGTAATTCTATTATCTGTCATTTTCTGAGCTCCTCTCAAACTAGACCCAAAACTTTCATAAGATCTTAAGTCTCCCTCCAAAAAAAAGGCAGATAAAAGAGTTAGGATATCACCCTTGGAATGTATATACTGTATATATACAGTACAGCACCAAAAGTTTGGACACACCTTCTCATTCAAAGAGTTTTCTGTATTTTCATGACTATGAAAATTGTAGATTCACACTGAAGGCATCAAAACTATGAATTAACACCTGGCCACACCCTCTTCTTTTAGGTTTATAGTCCATGGGCGGGCTAAGGTCTCTGGCCCGCCCCATTGGTTGTTTCCTGGCAGTCATGGCGGGCAAGTGTTTTGGCGTCTCTGCCATGGCCCTCCCACGACGAGGGGCTGAGGCACGCCCCTGGGCCAGCACATTGTCTCTCACATGGCAGGACCCGCCATCTTAGCCCAGTGAAAATGGCGCACAAAGTTTTTTTTTTTTTGGGCCGGTAAGGTTCTGTAAGGCACACGGTACCGTTGGATACGGGTCAGTTTGGATCCTGTTCGTCGACGCCAAGTTGACTCACCATGGGCCGGGTATCTCAGGTGTCAGGCGCAGTCTGTGGGTCACGGTTCGGTGCCTGAGGTTGTGGACCCGGTGGTCAGTAAAAGGGTGAAAACAAAGTAATAAAAAGGATAAAGTTATTAGTTCGTGACGCCACCTGTAGGGTTCCGGTGATGGCACCGGCGCTGCTTGGACCGAGAGCTGCAGTAGAGTAATAGGGCAGCTCGGTTGTTTCTGTAAGGCAAGGCAATTAAACGGTAGTCCCGGAATAAGGCTCAGACACGTTGCTCCTCTGAACAGGTATTTACTTAGATGTTCAATGGCAGACAGGTGAAACAGTTCTCAATACCAAGTAACGGATCGGGTGGTCCCTGCGGTGAATAGTGTCCCTATGAGGCTCCACAGGTGTCCTTCTCTATCCGGATGTCCCTCTCTTCGCTGCTTTAGCATACCTTGCCAGGGTACTGAGGCCCTCGATTGGGGTTCCCGATTAGGCCCTACTCACGGGTCCCTGGTCCTCAAGGATGGGTACCCCCTGGTATAGCTGCGGTGATGGTTAGGTTGTGGATCGGGCTCCTATGAAGCCTTCGACCATCCCGAGTCTGTGGTGCAGGGTTGAATTGTCTGAACCACCTCGGAGCCGGTACTCCGGGTTCTGGACTGGGCTCGGGTCTTCAATAACCCGTTCTATCTTGGCCCCTTTCTCCTTCTGGGTCAACAGTGCTCAGTGCCCTCCCCGTTAGCTGTCTTTGCTGTCACAACTTGACTTCCCTTGTTCTTGTCTCTCCACTGTTCTAACTCCTTACTGCTTACCCACTGCTATATACCCTAGCTCTCCTCCCATCAGGACCGGTTACCCAGGAAACCGGTGCCTAATTGATCCTCTGCCTCTAGTTGCTGCATGTGGTAGATGGAGCTTCAGGATTATCCTATTCATCACTGTAACGGAGAATACGACACCTTAGTCAGGGGTGTAGTACCCTCCTGTGACGCACTCTTAGTAGGGCGCCACACTCCCCCTTGGGAAATTACACTTGTCCCCAAGTGTCCTGCTACCCAACCCGGTACAGAGTAAAACTTTTGATATGAGCAAACATAAATAATAACACTTTTATTAACGACATTGTGCTGTAATTCTTCCCGTCCAGGAGGCGCATTATCTTTTAACGTTACGCTAACAGTTCAACGGAACCGGGTTAACTCTTGCGGACCAGTGGTTATTGTCACTGTCTTTAGCAATGTCTGGGTTATCATTGGGCCGCATCACACATTATTTCAACACACAGGAAGGAAATTCAAATGTCCTCATGAGAGTCTATGAGTAGTTTGTAAGGCTAACCAGTTTATGTAATAAGCACTATGCACACAATTATTGATTTACAAGTCTACAATTCACACTTGCGGACCCGAAGGGCATACCACCCTCGGGGCCCTGCATGCCGTTCATAGGAGATGGCTTCATTCCGGTATAGGTCACGGTCAGGGTGCCCTTTAGGCAGGTGGGACTCGCAATCTCTGCGGGAAATGAACACTTCCTCTTCTCTGGCAAAACCCCACCCATTCTCTAGGTTAAAGGTGGTAACAATACCTTTTTTCTGTGCTCCGGAGCCATGGGTGGTTGACGGCGGGCCTCTGCTTGCACCTGCAGGTTCTCTTGCTCTCAGGCCCATCATTCGGCTCGACGTCGCTGTCTTTCCGTATCATCAACCGGGTAAACGGTTTGGACGTAGTCCAGCCGATTAGAAGCACTGTTCTTAGTCTGGGTCTGGCGGTAACTTTGTACCCAGTGCGGACATTTCCGCTGCTTGTGGACGCTGTCGCAACGCCCCACCACTCCACCTGAGCTTCTGATGGTAACTGCTCGGCAGGGATCTCCAATGCACCTTCCTCCTCGGAGCCTGTCTCCTCCGGTTCCTCCTTCGCATCCGTAAACCGGTAATCCTCTCCTTCCTCTGACTCAATTGCCTCGACTACGATATCTGGCTCCTCGGTATGCTGCTGCTCCTCCTCCCTGCTTGGGTCAATTGGTTCGTCAGGCGCCGCGGCCGCGGGATCTTCCTCAGTTACACTCTCCTTGTCACTCTCCTCTCCTGCGGGGCTTCAGGGCTGCCCGCCTACTGGTCATCCATCTGCGGGGCTTCAGGGATTCCCGCCTCTTCTTTTTTCTCTACCGCACCGTAGACGGTATCGGGTCTTCTCCGGTAACTGGGTGGGCCTCAAGCTGTTCGGGCCTCGTTTCCGGTTCTGGAATGGGGCGGTTCACCAGTCTCTCTTGGGCTGCACGGTGCAACTTATTTGCCAGATTGGCGCTCCAGCGCCTGATGGTCCACTCCGTGCTTTCAATCAGCTGCATTCGCAGGTCTTGTAGTGCGGCCTCCCAGAATGTGAGGTCTCCGTCAATGGTGTGGACGGAGCCCGGTTCAGGACCGCTGAGGGCGGCTCGGGCCTCTTCCTCCACCTCCTGCATAAGGTCCCTCAGCCTCATAGCCTCCATGCTCTTGCTTGTAGAACCCTACCCGTCGCAGCTGGTACAGGTTCCCATGGCAAAGCTTTCTGCAAAGATCCGGCCATACCCTCTTCTTTTAGGTTTATAGTCCATGGGCGGACTAAGGTCTCTGGCCCGCCCCATTGGTTGTTTCCTGGCAATCAGGGCGGGCAAGTGTTTTGGCGCCTCTGCCATGGCCCTCCCACGACAAGGGGCTGAGGCACGCCCCTGGGCCAGCACATTGTCTCTCACATGGCAGGACCGCCATCTTAGCCCAGTGAAAATGGCGCACAAAGTTTTTTTTTTTTTTTGGCCGGTAAGGTTCTGTAAAGCACATGGTACCAGTTGGATACGGGTCAGTTTGGATCCTGTTCGTCGACGCCAAGTTGACTCACCGTGGGCCGGGTATCTCAGGTGTCAGGCGCAGTCTGTGGGTCACGGTTCGGTGCCTGAGGCTGTGGACCCGGTGGTCAGTAAAAGGGTGAAAACAAAGTAATAAAAAAGATAAAGTTATTAGTTTGTGACGCCACCTGTAGGGTTCCGGTGATGGCATCGGCGCTGCTTGGACCTCTGGGGTGATGGGTGGCAGCAGGATGGAACCGCTCCCCACAGGACAAGCGGGGTCCCCGGAGTCGAGAGCTGCAGTAGAGTAATAGGGCAGCTCGGTTGTTTCTGTAAGGCGAGGCAATTAAACGGTAGTCCCGGAATAAGGCTCAGACACGTTGCTCCTCTGAACAGGTATTTACTTAGATGTTCAATGGCAGACAGGTGAAACAGTTCTCAATACCAAGTAACGGATCGGGTGGTCCCTGCGGTGAATAGTGTCCCTCTGAGGCTCCACAGGTGTCCTTCTCTATCCGGACTGTCCCTCTCTTCGCTGCTTTAGCATACCTTGCCAGGGTACTGAGGGCCCTCGATTGGGGTTCCCAATTAGGCCCTACTCACGGGTCCCTGGTCCTCAAGGATGGGTACCCCCTGGTATAGCTGCGGTGATGGTTAGGTTGTGGATCGGGCTTCTATGAAGCCTTCGACCACCCAGGGTCTGTGGTGCAGGGTTGAATCGTCTGAACCACCTCGGAGACGGTACTCCGGGTTCTGGACTGGGCTCGGGTCTTCAATCACCCGTTCTATCTGGGCCCCTTTCTCCTTCTGGGCCACCAGTGCTCAGTGCCCTCCCCATTAGCTATCTTTGCTGTCACAACTTGACCTTTTTGTTCTGTTCTTGTCTCTCCACTGTTCTAACTCCTTACTGCTTTTTCCACTGCTATATACCCTAGCTCTCCTCCCACCAGGACCGGTTACCCAGAAAATGGGTGCCTAATTAGTCCTCTGCCTTTAGGTGCTGCATGTGATAGATAGAGCCTCAGGATTATCCTATTCATCACTGGGACGGAGAATACGACACCTTACTGGGGCGCCACACTATCAAAATATAAAATCAATTAAACAGATCGGTAAACTATGTAACAGGAAAAAAATGTCCAAATGCCAACATTATGTTTTCATGGTTGCCACAACAGTGCAATACAATGCGATAACGGGTGATAAAAACAACGTATCTACAGAAAAATGGTATCATTAGAAATGTCAGCTCAAGATGCAAAAAATAAGCCATCACTCAGCACCAGATCCCGAAAAATGAGAACACTATGGGTCCCAGAAAAGGTCAACAAAAGTGCAATTCTTTTTCTTTAAAAATTTCAGAATTTTTTTCAATACTTAGATAACAGTAAAAGTATACATGGTTGGTATCTACGAACTCGTACCGACCGAAGGCACCATAGCAACGTGTCAGCTTTAGTATATAGGGAACATAGTAAATTAAAAAAACAGCACCTGCCGCAAGTGCCAAAACCGCACATGCCGCACCCGCCGCAAGTCCGCCTATACCTTGTATGGCGTTTACCGCAACCACACCGCAACTGTGCCGCAAGTGCAGCCGGTATGCGGTAATCGCGGCAGATGCGTTTTTTTCACCGCATCTGCCGCGATTTGAAAAAAACGCTGATGTGAAAGGGCCCTAAGGCCCCTTTCACATCAGCGGTAATCGCTGATCGCGGCAGTTGCGGTGAAAAAAACGCAACTGCCGCGATTACCGCATAACGGCCACACTTGCGGTTCACCTGCGGCAAGCCCCATGCAATGTCTATGGGGCTAGCGGCAGGTGCGGTGTAGTTGCGGTTTCGGCACTTGCGGCAGGTGCAGCTGCGAAAAGGTTAGAGGTGACTAATTAATGTAAAGGTTAGAGGTGACTAATTAATTGAGTGTGTGGACAGGAGTCTTTTATACAGGTGACAATGTGAGACAGCTGTATATAATGCAGGTAACGAGTTGATTAGGAGCGTCTACCTGGTCTGTAGGAGCCAGAACTCCTAATGGTTGGTAGAGGATCAAATACTTATTTCTCTATTCAAAATGCAAATACATTTATATCATTTAGACAATATGATTTTCTGGATTTCATTTTTGATATTCTATCTCTCACTGTTAAAATTATTATTGTCATAATTTTTTTATATAACAACATTAATTCCATGATGCTGTTCATGAAAGTGGCTTCATACATAAAACACATGTAGGTTACAGTGAACAAATTAACAATGACAGACTGGTACAGAGGGGAGAGGACCCTGCCTTATCGGTCAGAGAGGGCAGTGGTGGATGGAGGAGAGAGTTAAAAGTGCTGAACAGTTGTTTGGGGTTGTAGGATAAGGAAGATATGAGGGTTTTGAAGTAGGTCTGTTTAGCGGAGGTGAGGGCTGATTTGAAGGTGAGTGTTGCTTATTTGAATACAGTGAAGTTGTCTTGCAAGTGTGTTTTCTTTCAACATCACTCTGCTGATATGTCCCCCAGGCCTGTGGGGTACTTGGAACCGGACTTTCATACTTCTGGCGAGTCACAGGGGTTGAGACATGGCTCCGTGACCCTGGCAGTATCACATAAAAGGTATGGGGGAGTTATGGTTTTGGGGATTGTTGCCGTGACGCCACACGTGATGTTCGGCTATTGATGGCCGACACTGTGGTACGGGACCTCTGGGGATCATGGAATCACATCTAAGGTGGTATCACTCCCCACGGGTGGAGCGGTTCCCCAGGGCAACTGGTATAGTCTATGGCAGTGGTAGGCTGTTGGATCACTCTGGCTGGAGAGGCTGATGGGGTGATACTGAGACGGGTCTTTGGTGGCCTGCCCGTTTGCTTGGCATGGAAAGAAATGGAAAGAAAACAGTCTCACACACAGCTTCTGAGTAATATACCCAGTTTACTTAGCGAATACTTCAGCAATGCAGCTGGGTGCTACTCTCTGCCGAGCCTCGGTCCAGATAGTTCCCGGGAATTGGGATAGTTCGTCCAAGACACCTCCTTTATGTTCCGTTCTCTCGGGTTGCTCTCCCTGTGCTGTCTACCTCTTCTGCTCACGCCTCTGCACACAAAGCCCCAATCCGGCAGCCACGGGTCCTGTTGAGTGACCAGTACCAAGTCCCCTGACCCTAGTACGGCTACCTTCTCGGCGGATGTGTCAGGTGTTGACCACAGCTCCCCTAGATCTTGTGGCCTCCGGTTCTGTGGTTGGAGTGTGAAGTCTCCTCGCCACCTCAGGGCTGGTCCCTGGTCTCCAACCAGCCTGTCACGCGCTTAGATGACACTAACATTGCTGAATGCTGCTGTGTATGTTGTTTGTCTTTAAGAGCTGCATGAGGTGTAGTTGTGAAGGTCTTTGCCTCCTGTGTTGTGCTCCAGAGCTACATTCACTATTATGTTCAGCAGCTGGTTGAGGGGTTGATGTGTGACTCACCTGGAATCCCCTCCCCTGGCTTTAAATAGCCTTCCCTCTCCTCTGTCAGAGGCTGCTGCTAGAGTTATCTGCTGGCTGGGAACCCAGTGCTGGTGTTAGATAAGCAAGGAGTGTCTGGGCTAGTACCAGTATGGGAGACCGGCTGCTGTTGGTGAACTCACACTGGCTGGGACACTGGATCTGTTGACAGCTATGCAAGTGGTGGCTGGGCTCGTGCCGGTGTTGGTGACCGGCTGGGAAACCTGGTTCTGTTAGGTGCCTGACATTGGTGGTCTGTGCGCCATACTCACACACGGTAGTCAGTTGTTCCCTTGCTCAAGCGTGACATTATCAGCAGCCCATTACTGTTTTTGTCTTTGAGTCATTATGTCTCAGACATCCTCTGCAGATGCCTTCTCACAACTCATGCAAACCATCTCAGATGAGGTCACTGGTCTGCGGACGCAGGTAGTGCAGCAGCTGAAGCAGGCTGTGGGGTATCTGGCCTCAGCTCACGCCGAGGCCATACCTGAACCCAAGATATCTCTTCCAAATAGGTTTTCTGGGGGAAGAGATAAATTCTTGGTGTTCAAAGAGGCCTGTAAACTTTATTTCAGGCTTCGGCCCTGTTCATCTGGGAGCCAGGAACAGTGGGTGGGGATTATAATCTCCCTTCTTAAGGGACATCCTCAGACCTGGGCCTTCTCTCTCTCGACTGACTCACCATCGCTGCAGTCGGTGGAAGGGTTTTTTGCTGCTCTGGCTCAGGTGTACGGTGAACCAGATAGGGTGACTCTTGCTCCGTAAACTCAAGCAGGGGTCATAAGCAGTGAATGAGTTTTGGAGATACTGACACCCTGTGGAATGACCCTGCCCTCAGGAGTCAGTTCTGTCTGAGTTTGTCAGCTAGACTGCAAGACACCCAGGTTCAGTACGCAGCACCTTAGTCATTGGAGGCTGCAATGTCCCTAGCCAGCAGGGTTGACAGACATCTGAGGGAGAGATCGAGACCAACTTTGTCCCCTGTGGCTATCCCTGTTGAGGAAGCCACTTGTGATGAACCTATGCAGTTGGGGGCAGTAGGCGCTCGTGTTAAACCCCTTGTAGGTGCAGTTCATCAAGTGGGCGAAGTTTTTATTGTGGACAAGCTGATCATTTTATCAAGGTTTGTCCACATCGCTCAGAGACAAATAAGCAGTCTCAGACGCAGTCTACCTCAGGTCGTTCAGAAGGAGACGACCAGAGGGTTATATCTCCTTTTTTTCTAAATTTCTGTTTACACTGTCTGCCAGGGTGCTGGTAGATGGAAAAAAGGAGACTGTACCGGTACTAGTTGATAGTGGAGCGGGAGTCGTTCTTATGGATTCTCGCTTTGAGCAGACTTATGGCTTCGTCTGTAGCACCTTAGCGAGACCCATTCCTTTCTCTGCCATTGACTCAGTTCCGCTCAGCCAGAAGGTATTATCCCAAGTGGTGCATAATGTGAACTTGAGCATAGGAACTCATCACCAGGATTTCCTCTCTTGTTACATTTTGGAGAATTTACCAATCCCCATTGTCTTGGGTCTCCCTTGGCTGAGAAAACACAACCCGGTAATTGACTGGCAGGCCGGGAGGTGGTTTGCTGGGGTACTGCCTGTGAGGGTACTTGCCGGGGTACTTCCATCTGTGCCGTGCTGGTGATGGCTACACCAACTTCTTCGCTCAAGGAGGTTGGAAGTTTGTCTGGCGGTGGAATGCACGCCACGCTCCAGACTCCTGGTGCCTCTAAGTGTTGTCCTAGGAAGAGGGGCAGGGGAAGGATTGTTGTTTCTACTGTGCGTCCCAAGGGAGAGAATGCTGGCGTCCAGAGAGACGCACTTGGTACTTGCCTACTTAAGACTGTACACTCTGTCTGTGCCCGCATGTGTGTAAATAAAAGTGCAGGTCCAGACCTGAGTGTGAATGATTATGTGTGGGTGTTGTCCAAGCACGTCAGGTGGAGGTGTGCTACTGGGGCTCTGAGTTCTGGGGTTGTAGGACCTTTTCGGATATCGGCCATTTGCAATCCTGTGATGTACCGACTTGACCTACCCCCAGGTTTGGCAACCCATAATGTTTTTCATATCTCATCACTCAGGGGCTGTGGACTTATTTCAGATGTGCCTGTAGTCGAGTCCGGAGGCCTCTCTTAAAAGAGGGGGTACTGTTATGCGCTTAGATGGCACTGACATTGCTGAATGCTGCTGAGTATGTTGTTTGTCTTTAAAAGCTGCATGAGGTGTAGTTGTGAAGGTCTTTGCCTCCTGTGTTGTGCTCCAGACCTGCATTCACTATTATGCTCAGCTGCTGGTTGGGGGATTGATGTGTGATTTACCTGGAATCCCCTCCACCAGGCTTTAAATAGAGGCTGCTGATAGGCTGATAGAGTTATCTGCTGGCTAGGAACCCAGTGCTGGTGTTAGCTAAGCAGGGAGTGTTATCTCCATAGTGCTATCCTGACAGACCAATAGTTTGCCCTCACCTTTTCCCATACATCACTTTGCATTAATTTCTTTTCCGTTTTACTGTCTTGGTGGAAAGTCGTTCCACCCATAGTTATATCACTGGGTTTTATCCTTTCCTACCAATTCTTCAGTCATGTATGTTAATATAAGTACTTAATATGCCATATATGTTAGTTGGTCATATGAAGTCCAGCCATGTCTAAAGTGATAAGACTAAGTGACGGTGTGCACATATATATACTCTTGGAAGGAGGGGAGAACATACTACAGTGGGCATGCTATTTGTTGAGACCAGTCAGATATTACAGTGAGGGTTGAGGTGTGGGTTGAATCACCTTCCTCCCTTTACACATGATATATTGAAATGTGTGCTGGGGATTTACATGCATGTATGGGCTTAATATGGTAGTATTCTCCTGGGTCAAGATCATTTACCTAGGATAGTACTCCTCTTACTTTAGACATCATACGAGCACGCACACACGCAGGGAGAGCACTGGGGGTTGACCCAGGCTCTAGTTTAGTATGACTCATTAAAAAGCATAGGTACTCTGCCGGTAGCAAATACCCCTAAGTGAAGATATAGGGAAACTAAGGACTAGTCGCCGTGGAACGGGGACACCAGATATGTTACGTGTCGAAATTTCCGTAGTAAGGCAGGTGACAGTTGGCCGGATAAGGATAGATATATAGGGGTCTGCCTCCATAACTGTTCAGCTGTTTTACCAGATACAGGTGTAGGGAATACACACACCACTGTCTGTTTTTAGTAAAATTAATAAAGAATCTATTTTAATGTGCACTCTTTGTAGATTTATATAATTTTTTGGTTAGAGTCACTCCATTTTTTTTCTAGAAAATTCAGCAGTGAGAAGTAGTAAAGAAAGAGAGATCAGGTGCGAGAAGGAGAGTGGTCAGTTTGCTTTATATTTTAGGAGAAGAGAATGGAGGTTAAAGAGCAGGTCTGCTGATGAGGTGAGGCGGGGGGATAAGAGCGAGGGGGAGATAGTTATTTGGTTAGAGGGTGCTGAGGTTTGTGGGTAGTGAAGGAGAGTGCGAATTAGTGGAGCAAAAACTGTGAAGGCAAATGTGAGCATGGTCAAAGAGCAAGATGAGAAAGGAAAGGCAAATCTGTTTCTTAAACAGTGATAGTTCCTACCTTCTGTCCCAGTCCTAGACTATTTTTGGTATATTTCTGCAATATACTTAGAAGCCATACTTTGAAAACATAATCAGTCCACTGTCATCAGACCTGGCTGAATATTTTTAAATGTCTCTAAGTGCACATGAAATGGACCGGGTGAGAATAAAAGGGAGGAGCTGCTCTGAGGCAAGATAAAGAGTCAGCAGGAGTGAATGTGCATTCTATTCATGAACCACCCACTTCTCTTACACACAAAAAACACATAGGCATATGATGACATATATGCTGTACCCATGGCGGTACCCTTTTTTTGTAGGTAAAATTAGCCTTACATACAAAGCAATTATGCATGAAATAAAAAAGTAGGTGTTACACATTATTACACGTACACATCCCCAGGGGATTTATAGATTATTGTAAAAAATTATTTGATATCTTTAGTAATTAGAAAAGTATGTACTCTTCATGAAGATCCCATCAGTCCTTCATATAGGTGGGTAAGCTCCTATTGGTTTAAAATTATAAACACTGAAATTAAAAAATGGATTACATAAGCCCCAATGCCAATCACAATGGGGGGATCTACTAGATTGTTGGGGACGACTGGGAAGATGTGTAGTATTGGGATATTAAATGATAAAAGCTTATCTCTTCTTGTGTTTGATTCTGGATTGTAGTGCTACTGAAGACCAATCAAAGTTTCTAGTAATGAAACAAATATTTAATTCTGATTGACATTCTATTAAAAATAGTCTTACAAAAGCAAGTTATCCACGGCATAGTGATTTGCTATGAAGCCATTCAACCCTAGTGAAATCCAGTGTTTCAGTGTTAAAGATGCCAGGCAAAAGTCAATACAATAACTTAACGAACAATTCAGTAAAAAATGTCCATCTTCGTACCTAACATATTATATTCTTTTCTATACTCTTCTGAATAGTCAGGAGATGTCTTTTCATTAACAGGTGATATTATAATACACTGCCATTTATGTTAGAATTAGGGACCATGACAAAGGAATAAAATTACTGTCTGTTCTCTTACTCACGACTTCTTCCCTCATGGTGAAGAGAAGAACAATGGAAAGCAAAAAATCTGCAGAATAGATTGAATTTGAGTATCTGTTGATTCTATTTAAGGTAAATGCAGCTCTAAGTATTTCTAACAATTATATTATGTGCTGAGAGGTACAGGACTAAAAGAAATAGATGTTTTAGTGGTTTTTCAGAGATAATCAAAAGTTAGAGCTTCTCTAAGGCCAGGGTCACACAGGGGTGTAAAAAACCTGTACCATTCTCATTTAGAAAAATGGAAAGATTTTTTTTCTGATGTGTCATACATATGTAATCTATTATTTTACCCAGCAGCTATTGATCATTTAAGGTTTCTTAGTAGTGATGAGCGAGCAGTAAAAGGTTCAAGTGCTCGATGCTTGGCATATCGAGATGCTCGGGTGCTTGACCCGAGCACCGAGCCAAATGTTAACCTATGGGAAACCCAAGCATTTTTCCGGCGGCACCCCCTGATAAACCCTAAAGAAGTCACAAATGTATAACAACAGTGCTCAAATGACATGAGAACAGCATGGGGAAGACCCCTTTAATCATTTCTGACTCCCAGGTCACTGCTGTGAACAATGTTGTCTGAGTATTATACCACTTTTACGGACTCACAATAACACGTCCAAAAACAAAAGCAAAATGGATTTTCCTGGGGAAAATGTTAAGGGCTCATACTCACTTGTGAGACCGTGTTGGTGTATTATATTTTTTTTATTACATTAAAGATTTTTGAAAAAAAATTGTTAGGCACTCCGATGTCCCTTTTAAGAGATGTGGAGGAGGGCCTCATTAAATATTGTATGTTCCCATTATTAGGAAGTGGGTTTCTCATAGTGTTGCCCTATGCAGGTTGCCAGAAATTGGGAGGCACTCCGATGCCCTTTTGAAGAGACTGGGAGGAGTACATCATTAAATAATGTTCCCATTATTAGGAAGTGTGTCTTCTATAGTGTTGCCCTATGCCCAGGCAAAACTGATCCCACACTTGGACACTCTGAAGAGCTGTTCACTTTTCCATTTATAGATTTGGGCCTCTCACCCGCTCCACTTGAAGTGGGGCAAGAGGAGATCGTATGTAGTGATGCCCCAATATTTGAGCAGCCACAGTCACACGAAGGCGATGGTGGGAAAGTGTCATAAGAGGTGGACGATGATGACACACAATTGCCAGCAAGTCAAGAGGACTAAGGTGCGGAAGTGGAAGACGATGTGGTGGATGATATAGTAACTGACCCAACCTCGCAGGAGGACATACAGAGCAAGGACAACTGCGCACAGGGGGATGCATAGCACCCCAACAGGCAGGAAGAAGCAGTGTGGTTACCGCAGACAGAAGGCAGGCAACTGTTCCCCGTAACACCAAAACGACGGAAGTTGCCAGTACAACTATTAGGTCTTCCTGAGTCTGGCTGTTTTTCAAGAAATCTGCCTATAATTCCAAAAACCCCATTTGCACCACCTGCCATTCCAGCATCAGCAGGGGTACCAAAACTACCAGCCTGACCACCACCAGCATGATCAGGGATCAGCTCTCCTCCTTTCTATCATGATCACACCTCACCACCTGTGCCCTCGACCCACTCCCCTCCCACTTCATCCCGAACCTCACCACTGTCCTCATTCGTGCCCTAACCCACCTCTTCAACCTATCACTGACTACTAGTGTCTTCCCATCATCCTTCAAACATGCCTTGATCACACTCATCCTTAAAGGGATCCTGTCACCTCCAGAACACCTCCTAAGCTAGCAAAACATGTCCCTGCAGCATCCCATCACTAATCTCACACTCCTTTTGTCTCCTAAAAGCATCCTGTGAAAGTGCATAAAAACGTTTTAATACTTACTCATTAGTGATTATAATTAGCAGGGGCTATATTCTTTAGTCACCAAGGCGGGCTGTTTTGCAGGCTCCAGGATCCACCCTCACTCTGTCTGTGCTGCTTTGCTTGTGCAGGCTTGACAATCGAGGGAGGATCTCCGGTCGTAAATTGGCTGGTTACCTACTATCCCCAACCGTTGTAAACTTAAAATAACACACATACTGCAGTGACTTGGTTTAACAAATTGGCCACAGCAGCCTTTATTGCCTATTGTTTACATACTAACATAATATAACAGGGTACGCCGTCCAACGGGCGTCCCAACTTAAACAATAGGCACTCCCATCGTTTTACCCATGGATAGGCCCGGTCCATAAGCCTCCAAAACTTTGCCCCTGGCCGCAATATCACTGGCCCCAGGGACGAGGTATTGGTTACCTAGAACCAATACCCCACCCTTGCAGAACCCCGTGCCTGCAAGGTACTTTTAACCTGAGCCCCTCAACCTTTGAAGTGGCTCATCTGTCCTTCCAAATGTAAATCCCCTGCCTCTGGACCAGACCTACCCCCGCTGCCGTGACAATACCAAAGCTTCTCACCAGACTCTCAGATTACATTCACAAAAACACCTCTCAACCTTCACAACTGAACCTAAAACCAGGGAGGGTGGGCGGGAATCTTCACAAGCTGTCCCCAGGAAGTGGAATGAGGGGACTTCCTTCTTTGTCCCCAGTATCTTCCCTTAAGCTCCCCCTCTTCCTCCCCCTGACCAACCCCCTTTCATTTAGTCAGCACCCATGCCTCAATCACATATTCCCAATCCTTCCTCCTCCAATTAACTCCCTACCTCCCCGAATGTCATGTGGCCCCTCCACCCTAGGGGTTCCATGGCCTGCTTGACAATCGAGGGAGGATCTCCGGTCGTAAATTGGCTGGTTACCTACTATCCCCAACCGTTGTAAACTTAAAATAACACACATACTGCAGTGACTTGGTTTAACAAATTGGCCACAGCAGCCTTTATTGCCTATTGTTTACATACTAACATAATATAACAGGGTACGCCGTCCAACGGGCGTCCCAACTTAAACAATAGGCACTCCCATCGTTTTACCCATGGATAGGCCCGGTCCATAAGCCTCCAAAACTTTTGCCCCTGGCCGCAATATCACTGGCCCCAGGGACGAGGTATTGGTTACCTAGAACCAATACCCCACCCTTGCAGAACCCCGTGCCTGCAAGGTACTTTTAACCTGAGCCCCTCAACCTTTGAAGTGGCTCATCTGTCCTTCCAAATGTAAATCCCCTGCCTCTGGACCAGACCTACCCCCGCTGCCGTGACAATACCAAAGCTTCTCACCAGACTCTCAGATTACATTCACAAAAACACCTCTCAACCTTCACAACTGAACCTAAAACCAGGGAGGGTGGGCGGGAATCTTCACAAGCTGTCCCCAGGAAGTGGAATGAGGGGACTTCCTTCTTTGTCCCCAGTATCTTCCCTTAAGCTCCCCCTCTTCCTCCCCCTGACCAACCCCCTTTCATTTAGTCAGCACCCATGCCTCAATCACATATTCCCAATCCTTCCTCCTCCAATTAACTCCCTACCTCCCCGAATGTCATGTGGCCCCTCCACCCTAGGGGTTCCATGGCCTGCTTGACAATCGAGGGAGGATCTCCGGTCGTAAATTGGCTGGTTACCTACTATCCCCAACCGTTGTAAACTTAAAATAACACACATACTGCAGTGACTTGGTTTAACAAATTGGCCACAGCAGCCTTTATTGCCTATTGTTTACATACTAACATAATATAACAGGGTACGCCGTCCAACGGGCGTCCCAACTTAAACAATAGGCACTCCCATCGTTTTACCCATGGATAGGCCCGGTCCATAAGCCTCCAAAACTTTTGCCCCTGGCCGCAATATCACCGGCCCCAGGGACGAGGTATTGGTTACCTAGAACCAATACCCCACCCTTGCAGAACCCCGTGCCTGCAAGGTACCTTTAACCTGAGCCCCTCAACCTTTGAAGTGGCTCATCTCCCCCTTCCAAATGTAAATCCCCTGCCTCTGGACCAGACCTACCCCCGCCACAGGACAGGACAAGTGACCTCTTACTTGGCCTGGACCCGCCACACACCAAATGCTTGCTCCACACCTTCTCTCAAATCCAACATCCACATATCCAAGCCAATCTCCGTCAAGTGCACCAAATCAGACTTCAGATATTCTCTCGACCTTGACTCCAATTCTCTGTGCCGTACCACAATCCCCCCGTTCCGTGCCACAAATGCCCCCACCACCTTATTCACTTTCACCCTTGCTTTGCTAATTTTATCCACTGACCTCCCAAACCTCCATAGTCCCCTTGGCACCATATCCGACCATACCACAATCACACCGGGGTGGGAACACCACAGTCGCAACAAATCACACTTGATGTCCCGTATTAATTCCCGGGACGCACGCACTCCCAAATCATTTCCCCCAACATGTAGAACCAAGACATCCGGGGGTCTACTCACACTACAAAAATAATCCACTTCCGGCAGCACCCTGCCCCATTGCATACCCCTCAATCCCAACCATTTGACCGACGCTGCACCTCTGTCGAGTCCCAACTGCCGACCATCCGGGCGAACATCCGCTCGAAGAGCCCCCAATACACGTACGAATGGCCGAGTATCCAGATCAAGCAGCGGCCTGTACAAACAAAAGAAAAGTTAACAATTGACCAAAACAACGTGTCATCCTAACCAGTTACGCACGAAAACCCATACCGCAATACCCACTCGCTTTTTCAGTAGCCTGGGTAATCCCCTCCAGCCACTACCTAGAAAGCAAGTGAGGACGTACATACAATCGAAAACGATTCGATTCCCAGCGCCCGATGCGCCGCACTACATCATCCCCTAACCCCCAACGAGACGCCTCCGTGGCCGCCCCGATGCGAAATGAATGCGTGCCAAACTCCTCCGGGCGCTCGCCCACTCTCAGCAAGCACTCCCGGAAAATTGCCCGAAACTGAAATTTGGACAAAAACAAACCATCTATATGCCTAAGTAGCGGTCCCGGACCGCCACCCCTCTGAGATAAAAAACGTCGCACCATCCCCACCGGACACAGTTGGCTCTCAGCCAAGGCATACAACACCACCAACCTTCCTCTACCCAATTGGTCAGTTTTCGAATACCGCAGCCTGCATTCCACCCTGTCTTCCACAAGTACCACGTCATTCAAAGCCAAGCCACCCGCCATGCACCGGGTTGGGCTCACTAACTCCCCTAGCCTAAATGCTCCAAAGAAGGCCAACACAAAAGCTGTGGAGAACAAAATCATTTCGTAGTTGGACCTGCAAACCCCTTCCAAACTCGCTACCAGCCTTTCCAATAAAGGCACCGACACCGGGCGTCGAACATCCCTCGTCCGCATACCTTTCCGGAAACCTTTCAAAGCCTGTCGCACTTTGAAATCTTTAGTCGCATCCTGCCTGCCCAACAGCCGAAACCAAAATGTAATCGCTGCCACCCTATGTGCTCCTGCCGAAGCGGACCTTCCAGACGCAAAATCATTCCCTATGAATGTCAATACCTTTTGCACATCATCCATACCGCCAATCATGCCCTGATCCTGCTCAAATTTCTCCCACTCCTGCCATACTTTCCCATATCGGCACCAAGTAGCCTCCGACACTGAACTCCGAATCAAGGTGCCCACAATCAAGTAACCAGGTTCCATAAACCAGCCGGACAAGGTTGACCGATCTCGTCCGCCCAAGGCACCAACTCCCGAAACCTGTGGAACTGAAACCGAGAAAGTGCATCAGCCACTGAATTAGTAACTCCCGGTACATGTTTAGCCACAATTTGAATGTTCCATTGCAGACATCTGAGCACCAGATGCCGCAGATAGGCCACCACCGGCAACGACTTAGCAGACAAGGCGTTAATCGCATATACCACAGCGATGTTATCGCAATGAAAACAAACTTTCCTGTCCGCAAAGTCCTGGCCCCACAATTCCACTGCCTCCACGATGGGGAAAATTTCCAACAACGCAAGGTTCCTCACCAGACCTCGATCCCTCCAGGACTCTGGCCAACCACCCGCGCACCAGTGGCCCATAAAAATTGCTCCAAAACCCATTGAACCCGACGCATCTGTAAACAACTGCAACACCCTGTTGGGCACCACGTCCTTGAGCCAAACCGTGCGCCCATTATATTCCTGCAAGAATATATCCCACACTCTCAAATCATCTTTAATGTCTCTGGTGATCCGAACAAAATGCACCGGACACGTCTTGCCCGACATAGCCAAAGCCAATCGCCTGGCAAAGACCCTGCCCATTGGCATAATCCGGCAAGCAAAGTTAAGTTTGCCCAACAAAGACTGAACCACCTTAAGCTGAACCTTTTTTGCTTTAATCACCTCAGCAACAGACCGCCTCAAATCCACAATCTTGTCAGCAGGAAGCCGACACTCCTTAGCCAGTGAATCAATCTCGATCCCCAAAAAACGCATGACCGTGGCCGGTCCTTCCGTTTTTTCCGGAGACAAAGGTATCCCAAAACGACTGGCAACCTCAGTCAAAGCAAACAACAAACCTGCACAAATCGGGGAACCCGCCGGCCCCACACAGAAAAAATCATCCAAATAATGAATGATCGACTCCATACCCGACACATCCCTTACAACCCATTCAACAAAAGAACTAAAAGCTTCAAAGTATGAACAAGAAATTGAACACCCCATTGGCAAACAACGATCCACATAAAAACGCTCCCTCCACATACAACCCAACAAATGCTGACTCTCAGGATGCACCGGCAACAAACGGAATGCCGCTTCCACATCCGACTTTGCCATCAGCGCCCCCGGTCCCGCTCGTTTTACCAACTCCACTGCCTTATCAAAAGAGACATAACAAACCGCCGCCAACTCTGGCGCAATACCATCATTCACCGAAGACCCAGCCGGGTATGACAAATGGTGTATCAACCGAAACTTATTCAGCTCTTTTTTTGGCACAACTTCCAGCGGAGATACCCGTAAATTCGGACAAGGAGGGGCCAAAAGGGGGCCTGCCATCCTTCCCAACTCAACTTCCTTCCTCAACTTCTCGTCCACAACCTCCGGGTGCTCCTTAGCCGAACGTAAATTCCCCGGGCGAAACAAGCCCCTCTCTACTGCCTCAGACGGAATAACAAAACCGAACAAAAAACCTGAACGCAATAACTCGGCAGCCTCAACATCCGGGTACCTACTTAAGAACGGTTCCATGGCCTCTACCCTCACTGGTGTCCTCCCTTTTGTCAGCACCGTCTCCACCCTTTCCTTTTCCTTTCTTAAAACAACGGGCAAAGCTGTGCCCTCCTCCACATCCCGAACATTCGTGTTTAAATCGGCAGGCGGAACCAAACTTACATTGTCCCTCATTAAATTGCCAACAACAACCTTTCTTGAACCCAGCCGAGGTACCCGGTCCCGCACCCGATCCCGAACCTGATCCCCCGGCTCCACTCCGAAAGGGCTGTGCCGGTGCCGTCATCAAACGTAGCCATAAGGCAATATCCTTGTGGTCCCAACGCATGTCCGCCCGCAAAGCCTTACGCTGCCTGAACTGCTCATCATATCGAAGCCATGACAAACCACCATATACCCTATAAGCCTCTCCTATTGAATCCATATAGCCGAACAAAGCAGGGGCGCTCCCCATCTCTTTCTCCCCTACAACGCTCGCCAGTATCGCAAAGGCCTGCAGCCAATTCATAAACGTCCTCGGGATAAGACGATACCGACGCTTCTCATCGTCCTCTTTTTCCTTTTTGGAATCACTAGGGCGAACCTTATCCAAATTAAACTTCTCCAACGGAAGCAGCGAAAATATTTCCACGTACTCCCCTTTCCAAATCTTTTCCCTAACTTCCTTCTTCAAATGCGCCCCCAAGGGGCTCTCAAAGCAAACATACACTTCGCTCTTCGCCCTATCATCCAGCCTAACCACCTCCTCCTCCTTCTCTTTTTCCACCTCAACTGCCGCAACCGGCGCCATTGAAGTCTGTCCCTCAACACTCTGCTGCACTGCAGCCTCGCCTCCCACAATGGGCCCGACCCCAGCTGGACTGACCCAAGCTCCCACCGGAGACCCCGCAACTGAATTCAAGCCTCCCTAATCCACCAGGCTCCGCAACAAACCGAGCAACTGACCCATTACATCACCACCCCCGTTAACCCCAGACGCTACCCCCCTCACTGGAATCGGCCCTACACCCACATCACCGCCCGATCCCGACATATGCACAATATTACAATTAGTGTTCTCACCAGGCTGCCGAGGGGCAGCCGCAACGCAGTCCTCCTCCGTCCGATCCTCCCCAGACGATTCCTCCGATACTTGTCCCTCTTCTGCGCTGATCTCGTCCTCCAAGCCCTCCAGGGGTGCTCCGTCGGCAGTGTGCCTGCCGCTGCCGCAACTCCCCCTGGCCTCCCCGGCTGCAGGAGCACCCCCAGCCGAGCACTGCTTCTTCCTCTGAGACCGCTCCTGCGATCTCCGAACCGTCTCACCCGCCAACTCTCCCCGAGGTCTCTTCTGACCGCAGGGGCCCCTCTCCCTAAGCCCGTCCTGCCAACTGCAGGCGGGCTGCTCCAGGCCTCTCGCCGCCGGGATCCCCCCCCTGCTACACAGGGGAGATCCGCTACAGCCCCCTGGGGCCCTGCATCCGTGGATGCCCGCTGGGTACGCCCCTTATGGGATCCAAGGGGCACCGTTGCAGTACCTGGCCGGATCCGTCCAGCCGTGCGCGCCAGGGACTCCCCACTACTGCGCCCTCCACCAGCCACAGCCAGTGCCCTTCCAGTGGGAGAAGCCCCTGGCCTCTGCGCCGCTCTTCCCCTAGACGCCCGTGGCTCCTCCCGCCCGGGAAGCCGTTCCGCCCCCCGCCGCCTGCAGGGGTCCCTTCTGCTTGCGCCGGCCGCTCGGCGCGCTCCCGCATCCGCTCTCCCCCGGGAGCCGCCGCTGCGTTCCCGCTCCTGGTCCCGGACCGCCGACCGGAAGTCGGCCGCGGGCCGGCTCCGCCCACTTCCGGTGCGGCATTACCGCGCCGCGAATTCCTCCTAGCAGCCGGAGAGGGCCCCGGGGTGGAAGGGTGCCCTCCCCGCCGCTGAGGGTCCCCACCGGGGCTTCCAGAACGGGCCCTCCTCACACCTCCAGCCCCCGGGGAATAGCGCTCTGGTGGCCTGGAGCGGCGGCCACGCAGCGGTGGAGTGGAGGGGGCCGGTGCCGCTGGGGAAACGCAGGCAGCCTGAATGTAGGCCTGCACTGCCTGCGCCCCATGCACCGCTGCTGCTGCCTGGATCAATGCCCCCAGAGAGGCCAAATCCGCCATTATTGCAGGTAGGATGAACGTGTAATCTTCACAAGCTGTCCCCAGGAAGTGGAATGAGGGGACTTCCTTCTTTGTCCCCAGTATCTTCCCTTAAGCTCCCCCTCTTCCTCCCCCTGACCAACCCCCTTTCATTTAGTCAGCAGCCATGCCTCAATCACATATTCCCAATCCTTCCTCCTCCAATTAACTCCCTACCTCCCCGAATGTCATGTGGCCCCTCCACCCTAGGGGTTCCATGGCCTGCTTTACCCTTCTATCACTCACAGAATGCAAATCATTAGTCCTGCCTTCAGTTTCACAGCAGCTCAGACAGAGAGAGGGTGGATCCTCGAGGCTGCAAAACAACATGCCCTGGTGACTAAAGAATATAGCCCCTGCTAATTATAATCACTAATGTGTAAGTATTAAAACGTTTTCATGCACTTTCACAGGATGCTTTTAGGAGACAAAAGAAGTGTGAGATTAGTGATGGGATGCTGCAGGGACATGTTTTGGTAGCTTAGGAGGCGTTTTGGAGGTGACAGGATCCCTTTAAAAAACCTTCCTCGATCCAGCTTTTCTGTTTCCAACTATCGACCCATATCCCTTCTCCCCTTTGCCTCAAAACTAAATGAACTACATGTCCACTCTGAGATGTCCTCCCACCTCTCCTCCTGGTCCTTCAGCTCTCCTCCTGCTCCTCCAGCTTTTGTCCCGATCACTCCACTGAAACAGCCTTAACCAAAGTCACCTCTGACCTACTATTATATAGTGAAAGGACTGGCAACACCTAATGTTAGGTGCAAGCAAAAAAAAAAATATATTACAAGAAGTGAAATTGCTGCAACACTAAGCATAATAAGTATGTGGAAAAGCTAATGGCTACGGACTACAATGAAACACAGGGCTATAAAAGGGGATATATGAAACAGGATCACAGTAAATACTGCACTAGAAAAAAGAAAAGAGAGACTTAGCTTCAACATTGGCGCCACTGTGGAAGAGCCCGGTAACTACGACAAAGTGCTCTCATCTTACCGGGTCCTATGCTAACACTCTATGCTGTATACTACTGCTTGGTTGAATTTATAAGTGTGTGAATGCAGTTGAAATCAGCTGGGATGGTGTGTCTCAGGACCTAGGCTACAGCAAAATGGAGGGGCAGTTGTAGCTACAGGGCGGGGGAAGGGTGCACAGTCCAAAAAATGTCTAATATTATATTATATGCTTGCACCTAACATTAGGTGTTGCCAGTCCTTTCACTATATAATATTAGACAATTTTTGGACTGTGCACCCTTCCCCCGCCCTGTAGCTACAACTGCCCCTCCATTTTGCTGTAGCCTAGGTCCTGAGACACACCATCCCAGCTGATTTTAACTGCATTCACACACTTATAAATTCACCAAGCAGTAGTATACAGCATAGAGTGTTAGCATAGGACCCGGTAAGATGAGAGCACTTTGTCGTAGTTACCGGGCTCGTCCACAGTGGCGCCAATGTTGAAGCTAAGTCTCTCTTTTCTTTTTTCTAATGCAGTATTTACTGTTTACATATAGCCCTGTGTTTCATTGTAGTCCGTAGCCATTAGCTTTTCCACACTCATATTATGTTTAGTGTTGCAGCAATTTCACCTCTGACCTACTGACCATCAAGAGCAAGCGCTACTACTCTGTCTTCCTCCTCCTTGACATATCCTACGCCTTCGACACCATTCACCACTCCCTCTTACTCCAGATTCAGGAATCCCTCGGCATCACTGACCTAGCCCTCTCCTGGATCTCCTCTTATCTTACTGACCGGACCTTCACCGTTACCCAGTCCCATACCTCCTCTTTTCCCTACCCCCTATCTGTCAGTGTCCCCCAAGGCTTGGTTCTGGGACCACTACTTTTCTCAATTTACACCCTCGGCCTCGGACAACTCATCGAATCCCATGGCCTCCAGTACCATCTCTATGCTGATGACAACCAGATCTATCTAGACCTGACATCACCTCCCTTTTATCCAAAATTCCACAATGCCTATCTGCCATCTCCTCCTTTTTCTCAGCTTGCTTACCACAAACTGAATATGGACAAAACTGAGCTCATCGTCTTCTCCCCAAATCGTTCTCCCCCACTGCCAGACATATCCATGAAAGTCAATGACTGCTCATTCTCCCCAGTCCCCCACGCCAAGTGCCTCGGGGTTATCCTCAACTCCTCCTTCTCCTTCAAACCTCACATCCACGCCTCCAGCTCAAAAACATTTTCCAGATCCGCTCTTTCCTTGACCATAACACGGCTAAAACACTTGTGT
>JARQOC010000001.1:593085625-593254979 GCA_033576535.1 Allobates femoralis | reverse complement strand
AGAAGCAACAACAACAACAAAAACAATACATTTTTTTCCATTATAATGGCCTCCAGAATAAAACACGCCGCAAAGGTTTTTAATTTTGTTTTTAGTCTTTTAGCAGATTATTTGGTAAATGAATAGGGGTCGGTGAAATTTTTTTTGTGGACAATCTCTTATATGATTGCTAATGAAAGCTAAAAAATGGGAAAAAAATGAAGTTAAATGGGTTATCTGGTATTCTATCAAAAACAGCGCCACCCCTGTCTACAGGTTGTGTGTGATATTGCAGCTCAGCTTCCATTTAAGGGAATGGGCCCATGCTGTAATACCACATGTAACCTGTAGACCGGGGTGGCGCTGTTTTTAAAAGAATGCAGTAGAGTTTTATTAATCCTGGATATCCCCTTTAAGATAGAGAAGAATAAAGCCAGAAGAATATACGTCTGCGGCGGATTCCGTCCTCCATCGTCCGCGGTGATCGCCATTCTTCGGACTCGTATTTTATTTGATAATGACATTAAATATTAGAAGCCATAACAGCTGCTGTGTTTCTCATTTCTTGAGTGTATTAACCTCTTTAGCCCTTTTTTTTCCAGGACAAGGATTCAGCGGTGCAGATTTGACTGTCAGCTGCGGTGCCTGGCGGCCCCTCGGATTGGCATCATGACAGGATTTAAAGTCCACTGCCGCAAGTAAACATGGATGACATTGCAGACAAATAGA
The DNA here is from genome assembly GCA_033576535.1 of Allobates femoralis. Taxonomy (NCBI): domain Eukaryota; kingdom Metazoa; phylum Chordata; class Amphibia; order Anura; family Aromobatidae; genus Allobates; species Allobates femoralis. The sequence goes on along the minus strand of JARQOC010000001.1, from coordinate 593,254,271 downwards.
TCTGGCTGACTTGAGGCACCTGCAGCTGCTTGCACCAAAAAAAACCCAACAGAGGTTGTGATCAGCGAAGTGGAAAAACATAGAATTTACCTCTCATTATTCAGCCTGGTGCTCGGCTCCTCTGGCTTGTGTCTATTAAAACATGAAGAGAGACAGGAAGATAATGACTAACACTGTATCAGTCAGAACAGACATTTCCACCCCGATGCCACCATGTTACAGAACATCTACTGATCAAGTTAATACTTGTTTATGTTTTTTCAGAAACAGCGCCACCTGTGTGCTGAGGCCATGAATAGTATTGCAGCACAGGACCTGTCACCAGGTGGCCAATGGTTGCTCTTAGGATACCGTCTTAACTGGTGATGTCGCTGGAATTATCGCCGATGACGCTCGGGGGCGCGCACGTTTTTGGCGCCCCGCCAGCGTCGCTGTTGCGTGTTTACACGCAGCAAGGCACTGACGATGCTACAGGCGGCATCGCCACTGGGGTGTCTCCAAACCGATGGGCATGTTACATGGGGCGATGTGTACATGTGGCACCCCAAGGGTTAATATGCCACTGAAACAACACAGGTTTTATCCCCACACAACACTACACTAGAAAGTGGGAGGAGCTTAGGTGGCACCTGCACTAGTGGGAGGAGTTAAAGTTGTTTACCACAGAGCAAGAGTGACAGTTAGTTCAGTTTTAGTCAGAGTTCAGAGGAGAGTTGAGTCTGGAGCAGGAGCAGAGCCAAGTGTCAGTGGAGGTCCTGAGAGGTCTGAGGAAAGGAGACAGAGTAACAGAGGAACATACCCGGGATAGAGAGTTACCCCAAAAGCTTGACCCCGGGGAGGCGCTTAAGATGGATACCGGATCCGAGGCTGTGCCTGAGACAGACAGGACAGTAAACACCCAATACAGAGCCAGCAGCACCCACGGTACATGAGGGAATATCAAGCCTCTACAGTGATGCACGTCCTACCAGGGAGTCATCCCAGTCAAATAGTATTCAATTGGAAAGAGACAGCACCACATACCCAACGGGATCCTTCACACTTCCTTTATTCCAGCACACCAAGCGACGTTTCGGACTGTGTCCTTTCTCATACCGTTGGGTATGTGGTGCTGTCTCTTTCCAATTGAGGACAGTAAACACCGGCATAGTGAAGATCCACCATCTTCACCACACCATAGCAAAGCAACACGAAGGAGTCAGTGACACAGAGGACTCAAGTTACCCAGCATATTGGTACCCGTGAGCAGAGACAGGGCCAGCAGTACAGCTACAAGCAGCAGCAGGGCCATACACAGCGCTTAAGTAGGAAGCCAAGGACCCGGTCAGGGTGGGAGCAACCCGGTACAGACTCCGTGGACAATATTGTGATATACCATCTGCAAGTAAAGACTTGAAGAACAACAGAAACCATGAGTGTGTGATCCTTATACTGAAGCCTCACTTGCCCTCATAGACTGCTATTGCCTCTACTCTTATCATCTCTATTGCTACCCCTACTCTCCTGCAGCATCAATAACATCCTCACAGACTTTAACTACCTCTACCACTGCCCCGGGGAACCCAGTTCTGCCCACAGGAACTATTCCATCCAAGCTGCTATCCCATCATCCCCGGAGGTTCTGCAGCAGCGGCGGCCCCATTACTGGCCGCATATAGTGGGTGGCGTCACGAGTGACAAATCCCCTGTAAATAAACCCCCATTTTATTGTGCGGGCCCGGGACACGGTCCGGACCAGGATTGCCGTGACATCCCCCAGCAGCACACCGGTCCGGCACCGAGTACCCCGTCCCAGTGGGCTCCACAACCACATGGCCCCAGAGTGCTCGCCTGGTTTCAGAGCAGTGCTGAGAAACCAGGCGACCACTCAGAGGCGATATTTACCGCCGACATCGCCCCTTTACATTAGGCGACGCAGCTGCACTTTCGCTATGTCACCAGGTGTGACATCCATAATGCTGTCTTATGTATTACAAGCATAGTGGATATGATTTCCAGAAACCCCATCCTCACTATGGTCATCCCGACCGTAGCGTTATTTCAGCTGCAGTGCGGGTTGCTGGACTTTTGCATCTCTACTGTGGAGTCGGAAGCGATCAACATCGCAAATTGTGTGCACAGGGTGGCTGTGGTCTCCCTGCATTCAGCCCCGGCCTCCCGCAGGTCTGGAGATGCTGCGTCCAACATGCATGCACACAGCCTTATTGTATTCCCGCTTCTTCCTTGAGTAGTTTTTATTTTTTTAAACCCACCATATGGTTTCAGAGATCTCAGCCTTTTTATTTATCATATTTTTTAGACCAAAAGACACCCCCCAATTTATCGTAGGAAAATAGAAACAAAACAGATATTTATATGCTAAAATGGTGATCCATGTTGGATAAGCCAAATGTAGCTCACCAGGGGGTGCGGTGCTGGTGAAGTGGGATCACATTAGGCAGGGCTGCCACTGTAGGAATCTGGTGGTGGCACAAGAAGGGCGATGCTGCAGGCCCTGAGCTGGGAGGAGGTGGTGACTGAGTGGAGCAAAGTAGGAACCACTGAAGTCCCAGTGGCGCTAGGTAGGCACCATTGAAGTCTCAGTATCATGAGATAGGCACCACTACTGATGTCCCAGTAGCATGAGGTAGGCGCCATTGAAGCCCAGTAGCACGAGATAGGTGCCATTGGACTCCCAGTAGCATGAGATAAGTGCCATTGATGTCCCATTGACGCGAGGTAGGCGCCATTAAAGTCCCAGTAGCATGAGATAGGTGCCATTGCTGTCCCGGCTAGGTAGGCACCATTGATATCCTGGCTGCACAAGGTAAGTGCCATCGATGACCTGATGGCATGAGCTAGGCACCATTGATATCCCTGTGATGGACAGGAAGGACTTCAGGAAAATGGTTCCAAAGGTGGCGCATGCGCAGACTAAGGTGCCACAGAGCCGAGAATTCAACCTGAGTACGTGCATCTCTGGCATCATTTTCATGAAGTCTATCGCACTGGAGGCGGCACATGCGCAGATTGAGATCTCAGCACTCTGAAATCTCTATCTACGCATGCGCCACCACCTTCCTGATCTCCTTCTGGTCTATTTCCAGGAGATCAATAACGTCTAATATGTGCTGCCTTGACACACCCTACTCCCAGTCCAGGGTCCGCAGCATTGCCCCATTCATGTAGTGGTGTCCTTGCCTCCTATGACCCTGCTCCACTGCAGCTGTGCCCCCCGGTAACCTACATCGAGACTATAAAACGCACCCCAATTTTTTGAGGGGAAAATTGTGTCTTAATTTTTAAAAAATATGTTTAGCTCATTTTTATTAATCTTTACAAGGGGGCGTGGTTTGTATGATTATCTGAGAGTGTGTCTTTAGACTTCCTTGCATAATTACCCTTGAGCACTCAGTAAAAAAGGCCAATATCTCTGGAACCATATGGCAGATTTAAAAAGGATAAAACAGCATACCGTACTTTGGGAACCAGCAGAAATAAAATATGAGCAAAAACTGCCCACTTTTAATCTGGGGACTTGCTACTTTAAGGAATTAGGTTGAGGTGCAATACCAAATATAGCCATTAGAAAAAACTGGCGCTATTTTGTTAAAAAAAAAAAGAAGAAAATTTACATTTTTTCTATTCTGACACAAATTTTCCAGGACTATAATGTTGATATTATGGGGATTGACCTCCTGCATCCCCAGCTTTTAATTGACGTTATGGAACCACAAGGATCCAGTGAGGATCACAGCGCCATGACACTGCCAAAACACTTGTCCACGCCCTCATCATCTCCTGCCTCGACTACTGCAACCTCTTGCTCACCAGCCTCCCCGCAACCTCTCTTGCACCTCTCTGAACCATCCTCAATTACGCTGCGTGACTCATGCTCGTGGATCCGTGTCGCTGTGAATTCTGCATCTCCAGGGAGCCCTATCCCTCCGGGAAGTGTCTTTCTGTCTGCTGGTCTTTACTGTTGTTTTCCTCTCAGCCTACTCTGGCCTACTAGCCTTCTGGCTAACTCCTCCCATTGTTCCTTTTTTTGTTCTGGTCTACCACCTGACCTACCTTCCCACCCACTTTCCTCTAAACCCTACCACCCCTTGCCCGCCTAGAGTCCCGGGCTCTGGGTTGGGTGCTCTTGTGGATGTGTGTGCTGTGAGGGTGTTTGTTGTATAAACTATTTACCTTCTGCCTGGCTGAAATTCCCTATGTGACCACCCTTGTCGCAGGGGCGCCACACATGGGCAACTTGTTCATTCTCTAGGAACGTTGCCTCTGTTCAGGGGCACTCCTCTAGTACTCTGCAATAGGAAGACTGTTGCCTTGTATTATACTAATACCTCTGACTCCACAGACCTCTCTGCTGGCAGTTTCTTATCCCGAATCCCTCTGTACACTCCGAATCCCACCCCGGGCTGGCCAAGCCTCTACTCACGGAACCATCCAGATACCTCTAATGGCTGAATTAGCCTTTCCGGGATTACACGGAGCTCCCAGGATCTTCTCTACCGATGATAGAGCCAGTATTCCACAGTCTCTTTGTCTCTACTGTCCAGTCTGTACGGGTCCCCCCTCTTCTGGTCCAGGATTTGTGGCATTTAGACCTCCTGGTGCTGTACCGCGTGTATCCCTGTACAGGGATAACCTCATTGCTACTCGACTACGAGAGTTCGGTGTTGCGATCCAGAGGGTCCTCCCTCAGACACCTTCTCCTTACGTTAAATCTTTATAAATATTCTTGGATTTACTAAAGTCACTCTCCTGTCTCTTGAGTTTTGGGTATTCAGCTACCACTGCTCCACCAGTGGTCCTGTGAGTCCACTTAACATCTTACCGCCCCTCGCCTGTAACACTTAGATCACTTAGATTTAGATTGCTGCATTTTCCTATCCCTCCCTTTCTTTTGTAGTTTGTTTTGTGGTACTCTTCTGGCAAATTTGAAGGCTAGTAACTATCATAGTTGCAGAGGGTGTAAATGTGACCCGGCTCGTGCTGGATGTGGGCCCACCAACCTCAGCGCCTACTTTAGCTGCATGTGCGTCCAAGGACATACATCCAGCTGAGGTTTAGTGTGGCGTAGATGCATCGGTCATGGTGCCTGGGTACTCTGCTATCGAGTGTCAGACTGTTCAGTAGTCATGGTGGCGGTCCCTGAGGTCATGGCCCATAGTGAGTAAATTAAGGTGATTATTTAAAGGGGACAAAATTTGTTTTGAGTTCTGGCCTGTAGATGGCCAGGGGCTGCTGCGGGGGACTCTGCAAGAGATGGTGGTGTAGCAGCCAGATGTTGGGCCCTCTCCAGTTAGGGTTAGGGTCCCTTGGGAGGTGTATGTTGTAGACGGGATGAGAACGAGGATAGGGTTTGTAGTAACCCGAACAGTTCTGCAGAGAGGTGCAGTGAGGCGCAAGAAGGATCAGACAATACACAGGGTTCTTGCAGTTCTTGTCATTTATTTGACTCTGAAGCAGGCACAACCCAGGCAGTGTAGTGTATTTATCAGGATTGCAGCTTGGCTACCTCAAAGGTAATCAGAGTCCACTTTGCTGTTACACAGGGAATATGGCCTTCCTTGCTGCCCCTCTTCCTGACACTGCTATCCCTTGTCCTCCTAGTGTCCCATGGTTGCCAGTACCAGTAGGCAGGTGACTGGGGGTCCTCTGAGCGACTGTCTTGTCAATTCTCTTGAACCTATATAGTTTCTTAGCCTTGGGAGGGTCTACTATGGTAGTCACTGTCCATGAAGCCCAGTGACTTCCAGTTCCCAAGCTGGTCCTGAAGATATCCAGGCCAAACAGGGGCTGGTACCCCTGTGCAGCTAGTTCCTCTGCCTGGCTTGAACAGCTGGCTGCAGATTCGGGTCCTTGGACTGAGGACCAGCACACCACTCCATGTGTGTCCTGGCTCTTCACTAACTCCTGACGTCTCTAGAACTGTCTCCTTTCTTGCCTCCCACCCCTAACCTAACTCCCCCCTCCAGCCAATAGATGGGGACTGCTCTGAATGTGACTTTCTTCCGCCCAGCATCTCCCTGGCCTGGAGTTCGGATTGTGTTGGGTGTATGTTGGGGGTCTCTGCAAAGTTTTCCCTTCTTACCCATGAGCATGATACAAACCTATTAGACAGGAGTAGCACCATAGTGTAATAACAAAAGGAAGGCAATACTTCTAAAATGTAACTTTTAATACACTGGTTAAAAACATGGACTGATGAGTCCTATTCTACATATTCACATCAACCATTTGAATGGGAAGAGGGATAGGCCAATAGCACTGTACTCTCATACTCTCCCTTCTATTGACCTGCCTGACAACTGAGTTTTCAACACATAGAAAAAATATGGTGTCCCCGTACCATGGCGGGTGACCCTAGTGTCCTTATTCTGGTATACAGGGCCCAATCAAAAGAGAGGGAGAGTACAGTGCTATTGGCATACCGCTCTTCCCATTCAAATGGTTGATGTGTATATATAGAATAGGACTTATCAGTCCATGTTTTTAACCAGTGTAAGAAAAGTTACATTTTAGAAGTAGTTCCTTCCTTTTGTTATGATTTGAGATTTAGGGTTACTATAATCTTTTTTTCGTTGAGTAGCACCATAGTGGTGGCCGAACCACAGGAGTGCCACATAGAGACCCCTTGGGATACGGGACACTTATAACAGGAAGGGCCTAGGATGTGGGACATATATACCTGGAAGGGGCCCAAGATGAGAGGCATTAATACATAATGAAGAGGGAAGGGAGCAACACATGCCTTTAGAGGATTTACAACACTGCAAAGGCCCATACATCTGAACAACATGCCGGGGAGGCCCAGGTCCAAATCTTGCATCAGGGTCCATCAGACTCTAGTTATGCCACTGCAAACTGTTGGAAGGTATATAGAGTCACCTAAATTTAATTTTGAAGTATGACATGATTGATTTAGACTAAAGGTTAGGGCTAGCATTGTGGCAATGATTGAGGTTCATTTACTTTTTTTTTAAATATGGGTTGTTTATGTACACCAATTCTTTGTTTTTCCTTACTATATCTGTTTATATATCTAATGGCCACTTTACACGCGGCAACAGGAAGATAGAAACCGGCAGGTGTCGGAGACAATTGTACCTTTTACCTTCAAAACACCTTGCAGATACCTGAATTACATGCAGCCACTTCAAGGTGTTTTGAAGGTAAAAGGTACAATTGTCTCCGACACCTGCCGGTATCTATCTTCCTGTTGCCGTGTGTAAAGTGGCCATAAGCTATATGGATAAAAGTATTGGTGCACGCCTTAATCGTTGAGTTCTTATTCAGTCTCTTTGCCCGGTGTATAACTTCCAGCCTAATTGCCCGTCACCATGTCGCCTTCCTTTACTAACGTGTTACAGATGACTGGTGGTGCAGAGCTCACTGATAATGATGCAGTCCGGTAATAGGGGCCACCAGGGTAACAATTCGTTCATGACATTTCTTCCTCCTAAATCTTACCCCATCACCTGTTAGTGATATTACTGAGAAGTGGAAAGAACGGCAGCAACTCAGCCACGAAGTGGAGACCCCGTAACGTTACGTAGCGGGCGGCCGAGTGCTCGTGAGTACATCACACTTGTCTATCTGTGTCTCATGGACAAGTGTAGGTTTGGTGAATGCCATAAGGACTTTACCCCTAGACTGCAATGTGACAGCTGTAGAGTTTGGTGTAGAAGGATAATTCTCGGAGCTGGTATTAGAGTTTGGTCTTGGCTCCTTAGTTCCAGTGAAGGAAAATCTTTATGCTTTAGTACAAGACATTTTGGACAATTGTAGCTTCCAACTTTGTGGGGACAGTTTGGAGAAGGCCCTTTTCTGTTCTCCTTGACTGTGCCCAGTGCACAAGCTCCATATAGATATAGTTGGAGCAGTTTGGTGGAAGAACATGACCGGCAGCACAGAGCCCGGACTTCAACCCCATCCATCACCTTTGGGATCAACTAGAATGAAGATTGTGAGCCCGATCTCTTTCGAACATGAGGGTCTGACCTCACAAATGATCTTCTCGATGACTGGGCAAAAAAAAAAAAAACTCTTGAAGAAATCCTTCCAAGAAAGGTTGGAGCTGTTATATCTGCAGAGGGACCGAACCCATACTAATGTCCATGGATGTAGAGTAGGAGTTCAGAACAGCTCCTTATGTAGGTGTAATGTGCAGGGGTCACATTCTTTTCTTCTTGTAGTGTATCTTATATTTCATTGTCACTGTTAGAATAGGTCCACGCATTTTCCGTTGCAGATCTGAATTGTAATTGGTGAAATCTGTGACATTTCCGCTTCAGAACGAACACGCTGATACTGAAAATCCTGGCAATCGTCAGTCATGTGATCTATGTCCATCACCAGGGCTCGTAGGAGACAAAACGGGTTTCCAGAGGTCTCTCCTAAGTGCATTAAGGTACCGTCACACGCCGCAATCTCACCTGGAGATCATAAAGGCGATATGTCGCCCCGGAGCAATCGCCGTGAAATTGCCTCATAGTTGCGGCGTGTGATTGGGGAATTTTGCGGCGATAAATCGCCTCTCGCCTGTCGCCTGATTCCCGAACAGTGCTCAGTAATCAACCGCAATCGTGAAGGCGATATTTCCGTGTTGTGGCGTGTGACAGGGCGATAGTGATGGAAAGAGCGTCGCCTATGATTTCCCGTAGGTGTGCATCAGCGTGCTGGAGTCCGCACCCCGTCTGAACTGATTGGCGTGGGCTACTGCGTTTCCATTGGCTGTCAGTTGACACCGTGCCATATTTGAAGAGCTGTCCGTCCAGCACCACACAATGACAATGGCGTCATGTATTAACCAGACTTCCGGAGCAGGCTGACGAATCGTAACCCTGTTGCGTTGTCCAATGAGCGTGTATGGGACGCGGTGTGTAAACCCTGTGGCACACCTATCTCCTCGCCACACTGAACATGTACGCCCACATTGCCTTTGAGATTGCGGCGTGTGAAGCGGCGATGGAATTAGGTAAGATTGGTTCACCTGTGGGTGAGGCGATTTCTGGAGCGACACATCGCCTTAGGTTCAGGGCGAAATTGCGGCGTCTGAAGCCGCCATCGGTGATCTGAGGCGATCAAGAAAAACGTGAGCACACACGTTCAATCGCCACATATCGCCAGGCGAGATTGTGGCGTGTGACGGTACCTTTAGAGTCTCTGATTCTGGAGTACTCGACATTGGGCTACCTATTTAAATATCTAGATTACATTTCAATAACTCTCTTCATGGTTGATTCAGTACATTATACTATATTGCCTCCGTGTATGTACAGACACACAACAAAGGCCTCCATTTATTCTACCAGTGACAGGACAATACAGTCCACACATTGACTCCCACTAAAACCCCAAGACAAAGTTCACGGCACAGCTTTGTTTTCTTGCTCTTGGATTAGCCGCTGTTTTTTATTCTTCGTCCAGCCGGCATCGTGCTTCCTGCTCTCTCGGGGCAAACAGTGAACCTTTGGTCTTTTGTCATCAGTAGAGAAAAAACACAGACATGGATCCCCCAGGGGCCATCTGTCATTTGTGTCTTGATGCAAACTTTATTGAAAAATGATGTACACATCAAAATAGGAAGACAGGTCATCATCACAACTTGTGAATCTGTGAACCTTGTGTTACACAGCCATGTACTAAGGCTTAGCTTAGCTCAGTGTCATGTCAGTCTTTCGAGAACGGTTTAAAATACCAAAAATGCAATGAGTTTGCCTAAAGTATAAGCAATTAATTACATAATAGCCCCTATTATTATTTACATACTGTACATTATGTGAAATAAGTATTGAACACGTCACCAATTTTCTAAGTAAAGGTACCGTTACGCGCAACAACGTTGTTGCGATGTTGCCGGTAACTTCACGGGAGCGCACACTTTTTTGGCACTTTTACAAGATTGCCATGTAGATATCACACCTGGAGATATCGTAGGCAGAGCAACTAGGATGTTGAAAGCAACTTTCGTTCGCTGGGTATAAGCAACCGATCGAGTGATCCTTAACAATGTAGAGAATAGGGGGAGTTGCTTTCAACATCGCTATTGCGGTGTCACACAGAGCAATGCTAACAGATCGCCTGAGCAACATCACCAGGTTTCAGAACATGTTCATAAACCTGGCAACTCCACTCCACTCAAGCAACTTATCACCGTTGAATTGCCCTGTCACACGTAGCAACGAACTAGCGATGTTGCTTCAACTTCGCCACACCCCTGAGTTGCCGGAGATGTTGCCGGCAATGTTGCCACGTGTAACAGTTCCTTAAGTATATTTCTATAGGTACTATTGACATGAATTTCTCACCAGGTGTTGGTGACAACGCATCTAATCCACCCAGGGAAAGAAATCAAACCATAGATGTCCATAAATTTAGTGATGTGTAATAATGAGAAACATAAAGAAAGAGAGGTGCAAAAAGCCATGGAAAGTCATGACAACAGCTGAAATCTATCAGTAATTAGAAAGCAATCCTGCCACTTAGTGAGTAATAATATCAGCTGGTTCAACTGATGAGCTATAAAAAGGTGTCTCATTACAAAGGTGCCACACAAGAAACATCTGCTGATGGGTAAAACCAGTGAGCTGTCTCAAGACATTCACAACCTTATTGTAGCAAACCATACTGCAGGCTTTGGTTACAGAAGAATTTCTAAACTTCAGGAGGTTGCAGTGAGCACTGCTAGGGCCATAATCTAGAAATGGAAAAAAACATGATTTCATTATAAAAAAGTCACGACTAGGTGCTCCCTGCAATATTTTGTCAGAGAAGAGAATAGAATCATCAAGAGAGTTATAGACCACCTGTGGAAAGCTACAGAAAGACCTGGAATCAGCAGGCACAATTGTTTTAAAGAAAAAAATACGGAAAGTAATGCATTCCCCCTCCATGGCCTGTATGCACGCTCCTGTATGCAAGTTCAGTATGCAAGGCTCCATTGCTGAACAAAAGCATGTTCAAGAGAATTTAAAGTTTGCTCAACAAAATTTATACAAGTCTGTGAGATACTGGGAGAATACAGTCTGGTCAGATGAAACCAAAGCTGAACACTTTGAATGCCGTAAAAAAAAAAACATGTTTGGAGGAAAAAAGGCAATGCATATCACAGCAAAAACATCATACTAACAGTGAAGTGTGGTGGTGGGAACATCATGGTGTGCGGCTGTTTTTCAGCATACGGCTTTGGCAAACTTCACATAACTGAAGCAAGGATGAATGGACAAATGTATGGAGACATTCTTGATAATAATCTGCTGCCATCTACCAGGATGATGAAGACGAAATGAGGGTGGACATTTCACAACACAATGATCCCAAACACAGACAAGGAGACTCTCAATGAGAAAGGAAATAAAACTGCTAGACTGGCCGAGCCGATCACCGGAGCTGAATCGTATAGAAATTATATGGAAGGAACTCAGAGATCATAGAAGGATCCTCAGGACCCGCAGGATGTGAAGAGTGTTTGTGTGGAAGAATGGACCAAAATGCACCTGAGCAATGCATCACCAAAAAAAGCTTTTGAACGAAGTATTAATAATATTTCAGTAAGTGTATGTGGCACCCCAGGGATCGGTTGCTACAGATACACCTGGGACACAGAAGGATCTCCACATCAGGTAAGCCCGCACACAACACCTTCCACTCCAGACCTGAAGGGGAGCTCTACAAGCTGAGTTCAGGTGAGGTCCCCTATAAATTCAGGCCTGGGGGCGGAGTTAGTTAGTGCAGTTCCAGGGAGGATTGTGAAGACATCCTGGTGACGGAGCTGTGCTAAGCCCGTACCAGTGAGCACTACTAACCTGCGTGAGGGAACCTAGAGTCAGGGTTAAGAGGCAAGGGGTAGTAGTAGCAGGGGGAGTGGAGCCATACCGGTTTGCCCCAAAGGAACAGCGCCTGAAACCGGACACCAGAGTCCGTGACTGCAGGGGACCTGTTAGCCCAGCAGTAAAGACCGGAGGCCAGGGAGACTCCAGATCTCCTGGCCACAGCAGCACTTGAGGCATAGCCACTTAGCAGAGCCAGGGACCGCAGTGGATGCAGCGGTGACACGCAGCAAAGCTCTCATAGCCTGCCTTACAAGTGAGGACTACAAGAGGGGGTCAGGGCTTAGCTTTAGACAGCCTGGGACCAGAAGCACACACACAGCGCAGCAAGGAGGCCTCATACTCACCAAGTGTGGAGATCCTGAACTGTTACCAGACCATCAGGACCCGTACCATCAGAGATTGTACCCTGGACTATACCTGAATCATCAGCAAAAGTTACGGAAACATCAACCTTGAGTGTGACTGTTATTATGGCCCTTGATCCTGCTTCCTCCATAGACTGTCCTGCAATTCCCTCACCTGATGAGCCACACACTTGCTGCAGTGAAAAGGAGCAAAGCAGGGACTCCCTGTGTAAAGACTACATAAACATTCACAACTGCCCGGGGGAGCGTAACCATCTTGCTGCTCCATCATCACCCCGGAGGAATGTCCAGCAGCGCCGGTCACATTACCGGAACCGTATGTGGCGTCACAAAACACTTTTATTTTTATTGACTGTTTCCCCGCTTTCTAAGCGACCACCAGGGCCACGGGACTGGACAACAGGCCCCAGTGACATCTCCCGTGAACTAAATGCCTGGAATCGGGTACCCCACAGCAGGTCATGTGTTCAATACTTTTCTCAGTGTAATTTCTCATTATTACACATCGTTAAATTTACGGACATCTATGGTTGGATTGAATGGATTGTCACCGACATCTGGTGGGAACTGCATGTTAATAGCATCTTTAGAAATATATTTACTGAGTGACCTGCAATCAGAGACAGTTTAACAGGCAAAATAGTTCTATTGTTTATCATTTTTTAACGAGTTGATGCTAAATGAAAGGGTTAATTTGAAAAAAAAATCAAGTCATTCCCTATCCTAAGGTTGAATTGCTGATCACTGGAGGCCTTACTAATTGGACCTGCAGTAATCCCATGATCAAGGCTCTGGACCCCACGGAGCAGCACTGTTCAGCCTTGACCAGAATGATGACGAGGTGCATATGCTCAACTATGTAACTGCTGAGGTTTTCTGTAGTTAGGCCCCTTTCACATCAGCGGTTCTGCATGTGAGTCGGGCCGGCAGGGAAGGGGTTACTCGAAACCGGGATGGCGGTTGCTGGCGGGGGAGGGAATCACGGCTGGTCGGTTCCAGATTCCGTGCCCTCGGCACTCAATGGCTGAGGATTGCGGAGGAAGGTGGTAATGGGGTAGGGGTTAAACGTGATGCCACCTTTGGTACCTGGTAATGTGGTTACCAGCGCTGCAGCCGTGCGCTGAGGTGATGGTGTGGTGCAGCAGAAGTAGTACAGCTCCCTACTGACGGAGCTTTTCCTCAGCATGGCAGGATGAATGAGGGGAGTTGTAGTCCCCACTCTCTGTGGTGTCGCAGAGACCTTTCAGGCGACGGGTAAATTAAGCCAGACACCAATTCAGCTCAACAATTCCTTTACTGGTACCAGTTGGATAAGGTACACGGTACAGTCCAGCTCACCGGGGATTATAGCCGCAGGTTTCATGGTTCACCACAGAGTCCGTCAGAGGTGTCATTCAATTCGCCTTCTTGGTCTCTATTCACAATGGCTCTATGCCCTCCCACGCTGTAGTCTGGTCACCAGTCCCCAGTCTGTTGCCTTAAGTCTCTGTTATCTCTAGGTGTCTTGGACCTAGCTTTGGGACTGAGGGTAGGCTCCTTGGTGGGTGTCGTGGCTCCCTTGTGAGCCCACAATGTGCTGGTCTGCGGTTTGGGGTAAACCAAATCAAACCGCTTCGGCTCCAGTGTGACCTTGGCACTCCAGATGGCTCCTACCAGACCTGCAGTGTCCCCTTCTTGTCTGAGTCACCTCCGCTACTTGAAGGTGCCCTCTCCTTAGGACAGCATGGTCCCCTGTGTCCTTTCGCTCTGTCTCTCTGTCACTGTCTGACTGACTTATGTGTCAACTGTCACTCACGTCTCCCGCTCTCCTAAGCTCCACCCCCCGACCTACTGATTTACAGTCCCCCTGTGCTAGGGTGTCTGTGGGTGGGTTCTGTGGACAGACTCTGTAGTTCCCCCTCTCTACCTGTGACTACAGAGATACTACACCTTTGTTTTGGGGTGCAGTGCCTCCCTGTGGTGTCCTGTCAGGGGGGGGCGCCACACATGGATCCAGCCAATCTGGCAGATTTACAGCACGCACCACCTAATGGCCAGCTTGCAGTACACTTGCAGCAAGCCCCCATTCACTCTCTATGGGGCTTGTGGCAAGTGTGGCAATTGCGGTTTTGCCGCGATACTGCAAATCCGGCAATTGCGTCTGTGAAAAAACCTGTGGTTAGCAGCGTTTTGTTTTCGCCGCCACAAGTGCCAGATATGCTGCACCCGGCAGAACCGCACTTGCTGCACCCAACGGCAAGCCTCATAGACAATGCATGGGGCTTGCCGCAAGTGCATCAGTTAGGCCGCAGATGCAGTACATCTGCCAGATCTGCCGCTAATTAAAAAAAATGCTGATGTGAAAGGGGCCTTACACACACATTGAATAAATCGGGAGATTGACTATGCACAGTCCCATTACAGTCAAGTTGGGCCTGAAGAGCATAGTTTCCAGGGTTCCAGACCCCTGATTTCGGGATCACTAGGGGTGTTAGCAGTTAGACCTCCAGTAACAAACATGTGATCACCATACAATGGATGGACCGTGGCTTAAACAATGGTGACAAACCACGGGGCTGTTATGAGGTCCATAAGTTGGGTGGGGCCAGTGCTAACACCAGCATTGCCTCCCCTGCCCATCATCAGACATTTAACTGTATCCTCATGGTAGCATTATACTACAAGGAGATCTATGGGATGACACACAGTTTGTAGTCTCCTTTACCTTTACTGATGGTAGCAGGCCCGGATCAGGATGCTCCTTGGGCTCTTCACACTGCTTTGCCTCTGAGCACTTGGTGTGGATGGGGAACTTGAAATCCCCCACCCTTCATCGGGCTCCGGTGTCCGTTTCTTGGTGTTTACTCCTCTTGGGTGAGCTCGACACTGCTTCACTCCCGAGGCTCTCCTCTCCTTCCTCAGACCCTTGCCCATGGGTCACTCATGCTAAGTCTAGCTCTCCTGGGACGAGCTTAGCACTCCAGTCCACAGGGTGTCTTCCTCAGTATTGCTCCGTACTGAACTGACTAACTCTTCCCCAGACCAGAATTTATAGGGGAGCTTACCCTGAACCCGGGTTTAGATCTCCCCCTTCGGGCCTGGAGGCAGAAAGGTGTTGTGTACTTTAGGTTTTGCCTGGTGCGGATTCACTCTGTTACTCTCAGGTATGACACTACCCCCCGAGGGAGATAGTGGCATCCGAACTATGGGGTGCCACACCTGCCTGGCTGGATGTCACCTATGTGGAGCAATAGGGAGTACAGGTCAGCTCAAATGCACCTTAACTCCTTCACCACCCAGGAATTTTTCGTTTTCGTTTTTTGCTCCCCTGCTTCCAAGAGCCATACCTTTTTTATTTTTCCATCAATATAAACATATTAGGGCTTGTTTTTTGTGGGACGAGCTGTACTTTCAGATGCAATCATTTATTTTACCATATAGTGTGGCACCTTGGCGGGGGATTGCCACAGGACCCACCGGTGCAGGGAGGAATGTACACCTTGGCACACACAGCATACAACACCTTCCACCCCAGACCTGGAGGGAGAGCCCCACTGGCTGTCCTTAAGCCAGATCCCTTATAAAGATCCAGGCCTGAGAGGAGGAGCCAGTTAGTTAAAGCTAGACAGTACAGAAGAAGGACTGGAAGGAGCTGGTTGCTGGGACCAAGCCAGGCCCAGAACCAGGAAACCTGACCCAGCTGTGCAGCGCCCTAGAGAGAGGGACGCAGGCCATTGGAAGAGGTAGGAAGATAGAAGAAGGGAACATATCGGAGATCCCTTTAGCCCACCCGGACACCGGAGTCTGAAACTGCTTTTATTCTATTGGTAGCAGTGAAAGCTCAGACAGACCAGGAGGATCTAGTTCCTCTGAAGTAAAAGAAAGCAAGACACCAAACCTGACCAAGCATAAGACCAGGGGCCGAAGAAGAGAATAGGGATCCCCACAAAAAGGTCCTCACTGTCAGTAGTGGAGTAGCATCCTGAGAAGGAGAAAGAGCGGCAGGTTCAGCTCCAGGCATAACTTACCCCAGTTACTGCACACACTAATAGAGCAGGCCTCGCAACTCTCCAACGTGGACACCTCAAACGGCACTGCTAACCTGGTTACCCTCTTGGTCTGTGCCTGTTATCGGACATCAGTAAAAAGTACCGAAACAGAGTCTATTATGTGTCTGTGTGCCTGATTCACGGCTGCCGCCTGCAGCGTTCACAGCAGAACCGCTACTACTACTCCCCTCATCCACCCCACTGCCCTGAGGTAAAGCTCCACCTGTGGGGAGCTGTACTACCAAATCTGCTTTCCCATCACCTCAGCAGACGGCTGCAGCGCTGGTAACCCTATTACCAGGTACCACAGGTGGCGTCACGTTACAAATCCCCCATCATCATCACTCCCACCCCACCACTGAGGGTCCAGGGCACGCGACCGGGAACCGACCAGCCATGAACATCACTGAAGTAATCCCCTGTTCCGGTGTCCGAGTACCCCCTACCCTGTCGGCCGACTCAATAGTGTACAGGAAAATGGGAAGAAAATTTCAAATGCGGTGAAATTGCAAAAAAAGTGCAATAACATGTTTGTTTTTTATTTGCCATGATCACTATATGATAAAACTGACATGACGGTGTGATGCCTCAGGTCGGTACGAGTTTGTAGATACCCAAACATGTATACTTTTACTGTTATCTAAATGGTGAAAAAAAATTCAGAAGTTTAAAAAAAAAAAGAACCACACTTTTTGCGCCATGTTCTGCGATCCGTAGCATTCTCATTTTTCGGGATCTGGGGCTGTGTGACAACTTATTTTTTGCATCTTGAGCTGACGTTTCTAATGATACCAGAGCTCACATCAAACCACGGTAACCTCCTACCAGGGGCGGACCTACCGTGGTGCAGCTGGTTCAGCTGCACCAGGGCCCCGACCAGCTAGGGGGCCCCTCAAGCCAGCAGGGGGGCCCCCAGCTGACCACCATGTCCCTGTGTCAGAGGAGAGGGGGTTAACTGAGGGAAGCTTCTTGCTACCTTCGGCTGATCCCGCCCCTCCTCTCCTCTCCAGCCCCGGCACCCAGATCTACAATGCAGCGCAGGTAAGGGCCGAACGCTCCCTCCTGCCAGCATTCCCCCCCCGCTTCTCACCACCGGCACCCGCAGCACCTCGCCTGACGCTGACAGCACCCGACTCCCGGTCCTCGCCTGACGCTGCCAGCACCATTCACCTACCCCCCCCGATCCCCGCCCAATGCTGACAAAACCCCCCCCCCCCGGTCCTCACCTAAGGCTGCACCAGGGCCCAACAGGCTGAAGGTCCGCCACTGCCTCCAACGTCATGGGTTGGGATGGGGTTAAAACCTATTAAACTCACTGAAGTCATCAGGAAGGCTATTTCTCTCACCCAGCAGGGAGGAACTACCATTCCCATCAGACTGGCCAGACTGCATACCTGATGGAAGTGTACTATTCTGGACTTTCTGCAACATCCTAGGCCAGTTTCACACCACAGTTTATCTTATCCGGGGCTGTCTGGTGTGAACCCAACAGTCCAGGATCAGATTTCGGCCCCATAGTATTACTATGGATCACGCTGGATCCGACATAAAATCGGATCCGGGAGCCGAACGCCGAGTGCTGGAGTTTAGCAGCGAGCGCTGCTAAACTTCAGCACCAGGAGCTGTCCCCTGCAGAGATTTCAGGACCGCGGCAAGATCCCTGCTTGCCACGATCCTGACATTTCAGCAGGGACAGCTCTGGCTTCTCTGAAATGCCGAATCCAGCTGCAAACCGGACCTCCCTCCGGTTCTGTTTTCAAAATCGGGTCCGGGGCTGTTAGGTTTACACCGGACAGCCCGGACCAGATCAGGCCGTGACGTGAAACCAGCCTTAGTAAAAGGTAAAGCAAAAAGACTGTTTCTTACTGCCCTACACCCATCACTCTCACTAATACCATCATCACCCTCAGCACTGGGCATAGCCACCGTGATCCTAACCCCTTTCCCAGCCATTGGGTTATACATCCCTTTGCACTCCACAGTTACATTGGGCCATGTCTGAAAATTTTGCCCAGCGGTCAGGAAGCTTCACGTTGCTTCTCTTCACTTTACCGTTTGCCTGAACTTCACCGGCCCCATAAGAGACGTCTCCAAATTAACAATTTCTATTTATCACATTTTTAACCCCAAGGAGCAGAGCAATCTAAAACAGAACTATTCATTTTAAATAAGAAGTGTTTTCCATGGGCAGAAAATTAGCAATAAAAGAACATCATTTTCAATTGTGACCAACTTTTCAGTGGGACGTAGCAATTTTTTTTTTAGCAGAACATTGGTAATTTAAATGACAAATCACAACCACTGTGGGAGATTTCTGCAATCAAAATGCAGTTGTTAGCCCCGATATTAAGAAATATTATTATTTCCGGATTAATCATGTAATTTTCTTGCATGGTCACATCTAGAAAGAAAAATTATTTTTAAAAAAGTTGCAAAATAATAATAATAATAATCATAACAATAATAACAAACAGGAAATAGAAAACTTAAAACAAAAATGTATGGCTACAAGTTGGGGGATTTCCAAACATTCAATCAATTGTAATATAAAGATTTCTGATCTATTCATTAAATTATAACATATATATAGCATGCATAAGGTACGGCGACTACTTCAAGGTTGTCCTCACTACTTCAAGGTCATGTTGCAAGTCTCTTGATATATATTTATTGTACAAAAACAAGTTGACAGGGGGAATTATGAGGATTTTGGTGTATATAAAAGATCTTTATAAAATGAAAGAATTACATAAAAATGTGTATGAGAATGCTTGACTCCATGGGAGTTAAAGGGAATCTGTCAGCAGGTTTTTGCTATGTAAGCTGAGGACAGCATGATGTAAGAGTTAAAGAAAAAACAAGCTGAGCTTCTCTTATCAGTTAACTTAAACTAATGGTTTTATTATCCTGCGATTAACATTGCAGGACTAGAAGGTCATGGGCAGGGAAGTCCGACACACCCCTGCAGAGATCAAAACTTCACATTGAATGCACTAACTCTATCGAGTGCCTGGTGTGGGTGGGGGCAGCTCTCCCTGCTCTACTATGTTCCTGGAAAAAATTCTTTGATGTGTCAGAACCACTGAAGCCAGTAATCTATATGATATATTGCTGGATTAAAGGTTTCTTTGCCTCCGTTATGTTGGTGTCAGATGTGGTAACAAATAACTGCTGACAGATTCCCCTTAATCGAATACTTTCAAGAGTTTGTCACTGTGTGTCTACACCTTGATATGCACACTTGTGAGCCTTGGCGCTAAACCTTTACTTTTTTGGCATTGATGTGTGATTGATTATTAAATTGCTACGCAGTGGTATATTGATACTATATAATACACTTCAGTCTGGATATAACCCTTTTTTGGGAAATTTATTTGTATTACAATATAAAAACTCTTCATTGAAAAAAACGATACGAACACCTGCTTCGAACCGTGAGTACGGTTCACCGCCTGGATGTTGGGTTCACAATTGTTGCTTCTGGTGCATCTTTAGTAGAACTTGGTTGTTATGCTAATCGTTGTTGTTTGATAGCAGTCTTGATTGTATAGTCTGAGGGCCTGTGGTGGTGGTTGCGTTTGCCCAGTCCTGATGTTGTGGGGGGTGGTAGCTTTGCTGGATTACTCCTACTGCCTGTGCATGCAGGTGTATTTGCTCGCTCTTTACTTCTTATAGGTATTCCCCTTTTGTGATTGTTCTCTTGGATTCTTTCAATAGTTGTGTTGTCTCCCTTCTAAGATGTTGCCACGGTCGGTGATCCGGGAGTGTGATCAGGACGCCTCGGGTCACTAAGCCTCCCGTCAGGTCTGGGTCTGCATCTCCGCTGTGCCCTGTGCTTCCAGCTTCCTAGTCTGCTGATCCTACGTCACTGTGATGAAGCGGACGTGTGATGGGTCAGGGCGGGACTAGTAAAGGGGCTGTGCATTGTCAATACAGTAGTGTCAGTAGCACCAACATGTTTCAGAGGCAGCGCCCTCCTTTCTCAACTTGGTGTATCTTCGGATTAGTAACCCAAGACATGGACGTGGCTACACACACGACATTGCTTTGGAATTACTAACCAAAAGCTGCTTGATGCTGCAGTTAGTAGGAAGTTTGCAACTCTGGTCCAGTGGCCTCAACTATTGACATGGCCCCTGGACCAGGGAATTGCCAATCTTTTTGCGCAACTTCAGTATTCCCATCATAGGTGTCAATAGCATACTCACAGGATATACTGTGGCTCCAACCTGTGCCACCACGATTGGCGAAGTAGACACTCCTTTGGGGTTCTCTTTTTTCACCTGTATAGTAGTTCCAAATATAGGCAATGAAGTGTGTACAGATTCCTCTGTGGCACCCTGGCACCTGTTGGGCACCACAGAAATCCTTAGGTACAAATGGAGTAAGTAACAGCACAGCAAAACCACAACACAAACAACACTTAGAACACCTGGTTTCACCCCGAGCCTCTAGGGGGAGCTAACACTGGTGACTTCTAACCAGTTCCCCCTATAAATAGAGTCTTGGAGGGAGAAACTTCAGAGTGTGCAGTCACTTCAGAACTGTGAAGAGGGTGTGTGTGATCTCCAGCCTTATGAGACACACACTAGGCCCCAAACAGCCTGTTAGCAAGTGGTAATCCCTGCAACTGGGATAACAGGAAAGGAGAAGCACCTCTCAAGGATTACAGAGTTACACTGACTCTCTCCTTAAACACCGGTTACTGGAACCGAAGCTGTGGAAGCTACAAAGCCCTCACAGAGAACCAGCTACATCCAACAGGAGGTTTAGCCACCTGTTCCACCTGATGCACCTACCCACGAGAGCCCAGGGAAGAGTACTGATCCTGCTCAGACCCTTTTACAGTGCCCTCAGTGCTACTAACCAGGTGAAGCAAGTTCCATTGAACACCCTGTCCGGTCCGGCTGGATTCCACGTCCACCCGACCTTAGCACCAGAAGTAGAGAAAGGAAGCCTAACACTGCTTGCTGTGAAACTCCATAAGTGCCAACTTCACTATCCCGGTCCGAGTGTACCTGACTACCATCCAGTAAAGGTACCTAAAAGAGACTTTGTGTGGTTGTGCATTACTCCAGGATTCAGCGCGCAGCGTCCCGCAGCTGCCTCACAACATCTTGCGCAGCTCCCGGCTCCGGGGATTCCCGCTCATCCTGTGGGGAGCGTTCCATCTCGCTGTGTACCATCCCCCGGAGACCCGAACAGCGCTGGTCAAGTTACCAGAACACCCGCAGGTGGCGTCACGAAGACAAATCACCCCACTGTTCCGCCATTCCCCTATTGATCTGGACCACCGGGCCTACACCACCGCAGGCGCGGTTCCGTGACTGGAGGAGAAACAACGCCCGCTACATGTACCCCCCGGCTACGGTGAGTCAGAATTTGGCGTCACGAACAGGATACGAGCAGGCCCGTTATCACGGGTATTGTGTGCTATGTATTGACTGTAAATATCGAACTGTACATTTGGTCCGCCATTGCTGCGCGAAAAGGCGGGAAAAGAAGGGGCGTGACTGTACAGAGGGCGCGAAGATTGACCCCGCCCCCACGCTCTGACGATTTCCCCTGTACGCAGCAGGAACCGGAAACTCCCGTGGTGCCTCACTCCTCACCGCGAGGCCGACACTTCCGTTTGCAACCGAGGGAAAGGCTACGCTTAACTAAGGGGGAGCGACCATGAGTAACCCGGCTCCCGATCACGCGGTGCCCCCGCTAGACCAAGCGGCACCTCAAAATATACCTCTTGATGGACAGCAACAAGTCGGCGGTATGCTACCACAACCCGCTCCGATTATGCCGATGTCTCTACCCTACGTTCCTAGTGCGACCTGGTTACCCAAGTACAGCGGCGTACCCAGCACCTTGGAGAACTTCCAGAGGAAGATATGCCAAGCCCTGGACATGTACCCGATGACCGGTAAGCAAAGAGCTTCAGTTATTATGGGACAATTAACCGGTGCAGCCGAACTGCAGAGCCGCAGCTGGCCTGTAGAAGTTCAGGAATCTGTGGAGCAGATATTCGCTAGATTAACTCGGGTCTTTGAGTGCCATACCGAAGCTGGATTAAGACTGTCATTCTATCGTTGTAACCAAGGGGCACAAGAAACTGTCCTTGATTATTCACTGCGCTTGCAAGAAGCATACAGACTGTTAAAACAAGTCGACCCTGACAGTGCTCGAGATGAGAACAAAGCGTTAATTGGACAATTTATTGTGGGCCTTAAACTATCTGAGGATAGGAAGCAAGCAAGCTGGTGGTCCATACAAAATCCAGGCGCAGAGTTTGATACCTTGAGAGACTTAACAGTTTGGGGACAGCGACTCGCTGAAGTACCTGATCCCGCTTCGCAGCAGCAGCAGTACGCTGACACCCCTTCCGTGCCGGCAGCAGCATCTCCAATCCCTGCGATTCAGTCCAGCGCACAGACTGTAACACCTGACCGGTTTGATCAACTGTGTGCTAATGTCGAGCAGCTGATGAAGGACGTGGCCAAGCTACAAGCTGGGAGAAGACCCAAGACAGATGCAAGGCCATCGGACAAGATTCAACTCGCCGACAGCCCGGATGACGTTCCCTGGATGAGGAGAAAGACACAGCCGTCGCGAGGAAAACCTGCAGACCGCCGCAGTCCTGACAGACGCCGCAACAGTCAGCAGAACGACTTAGGAGGACGCAATCTGCAATCCCGTCCTTTAAACGAGCGACCCCTGGGCGAGAAGGGCCAACCCCAGGAGTAGACTGTGCAGGCCCTACGTCCAGCTGGGAACACAAGTATGTGGGAGACTGTCCGTACTTACCAATCGTCATTGATGGCATCGCGATCTCCGTCTTGATAGACACTGGATCCCAGGTGACATCCATCCCCAGTACCCTTTACAAGCAGTTCTGGCCAGATGTTAAGTTAGAACCCCCAAATCCCGAGATGAACCTTGAAGCCACTAATGGTATTCCGGTTACCATAGAGGGACAGTGGGAAGCTACGGTAAAGGTGGGAGGGTGCAGTTGAAAAACCAGGGTATCTTAGTGGTCCAGGATAAGCCTAACCACAAGGATCCATATGTCATATTGGGTACCAATGTCATGATCAAATGCCTCGATGAAGTGTTGTTTTTACTCCAACAGAGTGCTGAAGCCGGTAAACCCAGAGAAAAGAGGGCTATCCAAAAGCAGATCAGAGCTCTGGTGTATCAACAACAGGTAACATTGTCAAATGGTGAGATTGGCAGAGTAAGAGTCACAGAGCCCATTCCAATTGTGGTACCACCCAGAAGTGAAATGATGATCTGGTGTCGAGCAGCCATAGGCCTCAGAGGGCAGGACTACCAAGCTGTAGTAGAACCTGTAATGTCCGACAGTAGTCCTACGCTCTTGACAGCCAGAGGGTTAGTCGATGTAAGAAAGGGGAGAGTCCCCGTACGCATATTGAATTATGGTGATGACGAAGTCAGACTACCTAGATATGCAACTGTTGCAAAATTGTACCAAGTAAAAGATGATGCTGTGATTGATGTAAAATCCTCAAACCAAATAGTCACTGATGAACCCCCTCACTCCAAAGATCAGTTAGAGAAATGGTGTCAAGATCTCAGTGTAGGAACTGACAATACACCCTCTCACCAGAAAAATGGAGTATACCGGGTGGTTCGGGAGTATGAGCAAGTGTTCAGCAAACACCCACTTGACTTTGGGAGGATTAAAGGGGTACAACATCATATCCCCACAAACAACCATGCACCCATCAAAGAAAGGTACAGGCCTATACCGCCCACTCACTACCAGAAAGCAAAAGAGATGCTTCAGGACATGAAGAATGCAGGAGTCATTAGGGATAGCTGTAGTCCCTGGGCCGCACCACTAGTCCTGGTTAAAAAGAAAGATGGTAGTATGAGGATGTGTGTAGATTATAGGCAAATCAACAAAGTCACACACAAAGATGCATACCCGTTACCACGCATAGAAGAGTCACTAGCTGCACTCAAATCTGCCAATTACTTCTCCACATTAGATCTTACTAGTGGGTACTGGCAGGTTGCCGTTGCAGAGGAGGATCGTGAGAAGACAGCCTTCACTACTCCCATGGGCTTATGCGAGTTCAACAGTATGCCATTCGGTTTGTGCAATGCCCCAGGAACATTTCAGAGACTTATGGAGTGTTGTTTGGGCCATAAGAACTTTGAGACTGTCTTGTTATACCTTGATGATGTCATTGTCTACTCTCAGACCTATGAAGATCACCTCCAACACCTGAGTGAAGTGTTCGAGTCACTGTCCAAGTACGGGATGAAACTGAAACCGTCCAAGTGCCACCTGCTGAAACCCAAGGTCCAATACCTAGGACATGTGGTCAGCGCCGAAGGCGTAGCACTGGATCCGGATAAGGTCACCGTCATCAAGGACTGGCCAGCACCCATCAATCACAAAGAGGTACGTCAATTTCTAGGACTGGTCGGGTACTACCGACGATTCATCAAAGGCTATACCAAGATAGCCGCACCTATGCAAGATCTCTTAGTAGGTCAATCCAAAAACGGCAAGATCAGGGGACCCCCATTCCACTGGGGCCCAGAGCAGGACAAATCCTTCCAAACGTTAAAAGACGCTTTAACTGGAGAAGAAATCCTGGCTTACCCTGACTACAATCTACCGTTTCTGTTGTACACTGACGCAAGTAATGAAGGTTTAGGAGCAGTCCTATCTCAACGTCAGAAGGGCAAGGAGAAGGTGATAGCCTACGCAAGCAGAAAGCTCCGTCCCACAGAAAGGAACCCGGAAAACTACAGCTCCTTCAAGCTGGAGTTCCTGGCCCTGGTCTGGGCGATCACAGAGCGTTTCAAGCATTACCTGGCATCCGCCCCGTTCACAGCTTTCACAGACAACAATCCTCTAACACACTTAGAGACTGCAAAGCTGGGAGCCCTAGAACAGCGTTGGGTAGCAAGACTCGCTAACTACGACTTCACTGTAAAGTACCGGGCAGGTCACAAGAACGGCAATGCTGATGCCCTGTCCCGAATGCCCCACCTTCCTGAAGAGGGAGAAGACATAGATGACCTAGAAGAAATTGAACTACCTGCTTTCCACCGTTCCGGTACAGCAACATGTCATCAGAGAAACCAGACACGTGTAGAGAGGACCGTGAACCCATTACCTCACCATGACTGGAAGGAGGCTCAAGCCAACGACCCAGATGTCAGCCTGGTAAGGGATCTCATCACTCAAGAGCACGTCAATATGGACTCTGATGCCTCACCAAATGCTAAACGCCTGTGGAAGGAGAAAGGAAGGTTGTTCGTCTACCAAGGTAAACTATGCAGAAGATACCTCAATCCAAGAACCCATGAACTCATCTGGCAGATTGTAGTTCCCAAGACTGAAGTCCAAATGATCCTTGAAGCATACCATGATGATGCAGGACACTTTGGATGGAAGAAGCTGGAGAGACTCCTGAAGGATCGGTTCTACTGGGTCGGTATGAGAGGTTCCATTGACAAATGGTGTAAAAACTGTGGACCATGTCACCTTCGAAGAAAAGACCATCTAACTCAGAAAGCTCCGTTGCAACCAATCGTTACCACCAAACCTCTTGAAATAGTTGCTCTCGACCATGTGAAGCTTACCCCAAGTCGAACCGGGTACACCTACGCTCTCACCATCGTTGATCACTACTCAAGATTCCTGGTAGTCGTTCCAGTTAAGGATTTAACTGCCGAGGTAGCAGCCAAAGCGTTCCAGAGTTACTCCTGTCGCCCCCATGGGTATCCAGACCAGGTCTTAACTGACCAAGGGCCAGCCTTCGAATCAGCTCTGTTCCAAGAATTCTTAGGGCTGTATGGGTGCAAGAAAATCCGCACAACACCTTATCATCCTCAGACGAACGGTTTATGTGAGAAGATGAACCACATAGTCATTGACATGCTCAAGACCTTACCAGTTGAAGAGAGAAATCAATGGCCAGAGAAACTTCCAGATCTCGTGGACATCTACAACCACATACCTGTCAGTTCGACAAATTACACACCTGCTTACTTGATGAGAGCAAGACCAGGTAAACTGCCTATTGATTTGCAGATGGGAACCGTTGAACCCACAGAGGACTCTTCTGATGAAGACTGGGTCAGTCAACGCCAAGAAAAGTACAGAAAAGTACAAGAAAGTGTTGAAAGGAACCTTGAAATCAGTAGGACCAAACAAGAAAAAGACTTCAACAAGCACGCCTCAGCTGAATCACTAGCTATAGGTGATGTGGTGCTGAAAAGAAAAAGAAAAACCAACAAATTGGATAACAGTTGGGAATCCATACCCTACACCGTTATGCCGTCACACTTTGATAACTCAAAAACTTGTGTTATTAGCAAAGACAATGGGAACACTATTGCAACTGTCTCAAGGGATCATTTGAAGAAATGTCCGCCACAGTTAATCCCACAAGCAACCAGTTACCCTACTGTAACTACAGATGAAGAAACAAAAGAAAATCTCGTCCTTACAGAAATTGGATACTTACCAGCTGATTGGCCACAAATAGGTGATGCATTCCTCATACCAGTTATGCACTTCTACCAGCCTACAGAAGGTCAGCCAAAGCCAAATCCAATTCCACAAGTCCAACAACAAGAAGAAGTCCAAGTGCAAGAATTGCAGCCTGTTATCATGGAACCTGAGATTCCTGTAATCGGTCAGCCTACTAGTCCCACAGTAAGAGAAGCCATTCCTAATCAACTACCTACAGAGGTCAGTCCAGTTGATAGACTCCGCACTTACTATGGTCTTACACAAAGCAGACATAGAGAAGTACCAACCACTTCGTACACTACACAAACAGCTTTGGAAACACCCACACTACGCAGATCCACACGTAGTACATTAGGTCAACCCCCACACAAACTTGGAGAATGGGTTTAAAATGTAGTGGAAAATATAACCTGTAAGTGTTTGTATATAATACTGTTTTTCAAAACCTGTAAAAAGTAGTGTACAGAAGGGTGGAGGAACTGGGCTATGTCCCAAGTATACTAAGTTGGGAACAGAAAGCGCCTGGTAAGGTATAGAAGGTTAGTACCGGCCTCCCAAGCAGAGACACCCGTAGGGAATGTATAAAGTTTACCATGTATCCCTGGACTTTACCTTTTTCCCTTTCCATAAACTTTGAACAATTGTCACAGGACTTGTGTGACCACTAACTTTACCTTTTTCCAGCCTGCGGCAGATGGACTAGTGCCGTACGGACTGCTTTTCACCTTTTTCCACATTTTTTCACTTCCTTTTCAGTGATTTTTGTGTTTTCTTTAAGACTTTGTAAATTGAATGTTATAATATGCTTAGTGTTAAGTTGTAAAAAGAACTTTTTGCTCAGCCGGGAGAACTGAGGTTAACTAAGGGGGAATGTGGCACCCTGGCACCTGTTGGGCACCACAGAAATCCTTAGGTACAAATGGAGTAAGTAACAGCACAGCAAAACCACAACACAAACAACACTTAGAACACCTGGTTTCACCCCGAGCCTCTAGGGGGAGCTAACACTGGTGACTTCTAACCAGTTCCCCCTATAAATAGAGTCTTGGAGGGAGAAACTTCAGAGTGTGCAGTCACTTCAGAACTGTGAAGAGGGTGTGTGTGATCTCCAGCCTTATGAGACACACACTAGGCCCCCAAACAGCCTGTTAGCAAGTGGTAATCCCTGCAACTGGGATAACAGGAAAGGAGAAGCACCTCTCAAGGATTACAGAGTTACACTGACTCTCTCCTTAAACACCGGTTACTGGAACCGAAGCTGTGGAAGCTACAAAGCCCTCACAGAGAACCAGCTACATCCAACAGGAGGTTTAGCCACCTGTTCCACCTGATGCACCTACCCACGAGAGCCCAGGGAAGAGTACTGATCCTGCTCAGACCCTTTTACAGTGCCCTCAGTGCTACTAACCAGGTGAAGCAAGTTCCATTGAACACCCTGTCCGGTCCGGCTGGATTCCACGTCCACCCGACCTTAGCACCAGAAGTAGAGAAAGGAAGCCTAACACTGCTTGCTGTGAAACTCCATAAGTGCCAACTTCACTATCCCGGTCCGAGTGTACCTGACTACCATCCAGTAAAGGTACCTAAAAGAGACTTTGTGTGGTTGTGCATTACTCCAGGATTCAGCGCGCAGCGTCCCGCAGCTGCCTCACAACATCTTGCGCAGCTCCCGGCTCCGGGGATTCCCGCTCATCCTGTGGGGAGCGTTCCATCTCGCTGTGTACCATCCCCCGGAGACCCGAACAGCGCTGGTCAAGTTACCAGAACACCCGCAGGTGGCGTCACGAAGACAAATCACCCCACTGTTCCGCCATTCCCCTATTGATCTGGACCACCGGGCCTACACCACCGCAGGCGCGGTTCCGTGACTGGAGGAGAAACAACGCCCGCTACGTGTACCCCCCGGCTACGGTGAGTCACTTCTTCATTCATAATGGTCAGAGACAGTGTTCAAGATCGTTGTGGGTGGGTCCAAAGTGGGACCTTAGGAATATTCCATAAATACCCTAAAAGATATTGAGTTGGATTCTTTAAAGGGAATCTGTCAGGTCAAGAATCCATATGTAACTGATATACTTTTCTAAGTCCCTTCTCTAAGCTCTCTCTATTCATGTATTTCTATTACTTATACTTCCCTCCTATCCTGTGTAAACTTCAAAATAAAAGATGAATTCCATCTGTCAATCACAGTGAGCTCTCTGCTGCCCACTCCCCAAGGAATGAATGTTCATGCATCATTACGCTGTCCTGCCCTCGGGG
Source organism: Allobates femoralis (assembly GCA_033576535.1). Classification (NCBI taxonomy): domain Eukaryota; kingdom Metazoa; phylum Chordata; class Amphibia; order Anura; family Aromobatidae; genus Allobates; species Allobates femoralis. Next base: position 593,225,281 of record JARQOC010000001.1, on the reverse strand, counting down.
TTTTATGCTCTGACTGCAGATAGTTCAGAAAGGAGGGGGGAGGAGATGTGTGCTCTTGCTCTTAGCAGCAGCTCTGAGGAATATGTGTAGTTTGTGCAGTCTGAGATATTTCTTTGTGTTTATATGAACATTTGATCGTTTGCTCAGCAGATTCACACATTACATGTATGCAGAAAAACCAACCTTCATATGATAGAAATCTCTTACACAGTGCTGGACACGAGCGCTCCCCCTCTCAGCACAGAGCACAGAGGGGAGGGACAAGACACCAGCTTGGATAGGTGTGGATATTTAAATAACACTTATACAGCAGCCGGACGAATTGGCTGTGCATATAATGGAGAGGACTAATGCACCAGCTCCCTGCTGGGTCTGAAAATGCTTATAATAAGGAATCTACAAATGGTACAATAATGATTTTACATGTTTTTAAAAGGTCTGCCCAGGCCCTATTCAAGGGTAATATTAGTATCACACTGAAAAATGACCTGACAGTGTCCCTTTAAGAGATTACATCTCAAGTGAACATTTTCCACAAAAGTTTGGATTTTGTCTGTGGGAATTTCTGCCTGATCAGCCAACAGAGCATTTGTGAGCTCACACACTGATGTTGGTCAAGAAGATCCAAAGGAAGAATACATAGAAGAAGAAGATCAGAAAAGTGGATTTCTTCACCAAAGCTAATCAATATTTCAGTGCCATTACAGCCATGTTTATACTTTACATTGCAAGGTTGTGCCAAGAGATTATTTTTAAAGGGCCACAATTTGTGCAGCCAAAGTCATCACATCATATGGGTCTAACTTTGTGCATGGGGACACAGTCATTCTGGAGCAGGAAAAAGAAAGTTACAGTGCAATAAAGTCTTGTCATGTGACCATTAGGGGTATAAATCTGGTTAGCAAGATGATTTTGGTTGCTCGTGATGTTCAAAAGCATCCACCCTGGCGTTCCACAAGTGTATGGAGAACATCAAAACCAACATCAGCTGGACTCTGGAAATGATGGGTCCACAGGCTTTATCTTCACAACGAAGATTAGCTCTACACCAGAAAATGGAAAACTTTCTCCAAAGCCACCTTTCTCTTTTGTGGAGGAGAGCTCATTTGCATATTTTAACTCTAGGAGGCATTGTTTTTGATACTCCCATCCGGATCTCTGAAAGATCAGGTCTAGAGAAGAGTAAATAAATTTGAGAGGAATTGAATTTTACAACAATCCAAATTCACCAAAATGCATATTTTTACTACTTTACGTCTGTGCTTACTGAGCAAAGTAGTGTCCTTTTTGCTGAACCATAAAGAGCTATCAAAAAGTTACAAAAAAAATCCTATAACTCACCTTATCGCTAATTTATTCAGTCCCCCCATTCCTCACTGTCACCCATCCAGTTCTCACCACATCTTCGCTCTGGTCGGTTTTGTACATGCACACAAAAGATTATGGTGCACGTCACAATCTCCCAGGAAAATATGAAAAGCAAATTCGAATTTTGTCTGATCTGCTCATTTGCAATCAGGTCCAATATGAAAAACCGATGACATTCACTTCACATCACAACTGGCTCTTTGGAGGCTTATCCAATTCTCAACAATCTTCTGTTGATCCCTTAAACTATTGTTTTAGTTCTTTTTGGCTTTGTGGTGATCCTCAACTCTTCTCTCTCCTTCAAGCCACATATCCAAGCCCTCGCCACCTCCTGCTGACTCCAACTCAAAAATGTTTCCCGGATCCGTACATTCCTTGACCAATAGTTGCCAAAACAATTGTGCACGCACTAATGATCTCCTGCCTCGGCTTTTGCAACCTCCTGCTCTATGATCTCCCTTCTAGCACTCTTGTGTCCCTTCAATCTATCCTAAACTCTGCTGCCCAACTAATCTACCTGTTTCCCTGCTCTTCCCCAGCCTCTCCTGTCTGCTAAACCCTTCACTGGATCCCCATTTCTCAGAGGCCTTAGTTCAAAACCCTAACGATGACATAAAAAGGCATCCACAATCTGTCTCCTCCATGCATCTGCAACATGGTCTCCTGGTACTTACCTTCACACAACCTGCAATCCTCTCAAGATCTCCTCCTCTACTTCCCTCTTATCTTTTCTTCCCACAACTACATACAAGATTTCTCCCGTGCTTCCCCCATATTCTGGAACACACTGACCCAACACATCTGACTCTTGGCCACCTTGGAAAGCTTCAAAAGGAACCTGAAGACTCACCTTTTTTGACAAGCCTACACCCTGTAGTGAGCCTCAGTCCACTATACTGCCGCATGATCATCTCTTCCTTCTTTCAGTGTATCACCCATCCCTTGTAGACTGTGAGCCCTCTTGAGCGAGGTCTTCTCCTCACTTACTGTATCCTCACTCATCTCTTGTAGACTGTGAGCCCTCATGGGCAGGGTCCTCTCTCCTCACCTACTGTATCCTCACCCATTCCTTGTAGACTGTGAGCCCTCGTGGGCAGGTTTCTCTCTTCTCACTTCTATCCTCTCCTATCCCTTGTAATCTATGATCCCTTGTGGGCAGGATACTCTCTCCTCACCTACTGTATCCTCCCCCATACGCTTTAGACTATTAGCCCTGGTGGGCAGGGTCCTCTCCCCCGCTGTATTCTCACCCATTTCTTGTAGACTGTAAGCCCTGGTGAGCAGGGTCCTATCCCCTCCCCCGCTGTATTCTCACCCATCCCTTGTAGACTGTGAGCCCTCATGGGCAGGGTCCTCTCTCCTAACCTACTGTTTCCTCGCCCATCGTTTATAGACTGTGAGCCTTCATGGGCAGAGTCCTCTCTCCTCATCTACTGTATCCTCATCCATCCCTTGTAGACTGTGAGCTCTTGCGTGCAGGGTCCTCACTCCTCACCTACTGTATCCTCACCCATGCCATTTAGACTATGTGCCCTCGTGGGCAGGGTCCTGTCTCCTCACCTACTGTATCCTCACCCATGTCTTGTAGACTATGAGTCCTCGTGGACGGAGTCCTGTCTCCTCACTCATCCCTTGTAGACTACGAGCCCTTGCAGGCAGGGTGCTCTCCCCTCCTGTACCTGTCTGTCTCTTGTATTGTTATAATTATTGTTCTTGTCTATGTATGCCCCTTTTCATATGTAAAGCACCATGGAATAAATGGCGCTATAATAATAAATAACAATAATAATATTTGATTGAATTTAGCTTGCAGAAGATTGCCTAGACTGGATACGATTCTAACAGATCCTCAGCAGCCGGGAGCCCGCGTACTGGATAGATCTGCTGCCTCTGTATATAGAGATCAATATTTGTATTCATTGACATGAAGCATGTACTTAATGACTTAAAACTGGAAAACCCCTTTAAATTTGGTCGTCTGTAGCTATGACTGATTCCCACATGTTCACAAGGTTGCAGAAAACCTTGACTTATTTACAAAGAGATGGAGAGCTGAGATAAGATGACTTAATAATCTACCAAATTCTTGCTAAATGTTGTTTCTTTCCACATCCTCATCTAAAAACGAACGGGACGGAGGGAGGGAGAAATCTCTTTATATTCGGCATTAGTAGTCAATGCTAGTAAAATTCCTCTCATTTGGTATTACCTGGACTCGTATTAACTAATACAGATTATTAAAATGTCATAGAAATATATACAAAAATAATATTGGTCACAATGCCCAGATTTAATTAATCAGACCTCCTTCCTATATAAATCAGTGCACATTTACCGGCGTTTTAGAAACTACCTGCAATGTAATGTAGAAAGTATCTATAGATCTTTGCTACTAACCCATGAGAACTTTCCTCTTGTGAGCTTTCGGTCCCACTCCCAACCCAAAGACTTATGGGTTCCGGGATGAAAAATAAGCTACGGACTCCCCATATTTATTACATGAGCAACATTTTACAGAACTTTATAATTTAATACTGCAAGACAATTAAAAAAAGAATATTGGTCAAAATTAGGTTTAGTCCAGATGACTCACTTACAAGAGCTGAGGAGTTGCTTCCAGAGACACTGACTTCACCAGGTCACAGTGCTTACAGTGGGTTCGCAAAGTATTCAGACCCCTTTAAATGTTTCACTCTTTGTTACATTGCAGCCATTTGGTTAAATCCAAAAAGTTCATTTTTTCCTCATTAATGTACACCCTGCACCCCATCTTCACTGAAAAAAAACAGAAATGTAGAAATGTTTGCAAATTTATTAAAAAAGAAAAACTGAAACATCACATGGACATAAGTATTCGGACCCTTTGCTCAGACACTTATATTTAAGTTACATGTTGTCCATTTCCTTGTGATCCTTCTTGAGATGGTTCTACTCCTTCATTGAAGTCCAGCTGTGTTTAATTAAACTAATAGGACTTGATTTGGAAAGGCACACACCTGTCTATATAAGACCTCACAGCTCGTGGTGGGTTTACACGTCCCGATATCGGCCCGATATCGGAGCCAACGACGCGGGAGCGCGCTTTTTGAGCGCGCTTTTCCCGCCATCGCATCGCCGGTTTAGACAGCCCGATATCGGGATACAATGTCCCGACGATGTGTACGCCCCCCAACCCAGGAACGACCAGTTAACATGAGAGTGAATGGGTGACGTGGGCGTACACATCGTAGTTGGGCTGTCACACGGGACGATGCGGCTACAACGGCCATACGATATAGGGCGGTTGAATAGCACGCTCATTCAACCCCGATATCGTTTTGGCATCGTACCAGCATCGCATTGTACGTTCAAACCGTACAACGCGCGAACGATATCGGGTCCAACTCCCGAACCACGTGACTTTTGGTCGGAGTTGGGTCGGAGTTGGACGCCGATATCGCGACGTGTAAACCCACCATCACAGTGCATGTCAGATCAAATGAGAATCATGAGATCAAAGGAGCTGCCCAAAGAGCTCAGACACAGAATTGTGGCAAGGCACAGATTGGCCAAGGTTACAAAAGAGTTGCTGCAGTACTCAAGGTTCCTAAGAGCACAGTGGCCTCCATAATCCTTAAATGGCTGAAGTTTGAGACCACCAGAAGTCTTCCTAGACCTGGCCATCCAGCCAAACTGAGCAATCGTGGGAGAAGAGCCTTGGTGAAGGAGGTAAAGAAGAACCCTAAGATCACTGTGACTGAGCTCCAGAGATGCAGTAGGGAGATGGGAGAAAGTTCTACAAAGTCAACTATAACTGCATCCCTCCACCAGTCGGACCTTTATGGCAGAGTGGCCTGATGGAAGCCTCTCCTCAGTTCAAGACATATGAAAGCCGCATAGAGTTAGCAAAAAAACACATACAGGGTTCCCAGACTATGAGAAATACATATACATTGGGACCATAAAAACGTGCACACCACTAAGCTTGGCTAAGATTAAATTGGAAAGCTACTGAAAGCTATATAAGATAAATGTGAAAAATTGGTTGATGTGATGATCATGACATCGTAAGCCCAGTTACCGTCGACAAGGTTTTTTCACACTACTGGGTCCTAACTAAACATGAGGTTTTAGTTAGGACCCAGTAGTGTGAAAAAACCTTGTCGACGGTTACTGGGCTTACGATGTCATGATCATCACATCAACCAATTTTTCACATTTATCTTATATAGCTTTCAGTAGCTTTCCAATTTAATCTTGGTCCCTGTTCACATAATGAAAAAGTACATGTCAGCCATTTCGTTTTTTCCTTCAAAGGCATGAAGTGCTGGTGTGCAGCAGATCTCAGTAAGTACCTCTACAGAGCTGGCTGTCTGGCTGTCCTTGGCCTAGCCCTCCAGTGAACCAGGTATAATGTGGGCTCATCAGGCTTCTTCAGTCTCACTGTGGGGTGTTGTTGTTTTTGGCTTCTTTCCCTCTCCTCCCGTTATGGATCAAGATTTCTCCCCTTGGAAATCTGCCTCTAGGGTTCTGCGTCCTCCAGGGAACCTCTCCTCCTGGGAAGTGTGTCTACAACTAGGTCTTCCCGTGTTTTATTTGTGGTCTCTCCACCCACTTGTTCAGCTACTCTTTCTTTCCTCCCACACTGCTCTTAACCCATGCTACCCCTTGCCTAACCTAAAGTCATAGGCGTAGGATCTGTGTGTGTCAGTGTGTGTCAGTGTGTGGGTGTGCCTAAGGTCAACCCTCTACCTCGAATAGCTGCAGTTCACACTGTGGCCGCCCTGGTTGCAGGGACGCCACACTTCCTGTAAAGACTAGTACTGCAACTGCACAGTCTCTTAAGGGACTTGCACATATTGGAATAACCTTAAATGTATGACCAGGAGATAACTGCTCAGGCCCTAGTTTTCTTGTCAGCCATCAAGAGTTTCACATTCCTCCTTATAAACCAGGGGAGAGTTGGCACAACAACCACAACTGGGCAAGCATACAGAGAAAGGCTATAATGCCCCTGACTGTAAGGTAACAGGGACAGTGTGCATCTAAGCTGTCCCTCCAGCTAGAGATCCCTAGGCTAAACCCTTTTCCCCAAGACTATCCCTGAGGATGGGGATGGATGCCTGGGTCTCTTACCTTGTTAAACTCCTGAATATGGCTCACCTACATGTCTCCCCTTCCTCCCTTAAGGGAGATCAAGAAAACACACAATACAGAACTCATGGAAAGGCAACAGATATAGCAGGGTTCTCCAGATAGAAGCTTCACTGCTGATAAAGTAAAAACATAACAGCTTAACAGCAACGACCTCCTCCACAAGTAAAAATACATATTCTACTTCCTGCAGTGAGTGAAGCCAGAGGTGGGTAGATATAACGGAAGGGGGAGACAAGTACAAGCTACAGCTGGAAAGAAGACAGCAGAAAAAAGATCCTTAACCCCTTCAGCATACATCAGCAAAACAACAACTAAGTGGGCTCTACGATCTATTAAACGCTGAGAGGTGACTTCAGGACGTAGCATACTCATGACAGCCTGCTAATCACATTGGACGTTCAAAAATCATTATTCTTAAAACACACTAGAAACTTTAAAAAAAAATTGTGAGAGTGAACGTGCCTTGAAAAGAAAAGTCTATGGCCTCAATACAATTGTGAATGTTTTCAGGTATGGACTCGTCCTTTCATGTGGACCAAGCAAGAAATGAAGAAATATCCTTTCTCCAGATGTAAAAAAACAAAACATCATTGTTATAATATAATAATAGCATCTGGTACAGAATGTAAACTCTTATCATGCCATATCAACTGCATCCGTCAACTTGCAGACACCACTCATTGCAAAGACACCTAAACCATTTCACTCAATGCTAATAAAGTCATTGAAAAGCAACGCTAGAGCAAAATATGCGTCTAATGTTTTCAGAATCAACATTGTGGCCTTACCTTGATTCTTCGTTTTCGATAAAATCATGGGCTATTGTGTTTTTGAAGCAGGAGACCATTAATCTAACCATTATCTTGATATTCCGCTGACATTATCCATTAGGTAGCAAGCGAAAACAGTGGCCATATAGTTCAGAAATGTTCCTTCCTATACAGTACAAATAGAAAACACTTCTCCCCTCTTACCCCTAAGCTAGAATTCTTTTATGCACAGTGTCACCGGTTTTAAATAGAATTCACTGCGGATTTTTTTTTATTACTTTTAATTGTTTTTTGTCATTATTAACTCAAAGACCCATACAGATCAAGGAAACGGAGGAGCGGAACAAAGAGTTTCCACTCGGCAAACTTACTCTGCCATTGACAAAGAACTGAAATGCAATGAACGGTGCTGGGTAAGGTTACCCGAGAGCGCGTCTTCGGAAAGGTTAAGTACTGAATCTTTTTATTTTTATTTTATTTTTTTCTAAATATTGGATATGAGAGCCGCTCCATACCAGGAAAGTCTGGAAGAGACGCCATCTTTTTCAAGTTGTAACTCCTTTTGTTTTCGGCCCCGTCTCTTGCCGCTGCCTAAAGTTCAGTCGTGAGAAAACTCTCTTTATTTGTCAAACCAAGTTGCCATTGAAATGGAAACTAATCAACAGTGACTTGTTAAATAATAACCCGGCCACAGCAAACTCCTTGTTCCCAGATTGCAAGAATCACAGTAGGGGAAGAAACACACACGAAATGCAAAGGGGAACAAAGACATACTTTTATGGCCTAAAGGTGTGGATTTTGCTCTTCCCTTGTTGTTCATAGAGAAAATCAAAATGACATATATAAAAACAAATTTTCCTATAAAGAAAAAAAATTAAGGGGTTGTCCATCTAATCAACATTACTGTATTTTGTCAACTCGCTCATGTTTCTTATTGGGATCATTTTAAAAAGTGCTCCCATTACATGTAGACAATATCCTCAAGGAGTTTGTATGTTCTCTACGTGTTTGCATGGGTTCCTCTGGGTTCTCTGGATGATTCCCATCTTGCATGTCCACCATCGCGGTATATATGTCCACCATCATGGAATATAGGTCCCCATACTGGTATATGTGTCCACCATCCAGGTATATACGGTCCCCGTCTTGGTATATATGTCCTCATCATAGTATATATGTCCCCATCCTGGTATATATGTCCTCATCCTGGTATATAGGTCCTCATCCTGGTATATAAGTCCACCATCATGTCATATAGGTCTGTCCTCATGGGATATAGGTCCCCATACTGGTATATATGTCCACCATCCGTGGTATATATGTTCCACGTCTTGGTATATATGTCCTCATCCTAGTATATATGTCCCCATCCTGGTATATAGGTCCTCATTCTGGTATGTATGTTCTCATCCTGGCATATATGTCCCCATCCTGGTATATATGTCCACTATCATGGCATATATGTCCACCATCATGGTAGATAGGTCCCCATAGTGGTATATATGTTCACCATCCTGGTATATAGGATCCCTGTCCTGGTATATATGTCCCCATCCTAATGTATATGTCCCCATCCTAGTATATAGGTTTTCATTCTGGTATAAATGTCCTCATCCTAGTATATATGTCCCCGTTCTGGTATATATGTCCCCCATCATGATATATATCCTTCATCCTGTTATATATGTCCCACATCCTGGTATATGTGCCACTCCGACCAGGCTCTGATGTGACAGTGCTGGTATATGGTGGTCCTGAGTGTTGATCAGTCCTAACCGGACATGCGCGCCAGTCTTTGTCTATTGTAAAAATAGTTAAAAGGTTTGTGACGCCAGTTGGGATATTTGGCCTGTGTATGGTCAGGCACTGCAGAAGGTCCCCGGAAGTTAGGTGGTGATGAGCAGGTGCCAGATGATTAACCTTTCCCTCCTTTCCAACTAGGGCTGGCTCCCAGAGAAGTTGGAGCAAGAATGGTGAAGCAGAGAATAATCATTAGGAGACAGGGCATTCAGCTTTTATCATTTACTGAAGTTAAACAGTTCCACTATATTACATTCCAGTATTTTGGTCTGACCAGCCCAATCATAGTTCAGTTTCTCTGCTGTGATGTAGTGTGGTCTTCCTGCTGCTAATTTCCCTTCTGGGAAAAGGATTCTTGGAGTCCAAGGATTCCAGGACAGACAAGTACAAGATCTGTGATCATTCCCTCCAGTGAGCAGGCAACTCAAGTCCTATTGGAAAACATACGTCTGTTTGCAGCGGTACTATATAGCTGTTGAGCTTCTGCGCAATACACTTTACTGCTCATTACTAACAAAATCTGAGCATTCTCTCAGTTTACCACGGACTCTGGAGGTCAGTGTGGCCCAAGGACTGATTGCCTGCCTTAGTGCAGCTTGTCCCTTCAGAGAGAGCTCAGCTCCTTTTCCACTGCCAGTTGCCATCTTCTCCCTACATTCTTCCTTAATAAACACCTCCTCTCCCAGATAGGAACTATGCACAAGCCCTAAAATCAGGCAAAGCGCATAAACCCCAGTAGGGGATCGGAGTGTTTGCATGCAGCTTTTCCCAGCAGAGAAACCAAACCTCATCAAAACTGGCAAAGAAATATCACACAGGCATCCATTTTGTGGCTTTTCATACACAGGGCGTCACATATATATGTCCCCTATCCTGGTATATATGTACCCATTTTGGGAACTTTCCTGCTAAATATGTCCCACATTCTGCTATATGTGTCCCCAACCTGGTAAATAGTTCCCCATCCTTGGCCCCTTCCTGATACATATGTCCCACATTCTGGTATATATGTCTCCACCCTGTGCCCCTTCCAGTTATATATATTCCCCATTCTTCCTCTAAGAGTACCGTCACACACCGCAATATCGCCTGGCGATATGTGGCGATCTAACGTGCGCGTTCATGTTCGCCTCAGATCGCTGATGGCGGCTTCACACGCCGCAATATCGCCCTGAAGGTAAGGCGATGTGTCGCTCTTTAAATTATCTCACGTACAGCGGACCCAATCTTACCTCATTCCATCGCCGCTTCACACGCCGCAATTCCAAAGGCAATGTGGGCATACATGTTCAGCACGGCGAGGAGATAGGCGTGCCGCATTGGTGTATACCACGCCCCAAACACGCTCATTGGGCAACACAACAACATTACGATTGGTCAGCCTGCTCTGGAAGTCTGGCTAATACATGACGCCATTGTCTATCGGAGTTTGTCACAAATACGCTTGTGTCGTCAATTGTGGCTCCTGCAACACACTTTCGAGGCGCAAAAGTGTCACACAGGAGCGGTCTTGTGCAGTACAGTGGATTAAACTAAGAATGGCTAGGTGTAAGTCTGTAGGTGATGGAGGTAAACTACAAACACTATGGACACTATGGTCAATCCCCGGGACGGACCTCCCCTGTTATGGAGTCCACAGAATCCACAAAACTTGCCGGCGTGTATGATGACCAATCCCTACAATGCAGGAAGTTATGCAGCACACAGCAGGCCAGCACTTCCACATCAATAAATTCCAGTTTCCTATGCAAAGGCATAGGAAACACGCGGAATGTATTGGCCATGATCCCGAATGCATTTTCAACCAGACGGCGGGCCCGGGATAGCCGGTGTAATAGCTCAGAAGTAAGCGTCCTCTGGGGATATGGCCATAGTAGGTGAGTTTGAAGTGGGAAGGCATCATCCTCCACAAATGCAAAGTTTAAATGACCGGTCGTCACATCATTTGAGGGCAAGTTCAGCGCACCTCTCCTTAGGTCTTCAAGCAGTGTGCAAACATACCTCCATCTGAGACACGGCCGTTCATGCCAACATCCACATACAGGAACTCATAGTGAGCATCAACCAGGGCCATGAGGACCACGCTAAAATATCCTTTGTAATTATAATACAAGGACCCCATGTTGGGGGGTTGAGTGATCCTCACGTGCTTACCATCCAATGCCCCGCCAGTTTGGAAATTGCCATCGTTCATCAAAACCTCTGGCAACATCTATGCATCCTGCGGGGGTTGTTGGCAACTGCATGAAAGATGGCAGCAGACAACTCCAGATGGCCTCACACGCCTCGGGGATCAGGCGGCTCGGCAGTGGCTGTGAGACTGCTGCAGAGTATTGCAGGTCTGTCCTCGAACGACCTGTTGCCAGGATCCTCAAAGTTACAGCTAAACGCTCCTCAGGTGGCACAGCTCGACGCATCAAAGTGTCCTGTCGGGCTATCAATGGCTTTATGCGTTACAAGAGGAATGTGAAAGAGTTCTCGGACATACGGAGATAGTTCCAGAAATCATGTGGACTAGTATCCTCCAGCTGATGCAGCAGGCGCATGTGACTCAGGTCGTCCCATTGCCGAAGCCAATCCTGAACCCACCACGCCGTGGTCTGTGAGCCCCCAACCTCTCAACTCTCTCCTTCAGCCACAAGTCCTCTTCCACCAAGGCAAGAGCCATGATAACATCTCCATCAGGGTCCATGATCTCACCTACCAACCCCTGCAAAAGGAACAAAAAAAGACTTTCATCAAAAGAACACGTTATCAGCCATCAAAAGTCACCACTACCTCCTTCCCTACACATCTCCTAGCCAGTTACCCACATCCTACCAGACTCTGCTCATATGGCCACCCACATACATATTTTGCACCATTGAACGGTCACAAACAATATTACACTGCCTCATCACAACACCTGTTAGCACTACACCCATGGGCCTCCTCCACAACTGACAATCGCATAGTCATCATGTCCAACACACATCCCTGTGGTGGTGATAAGGCCGGATCTTCACAGGCAGACATTCCCAAGCCACATGGGCCACATCTCAGTATCGCCAGAATAATTCCATTCAGTGTGGTAAAGGGTAGTACTATGTGGACACATTTGATATTTTCGACTAAACTAACCACAGAGGCCTCCTTGGTACATGATCTTGTATTGCGAAGGAAAAATGAATTGTCAATGAGAAGGGTGTTTTGTGGGAATAAAAGCCATCCATCCATTTGGCGGCACAGAATAGCTCCATCAAACACATCATTCCAAGCAACATACACCAGGACTTGGGCGTCTGCTACAGTACACAAGAGCGATCAGTAGTGCAAAGAAGTATCAAACACTATACACAGCCATATCACAAATCATGTCTGAATATCGGTACTTACTTAATGACTCTGGGCAGCAAGTGTGCCGTAACACTGTCGTTAGCGGTTTTTATGTGGTAATTGACGTAGCCACCTGGCCGTTGCCACGTGCGACTACTGATTACATGCCTGGGCTGCTTTGTGTTTGGTCATGCTGTGTATACAATTGTGGTCAGCTGGTCCGCCACCCATGCTCCTACTTCAATGTGCATTGTTCTAGTAGCGTCTCATCACCTGAACTCTGTTGGACAGACGGTAAGTCGGTGGATATGCTATTGTGCTTCTCATGTATGCTTTATTATTGTTGGCTTCCCAATCATATTTTGCGACATGTATGGCCGGGTTCTGCGGAGCTTCATGTAGCGTCATGTAGATGTGTGGTTTAACGCATCGTTATCCACCTCCGTGTCCTGTTGCACACATAATGATCCTTGCCACCAATGACATGACAAGGTGTCCTACAGCACTACATCATCACATAAATATGTGTAGAGCAAAAAATAGTAAAAGGAGGGCACCACCAATAATATTTACAGTCAAATAGGGATCGCTAGGCTAACAAGGGAATATAAGCGAAAGAAATAGGAAAGCCTGAAGAAGCGATATCGCTTCTTCAGGCTTTCCTATTTCTGTCGTTCATAAATATGTGTAGAGGTCCTTCCTGTGTGTACATATTGTGTGGTACGCCATGTGTGCCATTTCAACATGATCCAGCTTTGTAACTTTGCTTGGCCAGGGCCAAACCACATATGACCCGTGTCATGTCATGTCACATCGGTGTACATATATAAAGCTCATTAATGCTTATGCATACACAAGCTAACTACCAAGCCACCTGTCCTTGCTAGTGCTGGACATGGATTGGCCACACAAAGTAGGGTGTGAACAGATATGTACATGTATGTGTTTGGGTAATACAGTATGTTTTGTTTTGGCAGATGGATCAGAGTCCTGAATATGTGCGTGACCTCCTAGCCATGTACCAGGACCCTGAATGCCTGTGGCGGGTGGCGTTGCCGGAGTTCAAGAACCAGGAGGTGAGGGCTGTGGCCTACAGGCACCTTGTCGAGCTGGCAAACAAGCTCGACCAAAGTAAGACCTGGATGGTGCTGATGGTTGTGCAGAAAATCAAGCGCCTGCGCCCTGTGTTTACCAAGGCACATAATAAGTGGTTGGATGCTCGGTCTGGGGCTGGAGCTGAGGAGGTCCCTAAGCCTTGTCTGTGGTATTATAACCTCCTCACCTTCACCCTGGGTCAGGAGGCTCCTCGGCCAACACGGTGCAGTAGGCGCCGTGCCCAACCATCTTTAGCCACAAGCCAAGAGCCTGCCCTGTCACAGGAGGTGTGTAATTGTGGTTTTGCTACCTATGTCCACACCTTGTTGGTTGTACTGATGTGTGGGCTCGTGCACATGTCGAAGGCACAATCGTGTTGTTCTTTCACGATTCTTCTTCTGTATTTTCTGCTGTGTGTTGCCTCGTGGCTGTTGGCATAGATTGTGCTGTCTTATCTTGGGTCACTTGCCTTATCAATTTGGAGCATCAGGTGAGTACAGAGCACTGGTCTACTTCTTTCTTCATCTCTGTTTCCAACCCTGCTACTGTTCATTTTGGTGTTCAGCATGCTCAGATATGCGCAATGTTGTGCTGGGTGGTTGGTGGTGGTAATTGATGTCAGTACATTGCTACTCTTGTTAATTATTGTTTTTTCTATGTTTGATTTACAGGCCTCTCGGGAGTCTGGCTCAATTGCAGAGGACCCACCAGGCCAGGCTCAACCATCAACATCTTTTGGGGAGCCGGTGCCTGATCGCAGTGGTGGGGGGCCGTGCCCAGGGCCCAGCTCAGGAATACAACAGCGACGTACGCCTGCCCCACCCAACACTGAGCTGGGTACCTGGGCAAAGCGTGTGCTCTTGGACCGAGAGAGGACCCCCGCCACTTTTATCGGGCACATGGCCAGTGAATGGGTGTGAAGAATGGAGCCGGAACAACGTGCCATCGCCGAGAAGGCCATCATTCGGGTCCTGGAAGTGGGCGTTGATGGGGCACTGAGATGAGGTGGCTACATTGACATCCCCAAGAAAACACCCCCAGTGCCCCCTGCACCCCAACAACCCAAGGCTAGAGATCGCCAAAGTCAGGATCCCCCCGCCCCCCAAGAAGACAACAACATACAAGGGCCCCCAATGTGTGGGAGTACGGGGATGAGGGGGAGGAGCCATTGTCTGATCCAGCAGAGGACGAAGACGCAAGACACTTCTAGGCAATGCACTACATTGCGTACTGGACTTTTTTTGTGTTTTGTTTGGAAAACCCAAGTGTGTTGTTATATTTTTTTTGTGGTAATAAACCAGACTTTGATTTCCCATACCCACATATGTGTCAGGTTCAGCAGTATGGTTGTGTGTGTAGTGTGTTGTGGGTGTAATGGTGATGTTTGTGTGGCACAAGGAGAGGCCTCATGTCCACAATAACATAGTTGGGTCATTGTAGCAGACAGGAGCCTATCCTGAGGTGACATGTGTGAGTATTGATAGATTAGGAGTCTTCTCTGGCCGACATAGGCGAGTCTGTTTGTGTGTGTGTGTTTGGTAATGTGGTTGTGATATTGGAGACACTGATGTTAAATAGGGCTTCATCCGTGGTCCAATGGTACAGTACGGTCAGGTCTTTATCATGTCACACTGCACACCTACACCAAGTCATTAGACATGTGTTGTGTTTAACAAGTTTACCGGGCCAAGGTGTCCCTGTGTGTGCAGAGACAAGGGATCAGACAGTATTTTTTTGCTCAAGCACATTCATTTGTTTTTTTTTTTATAGCAAACATTTTTTTTGTATTCAGATTAGTAGTAGCCAAACCATACTACCCACTTTCCCAATGTGGGATACTATAAGAGGCCAACGGGGCCTAACAAACAAAGGTGCCAACATGGCAAGAGGGGAAACAAATAAGGTCCAACATGGACAACTCGAAAAAAGGGCCATTAGCCACATTATTGGGGGGATATGGTGGAGTAGGGCCAAGCGGCGGACTGGGCTGCCTGGAGGGCCTGTATCATGGCACCCAAACGGGCAAGATGGTGCTGCCCTTCTCTGTGTGCCCGCTCCAGGTGCTGTTGTGCCTCCCAGTGAGCCTGCAGCAGCTCCTCAATACTTGGTACACCTCAGGGGCGTAACTAGAACTGGCAGGGCCCCATAGCAAACTTTTGAACGGGGCCCCCTCCAAGACACGCCCCCAATGACACGCCCCTCCAAGACACGCCCCCCCCCAAATGACACGCCCCTTCAAGACACACCCCCCTTACAGGCCCCAGCAGTATATACAGCAGCCACAGTGGTATACCGCAGCCTCTTCAGTGGTATATACAGGCCCCAGCAGTATTACAGCAGCCTCCGCAGTGGTGGTATATACAGGCCCCAGTGGTGGTATACAGGGCCCCTGGTGGTGGTATACAGGGCCCCTGGTGGTGGTATATACAGGCCCCTGGTGGTGGTATATACAGGCCCCTGGTGGTGGTATATACAGAGCCCCTGGTGGTAGTATACAGAGCCCTGGTGGTGGTATATACAGGCCCCTGGTGGTAATATACAGAGCCCCTGGTGGTGGTTTATACAGGCCCCTGGTGGTAGTATACAGAGCCCCTGGTGGTGGTTTATACAGGCCCCTGGTGGTAGTATACAGGGCTCCTGGTGGTGGTATATACAGAGCCCCTGGTGGTAGTATACAGAGCCCCTGGTGGTGGTATATACAGGCCCCTGGTGGTAGTATACAGAGCCCCTGGTGGTGGTATATACAGGCCCCTGGTGGTAGTATACAGGCCCCTGGTGGTGGTATATACAGAGCCCCTGGTGGTAGTATACAGGCCCCTGGTGGTGGTATATACAGAGCCCCTGGTGGTAGTATACAGGCCCCTGGTGGTAGTATACAGGCCCCTGGTGGTAGTATACAGAGCCCCTGGTGGTGGTATATACAGGCCCCTGGTGGTATTATACAGAGCCCCTGGTGGTGGTATATACAGGCCCCTGGTGGTGGTATACAGGGCCCCTGGTGGTGGTATATACAGGCCCCTGGTGGTGGTATATACAGGCCCCTGGTGGTGGTATATACAGAGCCCCTGGTGGTAGTATACAGAGCCCCTGGTGGTGGTATATACAGGCCCCTGGTGGTATTATACAGAGCCCCTGGTGGTGGTATATACAGGCCCCTGGTGGTAGTATACAGAGCCCCTGGTGGTGGTATATACAGGCCCCTGGTGGTAGTATACAGAGCCCCTGGTGGTGGTTTATACAGGCCCCTGGTGGTAGTATACAGGGCTCCTGGTGGTGGTATATACAGAGCCCCTGGTGGTAGTATACAGAGCCCCTGGTGGTGGTATATACAGGCCCCTGGTGGTAGTATACAGAGCCCCTGGTGGTGGTATATACAGGCCCCTGGTGGTAGTATACAGGCCCCTGGTGGTGGTATATACAGAGCCCCTGGTGGTAGTATACAGGCCCCTGGTGGTGGTATATACAGAGCCCCTGGTGGTAGTATACAGGCCCCTGGTGGTAGTATACAGGCCCCTGGTGGTAGTATACAGAGCCCCTGGTGGTGGTATATACAGGCCCCTGGTGGTGGTATACAGGGCCCCTGGTGGTGGTATATACAGGCCCCTGGTGGTGGTATACAGGGCCCCTGGTGGTGGTATATACAGGCCCCTGGTGGTGGTATATACAGGCCCCTGGTGGTGGTATATACAGAGCCCCTGGTGGTAGTATACAGAGCCCCTGGTGGTGGTATATACAGGCCCCTGGTGGTATTATACAGAGCCCCTGGTGGTGGTATATACAGGCCCCTGGTGGTAGTATACAGAGCCCCTGGTGGTGGTTTATACAGGCCCCTGGTGGTAGTATACAGGGCTCCTGGTGGTGGTATATACAGAGCCCCTGGTGGTAGTATACAGAGCCCCTGGTGGTGGTATATACAGGCCCCTGGTGGTAGTATACAGAGCCCCTGGTGGTGGTATATACAGGCCCCTGGTGGTAGTATACAGGCCCCTGGTGGTGGTATATACAGAGCCCCTGGTGGTAGTATACAGGCCCCTGGTGGTGGTATATACAGAGCCCCTGGTGGTAGTATACAGGCCCCTGGTGGTAGTATACAGGCCCCTGGTGGTAGTATACAGAGCCCCTGGTGGTGGTATATACAGGCCCCTGGTGGTAGTATACAGAGCCCCTGGTGGTGGTATATACAGGCCCCTGGTGGTAGTATACAGAGCCTCTGGTGGTAGTATACAGGCCCCTGGTGGTGGTAGTATACAGAGCCCCTGGTGGTGGTAGTATACAGAGCCCCTGGTGGTGGTAGTATACAGAGCCCCTGGTGGTGGTAGTATACAGAGCCCCTGGTGGTAGTATACAGGCCCCTGGTGGTAGTATACAGGCCCCTGGTGGTGGTAGTATATAGAGCCCCTGGTGGTGGTAGTATACAGAGCCCCTGGTGGTGGTAGTATACAGAGCCCCTGGTGGTGGTAGTATACAGAGCCCCTGGTGGTAGTATACAGGCCCCTGGTGGTATATACAGAGCCCCTGGTGTTGGTAGTATACAGAGCCCCTGGTGGTAGTATACAGGCCCCTGGTGGTGGTAGTATACAGAGCCCCTGGTGGTAGTATACAGGCCCCTGGTGGTAGTATACAGGCCCCTGGTGGTGGTAGTATACAGAGCCCCTGGTGGTGGTAGTATACAGAGCCCCTGGTGGTGGTAGTATACAGAGCCCCTGGTGGTATATACAGAGCCCCTGGTGGTAGTATACAGGCCCCTGGTGGGTATATACAGGCCCCCCACTCCTCCTCTGCTGCACACGTCACCTGTAAAGGAATACATCATACTTACTTATCTCTGCCGGCTGCCGCCGCTCTGCACCGCGCTCCGTCTTCATCCAGCTTCTTCCTGGTTGTGACCGCCGGGCGCAGGAAATGACGTCACAACCAGGAAGAAGCTGGATGAAGACGGAGCGCGGTGCAGAGCGGCGGCAGCCGGCAGAGATAAGTAAGTATGATGTATTCCTTTACAGGTGACGTGTGCAGCAGAGGAGGAGTGGGGGACCTGTATATACACACTGGGGGCCTGTAGCTGACCGGATAGCAGCGTAGCGGCGCTGGGTCCGGGCCCCCCACAAGGGCCGGGCCCCAAAGCGACTGCTACGTCTGCTATGCCGGTAGTTACGCCCCTGGTACACCTGTATGGGAAATAAGGACATTAGTCCGTGACATATGTAGGTGTGGGTGGGTGGATGACGTGATTGGTCATGATTTCACTTACGTGGCATAGCCCCATCCCGGATTCCATCTTCCCGCGAGGGAGAGGCGCTCACAGCCCACCCTGCAGTGCAAGCTCTTGCACCTTGACAAAGAAATGAGAAAAAAAAGCACATCATGAATCACATACTGGCAACCGGAGGAGGATGATTGCCACCACGGCGGATATTCCTAACACAATCAAGTCCTTATATTACTTTCTGTAATGGGCAAAGCCAAAATTTTGTGGTATATTGTGAGGTCATAGATTTCCACGAGTGCCCAACAACTCAAACATTATTGTCCACTGTACCAGGGCTGTGGAGTCAGAGTCAGAGTCATGGAGTCAGAGATGGAGTCGATGTCCATTTTGGGTGGACTTAGAGTCGGATTCAGATGTTTGGCTTACTGTCTCCACAACCCTGATTGTAGAGTTGGGATCGTGGGGTCGGTGTCCATTTTGAATGGAGTCGGAGTCAGATTCAGGGAAATTGAGGAGTTGGAGTCAGAGGTTTGATTGACTGACTTCACAGTCCTGGTTGTCCATTTTAGTGGAATTGGATTCAGGGAAATTGAAGAGTCGGAGTCGGATGTTTGGTTTATCGACTCCACAGCCCTGGAATGTACTAATACTAATCTTTTCCAATTTGACCTAGTCCTATGATGTTTAATCCAAGATATCGATGAAAAGAGTTTTGTGTGTTTTTGAGTCCTAAAATCTTACGTTCACCATAAATATCATTCATGTTCCATTTCATTCATCTCAGACACAACAAACTGATGGAAGATTGATGGCGGTCTGCCTGGAGCTTTCATATAATTCATCTTCTTTAATCATTCCGGCATTCAATTAACTATTAGCTACATTTACTTGATGGACAAGGGTCATATTTATTCAATGTATTATGTTAATAGTTTTACATAAAGCTTAAATCAGACTAATGAACCAAATAATTTTATGTTAAGGATATTACGTGTCACACTTGACTGGTTTTCTGTTTAAATGCTGAATTATGATATAAGAGGAGTTTTCACCATGAAGAGATTTCCCGGGGGCTACGTGCACCTATTTGTCATTGATGCATTTTCTGAATTAATAAATTCAGTTTCATAGTTTTTAAGGTTGAAGGTAGACAGAAGTCCATTAAGTTCAACCTATAACATAACATCTTAATCCAGAGGAAGGCAGAAACCTCATTAGGCAGATGCTAATTGCCCCATAACCTGTGATATTTATATTTTCAAGAATGGCATTCAGGCCTCCTTTTACTTTTGTTGTGAATCAAGCATTATAATATCATGTGGCAGAGAGTTCCATAGTCTCACTGCTCTTACAGTAAAGAATCCATAACTCACTGCTCTTACAGTAAAGAAACCATAGTCTCACTGCTCTTACAGTAAAGAATCCATAACTCACTGCTCTTACAGTAAAGAATCCATAGTCTCACTGCTCTTACAGTAAAGAATCCATAATCTCACTGTTCGTACAGTAAAGAATCATTAGTCTCACTGCTTGTACAGTACACAATTCATAGTCTCACTGCTCGTACAGTAAAGGATCCATAGTCTCACTGCTTGTACAGTACACAATTCATAGTCTCACTGCTCGTACAGTAAAGAATCCATAGTCTCACTGCTTGTACAGTGAAGAATCCATAGTCTCACTGCTCGTACAGTAAATAATCCATAATCTCACTGCTTGTACAGTAAAGATTCCATAGTCTTACTGCTCGTACAGTAAAGAATCCATAGTCTCACTGCTCGTACAGTAAAGAATCCATAGTCTCTCTGCTCGTACAGTAAAGAATCCATAGTCTCGCTGCTTATACAGTAAAGAATCCATAGTTTCACTGCTCGTATAGTAAAAAATCCATAGTCTCACTGCTCGTACAGTAAAGAATCCATAGTCTCACTGCTCATACAGTAAAGAATCCATAGTCTTGCTGCTGGTACAGTTAAGAATCCATAGTCTTGCTGCTGGTACAGTAAAGAATCCATAGTCTCTCTGCTCGTACAGTAAAGAATCCATAGTCTCACTGCTCGTACAGTAAAGAATCCATAGTCTTGCTGCTGGTACAGTAAAGAATCCATAGTCTTGCTGTTGGTACAGTAAAGAATCCATAGTCTCTCTGCTCGTACAGTAAAGAATCCATAGTCTCACTGCTCGTACAGTAAAGAATCCATAGTGTTGCTGCTGGTACAGTAAAGAATCCATAGTCTTGCCGCTGGTACAGTAAAGAATCCATAGTCTCTCTGCTCGTACAGTAAAGAATCCATAGTCTCACTGCTTGTACAGTAAAGAATCCATAGTTTCACTGCTCGTATAGTAAAAAATCCATAGTCTCACTGCTCGTACAGTAAAGAATCCATAGTCCCACTGCTCGTACAGTAAAGAATCCATAATCTCACTGCTCGTACAGTAAAGAATCCATAGTCTCACTGCTCGTGCAGTAAAGAATCCATACTCTTGCTGCTGGTACAGTAAAGAATCATTAGTCTCACTGCTCTGTACAATAAAGAATCCATAGTCTCACTGCTCCATACAATAAAGAATCCATAGTTTCACTGCTCTTATAGTAAAGAATCCAAAGTCTCTCTGCTCCATACAATAAAGAATCTATAGTCTCACTGCTCTATAAAGACATGTCACTTATTCTTGTTATGTAAATAAAAGCTTATAACTTCATGTTAAATTCATGCATTGGTTGTATAAATTACTCTTTTGAAAGCAGAAACCCTCCGAAATGTGAATTTGGTTAAGAAAATAAATTGGCATCAATGCTGAAATATTGATTCTTTAATGAACACAGAATAGTCAGATTTTAGCAAGACAAAAGTTTTGTCGCCTGGTGATATAATGCACCTAATCCTAGTTTACATCCTCACCTGTGCTCAGTAAATGATCGGTTAATTAGTGGGTGTGTATAAATAGAAACCCAGCACCCCAGACCTTCACTTGAACTGCAACTTGAGCTCTGACAACGTGCCAAATATCCACCTTGCGACCAAAGCCTTGATTATCAAGAGGCTGAAGACCAGATCCACTGCGGAGGTGGTTGGCACCTTTAATGTGTCTCAGCGTCAAGTACAAAGAATTAAAAAAAGATTTGAAGAGACTGGAGGTGTGTTTGAAAAGCCCAGGTCCGGCAGATCCCGCAAGGCAACTGCTCAGGAGGAACGTTTGTTGGTTAGAAAATCCAAAGCAAGCCCCTCTTCCATTGTAGCAAAGCTTCAACAGGCCTGGTCACCTCAAGTCCCTGTGTCAACTAGAACAGTTTGTAGGATTCTGTCTCGAAATGACCTCCATGGTCGAATCAGTGCCCAGAAGCCAGCACTAAACAAAAGGCAACTAAAAAACCATGTGGTATTTGCAAAGTCCCACAGCCTGCTAAACAGATGGACGCTGGAAAAGTGGCAGAATGTGGATTTCTCTGATGAATCTTCAGTAGAATTACACCACAGCCGCCACAAATACTGCAAGAGACCTACTGGAACCCGTATGGATTCGAAATACACCCAGAAAACAGTTAAATTTGGTGGTGGAAAGATCATGGTCTGGGGTTACATTCAGTATGGGGGTGTGCAAAACATTTGCAAGATGGAAGGCAAAATCAGTAGCCTAAAATATCAAGATGTATTATTTACCTCTTATATTCCAAATCATAAAAGGGGTCAAATTCTGCAGCACGATGGTTCTCCATCTCATACATCCATCTCTACAACAAAGTTCCTACAGGCAAAAAAGATCAAGGTGCTCAAGGACTGGCTAGCCCAGTCACCAGACATGAACATCATTGAGCATGTTTGGGGTAGGATGAAAGAGGAAGCTTGGAAGACAAAACCAAAGAATCTAGATGAACTCTGGGAGGCATGTAAGACTGCATTCTTTGCTATTCCTGATGACTTCATTAATAAATTGTATGAATTTGTTGTATAATTGAATAATTTGTAAATTGTTGAACCGCATGGATGCAGTCCTTCAAGCTCATGGAAGCCACACAAAATATTAAATATTACTCTAATAGCACCACAACTTCATTCACCAATGTTATGCAAATATATTTGTATTTTAAGTTAATTATTTCTTTGAATATCACATTACTTTCTGTGGGTGACAAAACTTTTGTCTTGACAAAATCTGACCATTCTGTGTTCATTAAATGATCAATATTTCAGCATTGATGCCAATTTATTTTCTTAACCTAAACCACATTTGGGAGGGTTTCAGCTTTCAAAAGAGTCATTTATACAACCAATGGATGAATTTAGCATCAGGTTATAAGCTTTTATTTACATAACATGGATAAGTGACATAACTTCTGTCAGGGAGTGTAGTGTCACTGCTCATACAGTAAATTATCCATAGTCTCACTACTCCATACAGTAAAGAATCCATAATCTCACTGCTCTTACAGTAAATTATCCATAGTCTCACTACTCCATAGAGTAAAGAATCCATAGTCTCACTGCTCTAACAGTAAAGAATCTATAGTCTCACTGCTCATACAGTAAAGAATCCATAGTCTCACTGCTCCATACAGTTAAGAATCCATAGTCTCACTGCTCATACAGTAAAGAATCCATAGTCTCACTACTCCACACAGTAAAGAATCCATAGTCTCACTGCTCTAACAGTAAAGAATCCATAATCTCACTGCTCATACAGTAAAGAATCCATAGTCTCACTGCTCATACAGTAAAGAATCCATAGTCTCGCTACTCCATACAGTAAAGAATCCATAGTGTCACTGCTCTTACAGTAAAGAATCCATAGTCTCACTGCTCTTACAGTAAAGAATCTATAGTCTCACTGCTCATACAGTAAAGAATCCATAGTCTCACTACTCCATACAGTTAAGAATCCATAGTCTCACTGCTCATACAGTAAAGTATCCATAGTCTCACTGCTCATACAGTAAAGAATCCATAGTCTCACTGTTCTTACAGTAAAGAATCCATAGTCTCACTGCTTGTACAGTAAAGAATCCATAGTCTCACTGCTCATACAGTAAAGAATGCCTCGTTTCAATGCTCTTGCAGTAAGGAATCATCTTTTGTGATCGTGATTAAACCTTTTTTCTTCTAGACGTAGATGATGTCTCCTTGCCAATGTGGTAAGTGTGGTCGCACTAGTGACTTGTATAGAGGATAAAATATATTTATGTGATAAGCATCTATGCCTCATTTAATGCATCCCATTATTTTATTTACCTTGATTGCAGCTGCCTGACACTGATCAGTGACGTAGAGTTTGCAATCTCCCTATACTCCTAAGTTGTTTTCAGTGACAGTTTTATCCAGTGTTTTACTATTTAGTACATAAATATACATTTAATTTCCCTGTCAAAGTGTATGACCTAATACTTACCTACATTAAACATAATTTTTCATTTTTCAGTCAAAGCCTCCAGCTGACATAAATCCAATCCCTCTGTAATATTATGTTACCCTCCTCTGCGTTGGTTACCTTGCAGAGGATAGTATAATCCTTAAATATTGAAATTCTAGTCTGTATACCACTACAAGGTCATTAAAAAATATGTTAAAAGAAGAGGTCCCAATACAAATACTCAACTTAAAACTTCGTATTTTCTGCATCTTGAGACTAATCGTAATGTAGAACATGCCACTGCTATGGAGCCAAAGAGTAGATTTTGTTGCCCCAATGTTGTTTTGGTGATAACTCTTGAAGGCACTTCTCTGCAGAGGAACTGGATTATAATCAAACATATAGGTTAAGAGTTTGACCTTAGTTCAGAGAAACATGGTAAAGGATCATAGAATGTAAGAGTTGGAAGGGCCTCCTGGGTCATCTGCTCCAAACCCCTGCTCTAAGCAGGATTCGACAGATAGATGTCTGTCCAGCCTCTGTCTGAAGACTTCCATTGAAGGAGAACTCACCACCTCTCGTAACAGCCTGTTCAACTCATTGATCACCCTCTCTGTCAAAAATATCTTATCTGTGTCTCCTCCCATTCAGCTTCATCCCATTGCTTCTACTGTTTCCGTGTGCAAATGAAAATAAAGCTGATCCCTCTACAGTGTGACAGCCCTAGTATAAATCTGATCTCTCTACAGTGTGACAACCCTAGGATAAATCTGATCCCTCTACAGTGTGACAGCCCTAGGATAAATCTGATCCCTCTACAGTGTAACAGCCCTAGGATAAATCTGATCTCTCTACAGTGTGACAGTCCTAGGATAAATCTGATCCCTCTATAGCGTTACAGACCTTGAGATATTGGTAGACAGCTATTAAATCTCTTCTCAGTCTTCTTTTTTGGAAACTAAACATTCCCAAATCCTGTAAGGGTACCTTTACACGCCGCAATATCTGCTGGCGATATGAGGCAATCTAACGTGTGCGTGCACGTTTTTCATGCTCGCCTCAGATCGCCGATGGCGCCATTACACTCCGCAATTTCGCCCTCAATCTAAGGCGATGTGTCGCCCAGGAAATCGCCTCACCCACAGCGGAACCAATCCGGGTGACTTCCCTCGCCGCTTCACACGCCGCAATCCCCAAAGCAATGTGGGCGTACATGTTCAGCGCTGTGAGGAGATAGGCGTGCCGCAGTGGTTTACACCGCGCTCCATACGCGCTCATTGGACAACGCAACAGTGTTACGATTGGTCAGCCTGCTCTGGGAGGCTGGCTAATACATGACGCCATTGAAGATGTGTGTGTTGCTGAACGGACAGCTCTTCAAATATGGCGTCCTGTCAACTGTCAGCCAATGGGAACACAGTAGCCACCACCAATCATCGCAGACGGGGCGCGGACTCCAGCACGCCTACGGGAAATCAATAGGCGACGCACATTCCATCACTATCGCCCTATCACACGCCAAGAGCCGGGAATCTCGCCTTTGTGATTGCCTCTGATTTTGGAGCAGTGCTCTGAAATTAGGAACCAGGCGACAGGCGATTTATCGCCGCCAAATTACCCAAATACACGCCGCAACTGGGAGGCAATTTGACGGCGATGGTGACAGGGTGACATATCGCCATCAGGATTCCCAGCAGATATTGCGGCGTGTAAAGGTACCAAAACAGTTCCACAGAGGACATGGTTTGTAGTCACCATTCTGGTCGCTCTTCTCTGAACGTGCTCCAGTGTTTTTAATGTCTTCTTTAAAATGTGGTGTCCAGACCTGGACATAGTAAAAGACAAATCAACTTCAGACACTTGTGTTACAGTGAAAAACTCACCCTTATGATAGAATGCCCTTTTTGAGGTTGCTCCCTGTCTTGTACATATGCTATTGCCTCACCCTAATCTTAGTACTGAATGTAGTTGTGTTTAAAGGGGTTTGTTTTTATGCTTAAATGTATGTATTTTGAGCTAAAAAATATTTTTTGCATTTGGGTTTCATAACAAATTTTGCACCATTTTGCTGTTATAGGCTTTGTTTACTGCACATTCAACTCTGATGTGGCCTGTTATAATAAGTCGTCTGAAAGGAGCTCACAAAAAGACAGATAAATACAGAGGAGCAAACTCTCCTCTTAGGTGTGTGCTCACGGTCAAGAATTGCAGCGTTTTGGATGCAGCTTATTGCTGCTGCATCCAAAACACTGCGTTTTACAGTACCAGCATAGTGGATGGAATTTCAAGAAATCCCATGCTCACTGTGCTTCTGTCGGGCCGGGGTACTCGGTAGCTGGGCAGTCTGTCAGGTATCACGGTGGTGATTGCCCAGTTCCATAGCCCTGACGGGACAAGTGAAAGGGGTATTTACAAGGGATAATAGTTAATGGTTTAACGTGATGCCAGCGGTAGTACCTGGTCAAGGGTGACCAGCATTGCAGGTAGTTACCTCAGGAAATAAATCGTGAGTCCGGAAGGAGGATTACTCCCCTAAGCAGGAGCATGATCCTGGGGTGATGATGGGGGTTGTAGTGAGAGGCACAGCGAACAGAGACAAGGAGGCAGTGGAATGCAATCTTTACCTTTACTGAAGGGTGGTACCAAGGTGAATCCAGGATACTGCCACCAGGTCCAGGGTCCAGTCTGTACAGAAGCAAGTGAAGTTCACTCCACTAAGTGGGTAGAATAAGTCTTCCTTCTCCTTCCTCCTGTTTGGAGATTCAACAACTTATGAGTTGAACTGTCTTCCCTGTTCCTCTTCTGCAGCTGCTCCAGCCAGCCTGCATTGTGAGCTCCTTGTAAGCTAGTCTCTATGTTTCAGCCTGGGCTCTCTGTAATGTGGTATGGCTGGTGCTGCAAGGGTGACCAAGGACCTGCAGTCCCTTGGTCTCAAGACTTTGCTTAAAGTGTTTCTAAATCTATAGATAGCCCAGGACTCTGGTGTCCTGCTTTAGGCGTAGTCCTAGAGTGAGCTTACGTAGCTCCAGCTCCAGACATGTTCTCTCTCTTTCTCCTAGTGCTTCTCCTTCCCTTTCCTTCTCACTACTCTAACCTCTCCCCCAGCCAGAAGAGCTGGTCAACCTAAAAACTAGATATTTGTGCTCCCCTTTACCTCCAATTACCTCTGGACATGATATCACCACCGGATAGGGAGGCGTTACCACTGTGGTGACGGGACCGCATGTGCGCCACACTTCTAACTGCCACAGCATGTTTTTAGAGGCGGTGCTGGCTGGTTGCCACGTTTCTGCATCTCTGCAGCATGATAATGTCATGCTGCGGAGTCGGAAGGGATCACCATCGTGCGTCCAACATGCAGTGCCTCCAGATTGTGAGTACATACCCTAATGGCCCCTTTACACGCAGCTACAGGTGACAGGTTTTCCACAGGTAACTTACTGGTTGCAGTGAAATCATGGAGACATGGTTCTATCTTGGTTCTGTGTACAAATGGAACTATGTCTCCATGATTTCACTGCAACCAGTAAGTTACCTGTGGAAAACCTGTTACCTGTAGCTGCGTGTAAAGGGGCCATTAGACTGTGAGAACGAGAGCTTTGATGGATTCGCACTTAGAGCTCGGCCACTTTCTTTTGTTGGTGCAGTTTTCCTTACAGACTGACCGGCATATCTGTTCATACAGTGGCTGCTGTTTAAGGAAAATGAGGAAAATGTGACCAGATTGGCCCATTCTGTGCAATTCATTTCATTACACATATTGGATGTAAATCTTACTTATTGGTTTGCATTCAGAGACTATTGCTGTATAACAATGGGGCTATCTAAAAACATTATGAGCCTAAATGGATTATAATATCATGTCTAAACATTTATAAATCTACAGGACTAACCTGGGGGGAATGCTTATCAACTAGACAGGCATTGTACTTTCTAGTGTTTGATGTCAGAATTAATATTCTGGATATTTTTCTTTTTAGCACTTCATGTTGAAGAACATACATGGACCATGCCACTTGTACCCTTTACAGAGGATGATATGACCCTGGTTTAAATTCCTGAACAATCCAAGTACCAGTTATCATCATCTATAGGATACAACAGGTTTTTCCATTACGTCCATTATTATCTTTTCTTAGTTTGTATAAAGTGCCCAGAAGACAAAAAACATTAGGTTGGGAACCCTGTGATGACCAAGAGGACAAAAGTATATCCATTGTCATTTCACAGAGGTGCCCACCTGCCTCAGACACCACGTTTGTTTGGGGATCTATAGGAGTATGTGCATTATCTAAGAGGACTCAATGTGATTAAAATCTTCCCAAATAATTTTATTTTTTATTTCTGTTTAAATTAAAAATGTCCCACCTGTGTCTATATCTTAAGACATCGTCACTAGACACCGAGCCAAGAACAGGTTAAAGAATATTAAGACGGGCACTGAGTACAACGGCAATTCAGAAGTAATTGTATGTTGTTCACATTATGTATTAGTTGGTTCCTCTTTCGGTAAATAAAGAGGATGCAGAAAGGAGATCAAAGATTTGGAAGGCTGCTCGGCTTTGTTTGTAAAGACTCCTTAGTTCACATGCGAACAGAAGAGGTTTTCTTTAGAAAGATCTGGCAGACATTAGCATAAAACATCATTGCAATTTCCTTTGATCCATTACGTTCAGTGTCTGTACAGGAGAATGTATTGTTCCATAGAGATGTCCTTTCTCATTTTTTTTTTATTTTGGTTAAAGAACTTGATCTTTTATTGTCTCAGAAATTGCAGAGAGAAATGTTTTGATGAACGTCCAATGCCATACAGTTAACCAATAAAGCTTAAGAACAACTCTCAAGCTTCTAGAAGAATTGACCACGTCTTTCTGACATGGAGAATCATCCATTGTTGACTTGAAGGGTTTGGTTAAGAGCGTATCATCCATATCTACAAATATGGATACAAAGTTGCACACTCCTTTAGATGTTTTTGATGCAAGGTTTATTATGAACAGTTAATGACCACAGATGTCAACGCGTTTCGGCTTTAACCAAAGCCTTGATCACGACAATTGGCAGGTGTAGGTCATGGAATGTTCTAGGATAAGATTGGAAAGAGGCGTCTTTCCTTGGTGGCGAACGCTCGATTAAGGTGGTTTGCTATATTTCAATAATTCCCAAATGGGGATAGGCGTTTTTCAGCACGGTCCTTCTTTCAGTGATAGGTCCGCCCCCGTCATGGTCCTGGTAGGAATGAGCCATATCTATATAGCCTGTTGTAATTGCAGAAAGAGATGTATTGATGAACGTCCAATGCCATACAGTTAACCAATAAAGCTTAAGAACAACTCTCGAGCTTCTAGAAGAATTGACCACGTCTTTAAGATATGGAGAATCATCCATTGTTGATTTGAAGGGTTTGGTCAAGAGCGTATCATCCATATCTATACAGCCTGTTGTAATTGCAGAAAGAGATGTATTGATGAACGTCCAATGCCATACAGTTAACCAATAAAGCTTAAGAACAACTCTCGAGCTTCTAGAAGAATTGACCACGTCTTTACGACATGGAGAATTATCCATTGTTGACTTGAAGGGTTTGGTCAAGAGCGTATCATCCATATCTATACAGCCCGTTCTAATTGCAGAAAGAAATGTATTGATGAACGTCCAATGCCATATAGTTATCCAATAAAGCTTAAGAACAACTCACAAGCTTCTAGAAGAATGGACCACGTCTTTCCGACAAGGAGAATCATCCATTATTGACTGTAAGGGGTTGGTCAAGAGCGTATTATCCATATCTATACAACCTGTTATAATCCCAGTAGAGGGGACCATGACCATTAACTGTTCTTGATCTTAGTTAAGGACATCAATTTCTGATCACTGTGCTACAAAACCCTTGATGGACTGCAAATAACATCTCAACTACTTGGTGTCCATTTATAGACACATATAGAATAAACAACTCCTGTCAGAGAAATTTTTTTTTATTTTTTTCAAAGCTGTTAAATTTTTTTTTAAATCTAACTTTATAAACAATTGTGATGGTCCTGTGACCAGGTGGCTACAGAGAAGAACTGCAGCTGGGATTGGTAGGATGGTCACCTCGCACCAACACCCCACACACACTCTGATCGTGAGCCTAAGTCACATCATGTTGGGCGAGGGATGGTAGGAGGAGCTAAGTGAATGTGGAACGTAGTACAGCACCCAGAGAAGGGTGGAAGAACTAGAGTAAAACCCAGGAACACTAAGTTAGGAGAGAGTTCTTGGTGGGTTCAGCGAGAGAGCCAGAGAAACAAACTTCTAAGCAGAAACACCCATCAGCTAAGCAGTGACTGAGACCACACTGAGAGAAGCGGGGCCCAGGGTCTGCACCCCTGATGGCCGGCTGGGAACCCAGGCTGCACCAGAGGAAGGACAGAAGGAGCCAGGTGTGCCCGATTAACCTGGGACACTGGTGGCTGGGCCACCAGTAGATGTGGCAGGGCAAGCTTCAAGTTCCCAACCACAGGAAACCCAGTGGGGTAATGGAACTCTATGTCCCGAGATGTAACAACCGGTCTGGTAAAGGAGAAAGCCATCGTACTAGGGCTAGTGACCCAAAGAGTGGGACAAATCACTACAGAGCCCGTGATGGCCGGACTGTACCCACATGCAGAGAAGAGAACGAGAGGGCCAGAGCGGTACACTGAGGGGAGCGTGACGCCGATGAACCGCCTCAGCTGCAGTGAAAACCTAATCCCGTAAAGAACTGTACAGAGTTGCTGTGTGAGCCTAAGTCCATGTAACTTGTGTGAAAGAACTGTGAAGTTGAGTTCAGAGAGAGAGAGCCAGAGAAACAAACTTCTAAGCAGAAACACCCATCAGCTAAGCAGTGACTGAGACCACACTGAGAGAAATGGGGCTCGGGGGCCTGCACCACTGATGGCCGGCTGGGAACCCAGGCTTAACCCAAGGAAGGACAGAAGGAGCCAGGTGTGCCTGATTAACCTGGGACACTGGTGGCTGGGCCAAAGAACCAGAGTGCCAGCTCTGTAGATGTGGCAGGGCAAGCTTCAAGCATCCAACCATAGGAAACCCGGCGGGGTAAGGGAAACCTATGTCCCGAGACCTACCAACCAGTGTGGTAAAGGAGAAAGCCATCGTATTAGGGCTAGTGACCCAAAGAGTGGGACAAATCACTACAGAGCCTGTGATGGCCGGACACAGAGAGGAGAACGAGAGGGCCCGAGAGGGACATTGAGGGGAGCGTGACACAGATGAACCGTCCCAGCTACAGTGAGAACCTAAGCACATAAAGAACAGAGTTGCTGTGTGAGCCTAAGTCCATGTAACTTGTGTGAAAGAACTGTGAAGTTGTCTTGAACTATTAATTGAGAAGTTATGACTAAAAATCTGGTAAAGCCCAGTACAGTATGGACTCACACTTTTACACGACACTACAACTTCCGATGCCCTTGGGATTAGCCCTACCATAGAGGGCTCACCATCCAGCTGGACCCACCATTACTCAAGCAGTCCTGCTTGCAGCGGTGGCCTCATATAGCCACACACTGTGGGTGGCGTCACAAATAACTTTTATAAACTTTATTTTTCTCCTTTTTCTTTATTTCCCTTTTTATTTGCCGAACTTGGGCATATGGAGCCAGGTCCCATCGAAGTGACATCCCCCAGCAGACTGAAAAAGAGGGCCCGGTACCAAGTAGCCATGCCCTGGGGTGCGGCACAAAACACAACCCTAGCAATAAAACACTTACGTATACAGGAATGGAGTTGTTGCACTAAACATATTCCAACAATATTCTACATAGACACAAGAGAGTTTAAATTTCTTCTGTGTGTTGTGTACTGGAGATGTCATAACAGTTAAGTCTCCACCCTCTAACTCAAGGACAACTAAAAATTAGAAACCAAGCCTGCAGTGGGAAAACAAGAGAAAAAGGAGGATACTGGTCATATAATCTCCCTCATGCTGCTGCTGTTTCTGTACATATGTGGCGCCCCACTGGTCAAGCGTCACAGTTGGGTTTCTGCACCCATAAAAGAGTGTGCGGTTATCCCTGTCACAGTGGGAATGCAAGTTTGTAGGAGGCTCCCATCCCAGCACTCCCACACTCGAGCCTAGGCAAATGGTTGGAGCCCAGTCCCTGGGGGAAGAGTTAGGGGAGGAGGGAGGTAGAAAAACAGGGAGTTCTAGTTTGCCGTGGAGAAGAAGGAAAAAGACAAAAAGGGAGCCCTGAAAGAGAAAATGGGTCTCCAAGAGAGGGGACCTAAGAGAGTAAAAGGCAGCCCAGGAAAAGACAGAGGGAACCCCCATACCGGAGCCCCCATACTCCGGGGGAACCCTGGTCCACCACGGGCAGCCGGCTCCGAGGACGCGGATCAGTCGACCGGCCCCAACACCCTATTCATACAGCACTGCCACACCAGGATTACTCACCTAAAGCTCGAGGACCCCCTTCTTAAGAGCTGGGAAGTCGGCAACTCATCAGCACCCCCAACAGGCCTGGTAGTTAGAGGGTAGTGCAAGGACAGGAATCAGCAGCAGGACCTGGGATAGTCAAGAGAAGGCATACCAAGGGAGACTCCGAGAGATCTTGCTGCACGCTGTGACTACCCTGCCAGCTACCTCATACAAAAGACTGTTTTCTACAGTGAACTGTCATCAGAACTGTTCCAGTAAAGTACCCGGGTAGAGTGACAGAGTCTCCGTGTGTTTGTTCTATTACTGCATTGCTGACAATCTGCCTTCACAGACTGCATCTACATCATCGGTGCACTCCTGCCCCGGAGGCCCAGCTCCACCTGCAGGGAGCTGTTCCATCAAAGCTGCAGTACCATCGCTCTCCGGAGGTCTGAAGTGGCGCTGGTGTCCCATCACCAGAATCGGTAGGTGGCATCATGACAAACTATTCCTATTTCCCCTTTTTTTTAAAGCTGACCACCAGGGCCACGGGTCTGGGCTGGCCACCAGTGACATCTCAACCGCAGCTGAGGGCCTAGATACCTG
The DNA here is from genome assembly GCA_033576535.1 of Allobates femoralis. Taxonomy (NCBI): domain Eukaryota; kingdom Metazoa; phylum Chordata; class Amphibia; order Anura; family Aromobatidae; genus Allobates; species Allobates femoralis. The sequence continues at coordinate 593,192,241 of JARQOC010000001.1, read as the reverse complement.
AGTCCACATGACCCTGGGGCACGTCACATATACTACATAGATACGGGAGAGCAGGGATCCTCATGTCTGTGTGTGCTGTGTATGGAAGATGCCATAGCAGTAAGTCTTCTCCCACTAACTCAAGAACAACTAAAAATTAGAAACCAAGCCTGCAGTGGGAAAATTGGAGAAAAAGGCAGGACAGAGGTCATATAATGTCCTTTATGCTGCTGCTGTTTCTGAACATGTGTTACATAGAGAAAGAAGAGCAGGGATCCCTTATGTCTGTGTGTGCTGTATATGAGAGACATCTTTGCAGCCAGTTTTCACACACTAGTTCAGAGACAACTGAAAATCAGAGATTGAGTCTGTAAAAGGTAAACTAGTGAACAATGCAGGATATTAGTCATAGAATATCCTCCATTCTGCTGCCAATTCTGAATGAAGGTTTTATAGACACAGGGGAGAGGGGATCCCTTATGTTTGTGTGTGCTGTGTATGAGAGACTTCATTGCACTTATTTTCTATCCACTAACTAAAGAACAAATAAAAGTTAGAGATTGAGCCTGCAGAGGCAAAAGTAAAGAAAATGACAGGATACAGATAATATTATATCACCTATGATGCTGCTTCTGAACACGTGCTACATAGATAAAGGAGAGTTTAAAACCCTCTTGTCTGTGTGTTGTGTTTTGGAGCCATGATAGCAGTAAGTCTCCACTGACTAGCTCAAGGACAACTAAATACTAGAAATCATACCTACAGTGGAAATTGGAGAAAAAGACAGGATATGGGTCACATAATGTCGTCCATGCTGCTGCTGCATATGAACATGTGCTACATAGACACAGGAGAGCGTGAATCACCCATTTTTTGTATGCTGTGTATTAGAGACTTCATAGCAGATAGTCTCCATCCAAAAGCTCAAGGACAGCTAAAAAGTAAGGATTGAGTCTGCAGAAGAAAAACTGGAGCAAAATGCATTATACGAGGCAGCATCTTACCATTCGTTGCACAGCTAATTTCCCTTTTTGTGTCATTGTAATAGAAGAGCTTATAAATAGGGATGGGCGAACTGCTTGTTTCTCCCTGGGTTAGTGACTGGTGTTCAGGGGCGGACTGGCCCAGGTGGCAGGGGGGCAAGTGCCCCCTGGGCTGGTGGTATAGCCCTCATCTAGGGCCACCCCCCCCACAGAAATGGGCCGGCCGACGGCGCTTTTTGGCTGGCGCTGTGATACAGCAGCAGACACGGCGGGTGACACAGTGAGTGACCGGCGATAGCACCATGATAGCAGCATCCCAACCAAAAAAGTCTCATAGCACCCCCCCCAGTCCGATAGCACCCCCCCATCCACCACCCCCCTCCCCCGCGGTCCTCACCGAAGGCTGGCAGAAGCAAACTGCCACCCGGAGTTAGAGTCACCAGCCAGCCCCTGCCGGTGTTGCCCTGTTAAAGCAAGTAGAGAGTTAATGCACATGATATACTTACCAGGTCCACGTTCTCTCTTCCTGGTGTGACGCACACTGCGTCACTTCCGGGCCGCCTCTTATTCTTTGGGCATATGTGATTGGCTGTTGGAGCCAGTCACATGACTATTCCCCGGAAGCCCGGAAGTGCCGCAGCGCCGCATCACAGGTGGACTGAATAACGCAGACCTGGTAAGTATATTGAGGAACCGTCATGGTTAACCCGAACAGTTCGCCCATCCCTACTTAAAAAGGAAAGACAGCACACAGTTCTTGTACAAGGAACGAGGATAGCTGTCAAGTGTTTACTTTTGGCTCATGTCATATATATTATCATATTTATTCCCATATAAAGCATCATAAAAATGCCTGGAGAAGATCGACTGGTTTTTAGAATCCAAAGGCGATTTGAAGCAAATGTTGTGTTTGGCAAAGAATAACGGTGTCAGAGGTATTGGTCCAACACAAGGCATAAACAATGGTGCCAAGGTGGACCCAAACATGATAGGAAAAATGATTCCGTTCTTACAGGGGACGGGGATAAGCTCTTTTCTTAAGCTGACTTTATCAGAGTTATCGCTGCCCATTTAGAAAAAGCACTGAGCAACAGATGTTCACCTGGCTGCTCCAGCCTCTTGAAAGGAAGATATCCATATGCCACAGGGAACGAAGCGTGATCTGATTCTTAGAAAGAAGCCTTCTTGTTTCCTGCTATTTGTTGGGCATTGAATAGAGAAGGGAAAATTGAAAGGGAAATAAAAGATAAGGTAAACAAATGAGGACATGTAAATCATGCAAGGAGCTAACGGACCGTCCTTAAGAAGCAATCAGGGGATAAAAAAAGAGGGCCGAGCAAAGATAAAAGTGAATTTACAAGAGCAGAGACAAAAGCCGGGGAGAAGAAAGAAGGTCTTTTATGAACAATATTTCAAAATGAAATGTGCAAACATGGCCTTCCCCGCGCCGAGCCTTTTGTTTCATGTTTAGTTCATGTGCTTTTCTTTTTTTTTCTGTTTCTTTTGGTGCTGGAGCACGTCTGAACATCAAACCATGGGTGAGGTGTAGGCCGGCAAGTGATGTCTTCATGTCCTAAACCAATATTGACATCTTCTCTTCTGGCTTTTAATGTTAGCAGTGAAGGAACCATGTTGACACTTAGGAGGAGTCTAAGCAATGTCTTAGAAAAATCAGGAAATGTTATTGTAAAGGCAGATACTAATAGAGACCACCTAATTCATAAAAAGTTTCATGTGCTCAGATCGCACTGACTTCGCTGATGCTGCTGTGCACTGGTGGACACAGACAGAATAGGGCCCCTGTGCAAGAACAATATATGGGCCCTTTGCAACCCAAGAGCACACCATAATGGACAATTTTACCTGCTCTGGAGGTAGAAATGGGCCCCTCTTATCTCTCAGCCCCTATGCGGCTGCACAGGCTGCACCAATGATATGTCCACCCCTGCTGCTGTGTGTGGTTGTGTTTGCATTTCTTCAGGAGCTGCATGAGGTACGGATGTGAAGGTCTTGTGCTGAGCTGCTGGTGATGTAGGTATGGATATGAAGGTCTTGTGCTCAGTTGCTGGTTGATGTGAGGCTTGGTGTGGTTCACCTGGAGTTCCCTCTCCCTGGCCTTTAAGTAGCCTTCCTTTTACTCTGTCAGATGCCATTGATAGAGTTAGGGTACCTTTACACGTGGCTACATTTCTAGGGTGGCTACAGGTAACTTACTGGTTGCAGTGAAATCATGGAGACAAGGTTCTATCTTGTTGCTGTATACAAATGGAATAATCTCTCCATGATTTCACTGCAACCAGTAAGTTACCTGTAGCCACCCAAGAAATGTAGCCGCGTGTAAAGGTACCCTTAGAGTTATTTACTCCTGGTCACTAAGCTGTGAATATGCCTTGCTGCTGAGCTGAAGTCTCTACTGGAGTTCTCATTGACTTGGGAGTAGTTGTCATTCCTGACCTGTGGGTGGAGGTAGGGGCCCTTAGTCTAGGGCTAATCAGGAGCTTAGGAAAAAGGGTGGTGGCTTGGACCTCCTCACCATCGGAGGTACCTCTGAGAACAGGGCGATCCAGGGACCCCAGCATCAGGGTTCCCTCCTCTGACCCCCTTCGCCCATCACACCATCCAGTTACCTGATTCCCTCATCTCCTAAGCATGACAAAAAGGATGAGCTGAATTACTGAAAGAAAGAGAGATGGTTCTAAGTGTAATCCCACTTCAGAGATGAATTCACAGCTACACTGCTCAGTATTTCTGTATAATGTCCTCCATTGAGCTGCTTCTGAACATTTTGTACATAGAGTAGAGCAGGAATCCCTTATGACTGTGTGTGCTTTGTATGGGAGACATCATACTAGATTGTCTTTACCCTCTTAATTGAATAATGTGAAAGTTTAAAGTGGAGAATCCTTAAAAATATTGTGAGGCTTACAACACAGGCCTACCCTACATAATAAGGTTAGACACCAAATACACTCAGGGTCTAAAGTAAAAAGTCCTTAACCCAAACCTAAATTCTGACCCCTATGGAGCTATATGCAAAATGCTGATCGGGTGCACTCTGCCTGACTGGTGAGTTTGTCCTATATGCCACTGTACACCTTACTTAGTACTTCTGTATAATGTCCTCTATGCAGCTGCTTCAGAACATGGGCTATATACAGTTACAGCAGGAATCCCTTATGTCTGTGTGTACTGTGTATGAGAGACATCATAGCAGATAGCCTCTACCCATCCAATTGGGGATGAAATTGGTTCTATGCTTTAAAGCGCCCACATAATAAACTATGAGTGATTTCTTAGTAGACACGTTCCTCTGTTCAGGATCCTCATTGCTTGATGAGCATTACAAAGAGCGTTTCTTGCTCTAGAGGACCGGTCCTGTCCTGTATTAGATGGACAGCCCATTAATATCAATTGGTGTCTCCTGTGGTGATGCTGCAGGTAAATTGAACACTTATTACCTAGTTTCTCTGGAGATTACAACTGATCACTGAGGGTCTCATTAAGGAGACATGTTGTTATCAGCCTATTGTCAATGGACAAGTAGGGTTTGTTTTAAGTAGAGAACCCTTAACAATATTGTGAGGCTTAGGCTAGCTTCACACTGCGGTCAGGTCAGGTCAGATCAGGTCAGGTTTTCTGTTCCAAAACCAGGAGTGACTCCAAAACCTAGAACAGGTGTCAATCTTTCAATTATACTTTTTCTCTGCAAGTTCCTCTCCTAGTTTTGGAACACAAAACCTGACCTGATCTGACCTGACCTGACCGCAGTGTGAAGCCAGCCTTACAACGCAGCCCTACCCTATATAATAAGGTCAAACATGAAATACTCTCAGGGTGTAAAGTAAAAAGTCTTTAACCCAAATTAAATTCTGACCCCTGATGGAGCCATAGGCGAAACTCGTGTGGGGTGCACTCTGCCTGACTGGTCAGTGTGTCGTGTATGTCACTGTACACTTTACTACTTATAATTTACTTTATTTAACAGATTGTCATATTTACCTCTTATCTGCACCCTTCGTCTATTTACTAGTGGGTACATTTGTACCATATAATTACTCCTTGTTTTGTAACTATCCATTTACACTTGATAAGTACTCAATTTTTGCCACGGTGCACTTGTCCTCTTCCAGAGTATTTTCCACTGATTGTTCTTCTATTGATATGGTCTGTTAATAACTATTATCATGTTATGATTACTCTGTATACCTATTGAGTTATGCTGTATTTTATTGACTTTTGTTTGTATGCTTTGTTCTAATTGTTTTAATAAAATATACAATTTTATTCTACATTTTTCTTATTTCCCCTTGCACATTTTTTTTTAGGTTCCTCTATCAATTATGTAGAAGAGATGACTTGGGTTATTTCTCTAACTTGTATTACTTTTTCTCCTTAAAGGTGATGTTCATGATTAGGAATATGTGATTATTATATGTCACTATTATTAGTATTATTTCTACTATTGCAGCAAGTCTCCAATTAATGTGGCCCAGTTATCATACCAGACTCTGCCAAAAAATAAGAATGGTGCTATATCTGGAAAATAAAAATAAGACCTTATTATTTCCTTTTTTTTGTTATCCAGGACCTCTAACTTCGCCATTGGGTGGTGACTGCTAAAGTAGCTTTGATACTAAATGGAACGAACCAGCAGGATTTAGGGCTGTAAAGTGAAGCCAGTGCCATACATGACCTGGGATACTGAATGCAATCATACCTTTACTTGAATGATTCCATGTTTGATTGCAGAGAAAAGTGTCATAAAACTCCTGGAAAACAGGACAGCAGATGATTGATGTGTGCAGCACTGCCTCACTATTTGGGGGTAGTTTTTTTTTTCCTCCTCTGTGGGCATGCCTTTCAGCTGTAAGGCAACCCCTCCCTCGTTCTTGTCTATACTCCAGTCACAGGGTGCCTGACAAAGCTGAAAGTAGAGATGAAAGTGGGGGGTGGAGGGTTTGGATTACAGCTGGAAGGCAGTGCTGCACACATTAATCATCTGCTGCACTGTTTTCTAGGAGTTTTATTACGCTTTTCTCTGCAATCAAACAAGGAATCATTCAAGTAGAGGTTTGATGCATTCAGTATCCTAGGTCCTGAAAGGCACTGGCTTCACTTTATAGCCCTAAGGCTGGTTTCACATTAGCATTCATGATGCTTACGCAGGCAGGTGGCTCAGTGTGTGCGCAAACGCATGTGTTCTGCACCCCTATGTTTAACATGGGGACGCATAGTATCTGCGTTTGGCTGCAAACGCATGCATTCACATGCGCTGTTTTTGGGTGCCCTTAAAACGCATCTTGTTGCATTTTTTGTGCGTTTGAAGATGCAAGCTTTACACGCTAGCGTCCTGAAGCACACAAACAGTTGTATGATCCTCCTCCTCATCCTCCACCTCCTCATCCTCCACCTCCTCCTCCTCCATCATCATCCTCCTCCTCCTCATCATCATCATCCTCCTCCTCCTCATCCTCCTGTCACTGCCCAAGAAGTTTAATGTTACAATCATACCGATAGCTTACGGATGAGTAATTACTTCTTGGAAAGACTTCCGTAATCCTTCCAGTGATGAGAAATCTTTGGGGCTCCTGAGAATCTTCTGACGCTAATATAGGGATGCAATTTAAGATTTAATATTGGAAAATTGACATTTGCATCATAAGAAGTTTAGGTTTTTTTGCCTGCCGGGAAAATGTGGATAAGTGAAACAGAGAATGTGGCTCTGGAATCACTTATATGAATGGATGATGGTCATTATTTTTTAGCAACGGGCACATCACTGTCTTTCAAACTGGTGAAGATAATCAAGTACATTGCTCAACGATCTTCATCAGTAAAATAGACAATGGATGGAGAAGCCCCTGTGTGTTGTCATCACTCCCATCAATCGCAAGACTGCAAAAAAGCTTAGATCAATAGTGTAAATGGTCAAATTACTAGCGATTGTACCCTCCCTTATCCTATTGACTAAGTTGATAAGATGGGCCAAACCCTCCTAGCCCGAAGACACACTATGTGAGATGCATACGACATACTGGCATGAGTCTCACATGACTCACCCGGAAGGACTACCGTCTCTCCGGAGTGGAGTGCGTCAGCTCCTTAGAAACATAAGCAGCTGATAAATCCCGACCAGAGAGATGGCGGCTGTTTTGGGTGAGTCATGCGAGACTCATGCCATTATCTTGCATGCATCTCACATACTGTGTCTCCGGCCTTAGTATTATGATACAAATGTCAATTTGCCTTATTTCAAGATTCCTACAGAATAAATAGGGATCATGTTAGTGAAAGTCCATGTGCAAAACGGACATGTAAAATAATGCCAAATAAGTATTTTTTGTGAGTAGATGATCTCACTATACAGTACAAAGAGTGCAATAGAGTGCTCATATAATACTGTTATACAGATACAGTGCCAAGAAACAAAAGCTCCATACAATGCAGTCAGGTGGTTAAAGGAAACCATAAACCACCATCATGTGACTTGTGTCCGGGGCCAAAGACTCAGAAAGGCTACTTGGCACAAGCCAATCCATTTGGGAGAAAACAAAGAAACCATGAGACACCCTTTAATCCCTATACAGGGATTTGGATTTACGGTGGGGTACGGTGGATTGCTACCCACTATAGGCCCAGTTTGTAGAGGTATGAACCAGAGGCAGGAATGGTCTCCAAGCTGGGTCTAAGTTAGGAGTCAATTAAAGGATGGAATCAGGATCTGCAAGAGTACTCAAAAACATAACCCGAGGTCAAAGCAAGGAACAATGATAACAAGAGGTAAAATAGCCAGGACTGAGCCAGGGAAGCAGTAGACTATATCTGGCACCTTTGAGTCAGAAGCTTTAGGAGGGTGTGGAGCTTTCTCATAGACTGATGACTTCAACTGGACAGTGCACACACCCAATCTGTCAGACTGGAAAGTACCGCAGGTCCCAGCCACTCTAACCTTAGTGGATGGGCAGAGCCTGCGTTGCCCAGAGATTCTGGTCCGGCCCAGACTTCTCTTCTATCACCAGCACCCCTACAGGGTGAATAGTGCGGTGCCTAATGACAGAAGCAGATGTTGCAGGATCAGGTTCAGGTGAAGATGTGACACCTTTCAAACTTCTCTGAAACTCTGGAGTCTTAAACCAATGAAAGTTCTCACACATTGATGCCACTTGTCTCCCTTTTGCCACAAAACTGGCACACATAGCCCTGCTGGTGTAGTCAGAGAAGGTCAGAGTGATTGGGATGAGATGGGTGAAGGGCGACCTTTTGGCATTCATTGGCCATGTCAATTCGCTATGCAACTATGCTGTTAGGAGGTGGAGGTGGTGGACCTATGTAAGGCGAAGATTTGCCTATCTAACAAATGTGCCAGACTTAAGTGATGAAGGCCAATGTAATAATTAGGGTGGTGCCAGGTCTTCTGTGATGAAGTAGACTAAACACTTTGGTGGTGATGAGCCAGAGATCAGGAGTCATGACCAGAGGCCTGTGCAGAACTAAGGTGAAGAGTCACCAACCAGAGCCTGACCCAACCTTGGAGAGGGCAGTGCACTGTTTGTAATTGGGCCAAGGGGGAGACTCTCAATAATGGGCTCCATAATTGTAGCCAAAATCAGATCCATTTGAAGGTCACTAATTAAGAAGTTAATCACTTGCAACTAGTGACAAGGGACGATTTACAAATCACCAATTACTAGGAATGAGCCAGCACTACCATGCTTGGGTGCGCGGTATTCGAAACGTGCAGTTGGATGTTTAGATGGGTGCAACTTGATTGTCAAGTATAATGAAAGGGAACTCAAGATCTTCCTTAAAAATGCTCAAGTTCCCAAGTGACTTCCATTATACTCAGGTACTCGAGTCACACCCATCTGAGCGTCAAACTGCTTGTTTCAAGAACCAAGCACCCAAGCATGGTGGTGCTGGCTCATCACTGCCTATTACACGATCATTAGAAATATTATGTTACAATTAAAAATGTTGATGAAATGGATTATCGGAAAGCAAGTACTCCAGTTTGACACTGGGCAGGCCAAAACGTATTTCCCCCAAATATCTGAGCTTATTGATATAATCACCTGCTACCGCTTTTCACATCTCTTTTACTCCAATTTTACAGCTGCGACACGCGGCAAATGTCTTCTTGCCGCGGGGATTCTTTAAACAAGATGAAATTTATGTCCGCGAAAAACATGGATTCTCAGAGTTCGATCTAAAGTAAAATGAAAACATTTAAACAGTAAAGGAGACAGAACGTGAGGGGGGCGGCAGCTGCTCACCAGCTGAACAGCGAGAACGCACAATATAAGGATGATAAAAGCCACTTTCAGGCAGGAGAATGGTGCGGCAGGATTCCCAAACACAGAAAGTTTGTGATTCCGTACCCTACACTATGACATGGCACTATGGCATTATTTCCACTAAAATATTAATATCTGTTATCACTCATTATATATTTAGATCTCGCTGTGAGACGCCTTCCAAAAGCCGACTTGGCCGTTACCGATATAATGAACGGCTATAGCCATTTATGTATAGGTGATAATAAGGAGCTGATGTACTAGCATCACTTACAAGTGATGGCATCAGTCATTGGCAGGATTAGGCTATAGCCTGCAGCAGGCACCCGGCACAGTACATGTTCTGTACACTTTATATCTACAAGTGCATGATTGGATATTGAAAAGTTAAGTGGACCTTGTAGTTTTGGGCTATTCAATGTCATTAAGAAGATAATGTGATAAAGAGACAATCTGCAAATGACTTTATTTATAAAATATTTTGTCTTGCCCCCTAAAAAATCAGTGCAAAGTGTCAGCTACTAAGTGCCTCCCTCCTGTGTAACTTTCTGCCCACTGCCAGTTGTGAAGACTAATCAATTTCCAGCAACAGAGATGTCAAGACAGGTTATAAGAAGAGAGGGCGTGTCTCTGTCCTTCTGTACAGGAAGTGAGGATGTCGCTGACACCCCCACCAGGGCCGTGGGGTACTCAGAACCGGGTCAGGCAGTTCTCTGGGAAGGTCATGGAGCTGTGACCTGGCTCCGTGGCCCTGGCCATTCCATAAATGGGGATACATTTATACAGGGTTTAATTTGTGACGCCACCCGTCGTATTCGGCAATTGGATGACCAACGCTGCAGTTCAGGTCCACTGGGGCAGTTGGTGGCACAGTCAAGGGTGGTATAGCTCCTCATGGGTGGAGCTGGGCCCCAGGGCAGTTACAAAGGCAATAGTCAATGGTATTGGGTGTAGCACAGGGCAGATGGCGCAAGAAATGATTTGAGGACACTGAAGTGTCAGCACCTACCACTGTACCACTAACAGTGAAAGCTCCAGGTCAAACAGGCATTACAACTGTATGTGACCAACAATAGGCATCAATAGGATACAGACCCCTGATACAAATGTGGCACCCCGGTACAGGTAACCATAGGAACACCTAGGGCATGGAGGGATTTCCACAACAGGTAACCTACACACTCAACACCTTCCACCCCAGGCCTGTACGGGGAGCTCCACTTGCTGCTTTTAAGCAAGATCCCCTATAAATACTGGTGCTGGGGGCGGAGTTAGGCAGTGCAGTTCCAGGGAGGACTGTGAAGACGACCTGGTATCGGAGCCACGCTAGGCCTGAGCTAGAGTACCACCTTAGCTAGTGTCACTAACCCGAGAGTGAGGGTCGAAGGCTAGGCGAGGAAGTAACAAAGACCAGAGCAGACTGGGGGCAGAGGAGCCATACCGGCTCACACCAGAAAGCAACCTGGACACCGGAGTCCAAGTCTGCTAAGGAGCAGCTAGCCCAGCAGAAAACACCGGTTATCTGAGAAGATTTTAGCCTCCTGGACCCCTGTAACAGCAACCAACCCGAGGGCCAGGACCCGCAGAAATCCCCTGACTTAGCGGCATTCCAGAGAAGATTCTCACCAACTACTACAGGAGGGAAAGATGTACAGGAGGCCAGACCATGTTCTAAGCAAAGTGTCCCTGGACAGTTCCGGTTTGTCATCAGTAAAGGTACGAAGAACTACTTCCAGTGTGTGTCAGTTATTACAGCCCTGATCCTGTCCCGTCCAGAGACTGTAAATACCGTCTGCCTGCAGAGCCACTACTCTGTACCCACGCTCCATTCCCTCATCACTGCCTCGGGAGGGCCTGCTCTGTTCTACCTACGGGGAGCTACAACACCCAGCTGCCCATCCATCACCCCCAGAGGTCTGTCGCACCATTGGTGCCTTCACCAGACTTCGTAGGTGGCATCACGAACAATTCAATCCATTTTATTATTTTATTTCAACACTTTTCAGTGACCACCAGAGCCATAGACTCAGGCACCGACCACCAGTGACGGCAAATCAACATCCGAGATCTGAGTACCCCTGCCTGGGTGAGTCATAAACCCACTGCGTGTACCCCAGGTAACGACTCGGAATATAGACTGATTCACTTGGCACAGGATTCATAAATAGATTTGGGATTCTGATCTCTACATCCGACCAATGAGTCCTTCCAGCACTAACTCCCCTCTACTCACCAACACAACTGATGTAATAAGCTCATCCAACCTACACCAGCGACACTGGGTATATTCTACCACATGACCGTCTCCAACTCATATCATAGGGGTGTGGCACCCCTGTGACCAGTCGCCACTGGATCACGTAGCAGCCAGGATCGGTAAGTTTGGTCACCCCAAACACACACCCAGCACAATCTCGATCCCAAGACTAGGGACTCTATGCCCAGAAATGGAATGGTGGGATGAGTTAAGTGGAGGGTGGGAAACTTAGGACAGGACCGGGTTAGGGAAGGCAATAAATCTAGACAACTCCAAGTTCAGTAAGCCAGTGAGCCAAGTAAAGTCGAGAAGTCAAGTTCAGTCAGAAGGAGAGGCGAGGACACCATTAGACAGGACTGAAAGGGCACAGATCTGGCGGCCTGTGCCACCATGAGGCCTGTCCGGGTCCCAGGCTGCAGACCGTAGTGAGAGACAGAAGGAGCTCGGTGTGCTCGAATTATCAGGGACACTGAGGGACTGGGCCGGAACCAAGGTGCCAACTCTGCTGAAGTGGCCAGGATGCTCTACGCTCCAACCACGAACATCGGCAGTGTGCGGGGTCTTTATGTCCCACTACCCAACTCCGGCGCAGTGAAAAGAAGGCCGGCGTACTAGGGCTAGGGGACCTGGCAGATCGCCCACCAACAGCCTGTGGCAGCTGGATTGTAGCTAGCGTGCGGACAGAGCGATAGGCCCATGAAAGGAACACGAAAGGGGGTGATTCAGGTGAGCCATCCTGGCTGCTATGAACCTACCGGAGCTGCCATTGCACTTTGTTGTAACCATCTGCCGAGAAAGTGAAGTGAACCGGGTTGAAGCTCAGCTCTGTGAGTGTGACTGTGATTTCTGCACCTGATGAGGAGTAGACTGATTCGCCGAGCCGGCAGCAGCACCCTGCCGGAGTGTGACTTTGAACTCTGACAGAAGCACAGCCCCACTGGCCTACTATTCACCTGCACATCCATAAACTTTACAGTTGCCCTGGGGACCTGCTGTTCCCGTAGAGAGCTGAACCATCCTTGCTGCTACTCCCATCATCCCCAGAGGTCCCAACTGCAGCAGCGGCTATACTGGCTGCATTCCAAGGGTGGCGTCACGCCACTGTTTTATTTTTTTTTAAGAAAACTTTTATTTTACTTTTCTCCAATTTTCAAATTCCCCCTTTTAACTTCTCGCCCAATGAGGGGATCACAGACCGGGTCACGCCACCGTGACATCCCGCAGCCCCAGATGACGAGAGGGCCCGATTCCAAGAACCCCACGGTCCCTGCCAGGGGCGAGTCAGGGTCATAACTGTTTTTACTATGATGCAGAACTAACAAGGCGACTATGTGATCAAGGCCAATACTTGGCCGAAACGTCATTGTCTGTTGCTTCACCAACCACTATAAATAAACACTCATTGAAAGCATATTTTCAACTTGTACGTGTGCAGTGATTACGTGAACTATTATTCCAATAATCTTTATTCAAATTTTTCAATATAACATATCAGGTCAAAATAACACAAGGTTCAAACATGGCGAGAATCAGAAGGGCGGGGGGATGACGGGAGAGGTTTTGGAAGGACAGACCTGTCATTATTCCATTGTAACAAAAGGATTCATATCAACAAATCTGCAGTGCGAGAAGATGAGATGCCCAAGGTGACCAGGAGTGCAAAACATGGTTTCTGGCCTTGCAGTCTAACGAGATGGTGGTAGATCACATTCAATCTTACTGCAACTTCATTTGAGGTGGGAGGTAGGTGCGAGCGCCATTTAGCCGCCAGGGTAATTCTTGTTGCTGTTAAGACAGTCGATACAAGACCCGCTAGCTCATGCGGTAGGGAATCAACACCCACGTTTAGGACCGCCAACTGAGGTAAGAGAAGAAGGGCGATGCCCGTGAGGGTTTTTAGTAAAACAGTCCAAAAATGAGCAGTTCTCGGACAATGCCACCACATACAGTTGTGGCAAAAAGTATTGGCACCCCTGCAATTCTGTCAGATAATACTCAGTTTCTTCCTGAAAATGATTGCAATCACAAATTCTTTGGTATTATTATATTCATTTAATTTGTCTTCAATGAAAAAACACAAAAAGAATTGCCCCAAAGCCAAATTGGATATAATTCCACACCAAACATAAAAAAGGGGGTGGACAAAAGTATTGGCACTGTTAGAAAAATCATGTGATGCTTCTCTAATTTGTGTAATTAACAGCACCTGTAACTTACCTGTGGTACCTAACACGTGTTGGCAATAACTAAATCACACTTGCAGCCAGTTGACATGGATTAAAGTTGACTCAACCTCTGTCCTGTGTCCTTGTACCACATTGAGCATGGAGAAAAGAAAGAAGACCAAAGAACTGTCTGAGAACTTGAGAAACCAAATTGTGAGGAAGCATGAGCAATCTCAAGGCTACAAGTCCATCTCCAAAGACCTGAATGTTCCTGTGTCTACCGTGCGCAGTGTCATCAAGAAGTTTAAATCCCATGGCACTGTGGCTAACCTCCCTAGATGTGGATGGAAAGGAAAAATTGACAAGAGATTTCAACACAAGATTGGGCGGATGGTGGATAAAGAACCTCGACTAACATCCAAACAAGTTCAAGCTGCCCTGCAGTCCGAGGGTACAACAGTGTCAACCCGTACTATCCGTCAGCGTCTGAATGAAAAGGGACTGTATGGTAGGATACCCATGAAGACCCCTCTTCTTACCCCGAGACATAAAAAAGCCAGACTGGAGTTTGCCAAAACTTACCTGAGAAAGCCTAAAACGTTTTGGAAGAACGTTCTCTGGTCAGATGAGACAAAAGTAGAGCTTTTTGGGCAAAGGCATCAACATAGAGTTTACAGGAGAAAAAAAGAGGCATTCAAAGAAAAGAACACGGTCCCTACAGTCAAACATGGCGGAGGTTCCCTGATGTTTTGGGGGTTGCTTTGCTGCCTCTGGCACTGGACTGCTTGACCGTGTGCATGGTATTATGAAGTTTGAAGACTCCCAACTAATTTTGCAGCATAATATAGGGCCCAGTGTGAGAAAGCTGGGTCTCCCTCCGAGGTCATGGGTCTTCCAGCAGGACAATGACCCAAAACACACTTCAAAAAGCACTAGAAAATGGTTCGAGAGAAAGCACTGGAGACTTCTAAGGTGGTCAGCAATGAGTCCAGACCTGAATCCCATAGAACACCTGTAGAGAGATCTAAAAATGGCAGTTTGGAGAAGGCCCCCTTCAAATATCAGGGACCTGGAGCAGTTTGCCAAAGAAGAATGGTCTAAAATTCCAGCAGAGCATTGTAAGAAACTCATTGATGGTTACCGGAAGTGGTTGATCGCAGTTATTTTGGCTAAAGGTTGTGCAACCAAGTATTAGGCTGAGGGTGCCAATACTTTTGTCTGGCCCATTTTTGGAGTTTTGTGTGAAATGATCAATGTTTTGCTTTTTGCTTCATTCTCTTTTGTGTTTTTTCATTGAAGACAAATTAAATGAAGATAATAATACCAAAGAATTTGTGATTGCAATAATTTTCAGGAAGAAACTGAGTATTATCTGACAGAATTGCAGGGGTGTCAATACTTTTGGCCACAACTGTATGTGCAAGAGTACCTTGTCCTATGCACTGCCTCCAACACAATGAGGAGAGCTCAGGCGAGAAACGGGCGAGGTATGTCGGGGAATAATACCAAATGTATTTTTTTCAGAGATTCCAGGTGATTGATACACCTGGTTGCTCTTTGAACTGCTCTTAGGGCAGCCCTCCACTCCTCCTCTGAGGCCTGGAAGGACAGGTCCTCCTCCAATCAACGCATAAAATTAGGTTTTGAAGAGAAGAGCTGTGCGTTGATGGTTTTGTAAATGTCAGAAAGGCCCTTACGTTTGGGAAATGTCTGACATTTTGAAGGTGCTTGTGGGGATTTTAGGGGTGGCAGGGAACTAGCCAATTTGAAAAAGTGGGAAATCTGGGCAAGTTGAAAGAAACTAGTGCGCATTCCAGGCAACCGAGCGCACAAAGAAGGGAAGGAAACCAGAGAACCATTGTGGAGAATATCCCCTAGAGAGGAAATTCCAGCCTCACACCACTTTGGTAGGTTTAGATGTGGTGTATGGAGGGTGAGCGCCCTAATATTAATCAGTTCCAACGGGAGGACAATCCACGTGCCCACCACCGCTTTCCAGCATCCAAGCGTACACTGCATGGGTAGCAGGAGGGGGCGAAAGCCCGTGGATTTGAGGGCTTCAGCCAGGGGCGTATCTAGGGGGGTGCAGCCGGACCTTTTGCCCCGGGCACCGCCCAGCGGGGGGCGCCTGCGGCACCCCCCCCTCTGCAATTTGAGTGGCGGGGCCGAAATCTGATAGCACTCCCAACCTCCCCCGCTGGCAACCCTAGATACACCACTGCTGCGGATACTCATTGCGGGCCCTCCCTGTCTCCCCGGGCTTCGCCTCTCAGTTTTCCGCTGTTCTACAGCACCATCCCAACACACTGTATTTCCCGCGCCCAAGTACTCCCGCCAGCTGCCAGCATGTCCCTGCACACAGCCCTGCTGCGGACATATCTCCAGCTGCTGGACAGCCGGCCTGTATTCACCAAGGCGCTGACCAGGTAATGTGGACGTGCTGGGACTTGTAGTCCTACCAGGGCTGATCACCTCTAGTAGCTTCATGGCCCCGATCTGCAGGGGTCGTCTACAGCTCAGGTCCAAAACCAAGCTGTGACTGCACCCCATCCCCCCCCGCCCGTCTGATAGCACCCCCGACCTCCACTGATAGCACCCCCCCGGTCCTCAACTACTTTTGGGGGGCGCCAAAACAGATCCTTGCCCCGGGCGCCGGCAACCCTAGATACACCACTGGCTTCAGCTGTCAAGAGGAGGCATATCGAGTCACTTCCAGAGTGATACGTCTCAATTTGCACCCATCCCAGTTCTGAGCTAGTAACCCACCAGTGCCAGGCTTCTTTCAAACATATGGCTCTGTGGTATCCTGCAATATTAGGCACGCCCATACCTCCATGTGCATAAGGGAGATGCATGATTTTCCCAGGTACTCTGGGTCTCTTGTTTGCCCACACGTATTTGTTAGTTAAACTCTGGAGTTTCCCCAAGAACACGGCCGGAAAGGTAATTGTGAGATTCCTAAAAAATACAAGATTTTGGGGAGCAGTATCATTTTAAAGGCGTGAATGAACGCAATCCACGATAGGGCGGGCAGCTGTCACACGCTTAGTTTGCGCTGACATCGCTGGATGCTGCTGTATGTGTTGTTTTCCTTTAAGGGCTGCATGAGGGATTGGTGTGAAGGTCCTGACTCCTGTGTTGTGCTCCAGAGCTGCATTCACTATTATGTTCAGCTGCTGGTTGAGTGGTTGAAGGGTGACTCACCTGGAATCCCATCCCCCTGGCTTTAAATAGCTTTCCCTCTCCTCTGTCAGGCACCGTTAATAGAGTTAGTTTTCATGCCGTTCTGCAACCTGGACCATGATGTGAGGTTGTACCACTCCCATTTGTAAGCACATGGCGCCTGTTCTTCACACCATTACACAGTATTTTACATATTCTCTGGGCGCACAAGACCCAGTTTGCTGGTTCAGTGGATCCTGTTTGTGATGCCAAGCGACACGCCCACCAGGGCCGTGGGGTACTCGGAGCCGGGTCAGGCAATTTTTTAGGAAGGTCATGGGGCTGTGACCCGGCTCTGTGGCCCTGGCCGTGGCATAAATGGGGATATATTTATACGGGGTTTAATTCATGATGCCACCTGTGGTATTCGGCAATTGGATGGCCGATGCTGCAGGTCAGGTCCACTTGGGCATTTGGTGGCGCAGCCAAGGGTTGTGCAGCTCCCCACGGGTGGAGCTGGGTCCCAGGGCAGTTACAAAGGCAACAGTCAATGGCATCAGTTGTAGCACAGGGCAGATGGTGCGAGAAATGATTTGAGGACACAGCTGGGTGCAGTTTTCACATTTTACTCACAGTTATTACGGTTCTCCAGGTTCTCACCACCCAGCCAGGTGCTGTGTCCTCCGGGTCAAGGGTCCAGCCAAATCTCGGGTAGCTTAGGAACACTATGCCAGGACCCTCTTTCTGGTGTCCTTTCCTGGATCATCTCTCTGCACTGGCTCTCTCCTGCCCGTGCCTCGCACTCATTGTCCCGAGCCAGCAGTCTCGGGTCCTGTCGGGCGACATCTTCCTAGTCCCCTTGACCCTATGCGACTGCCTTTTCAGTGATTAAGTGCGGCTTTGGCTCCGGCACTTGAAGATACTACAGCCTCTGGTTAGCTAGCTGAATTCTTAGTCACTGCACTACTCTGATGCTTGTCCCCTCTGTAGCCCGCTCCCACCACTTGGATACAGGTGCCACAGGCGGATTCCTCACTTTCTGTGCCTCTAGGACCCCTTCAGTTTTTCTAAAGCCCCTCACTGGCTCCTGCGTCCTTCTTCTGCCTTTCCTTCCCTAGGACAAGCTCCAACCAGCTCCAGTCCCCAAGATGTCTCTCCCTGTCCATCCACTCACAACGGACTCCAATCACCAACACCTCTATTCCACTGTCTCGCCTCCTTTTTTCTACGTCCGTCACACATCCGATTGTTGCAAGATATTAAGGGGAATCCTGCATGGTCCCTCCTAAGCTCATGGAAGCCTTAACTAGTAAATGCAATCGTACGAAATGTGAAAAATGGCAATGTACATCTTATGTTAATTGTGCAAAGCAAATTGTAAATTGTTCCGCAAGTCTTGTACCTTAAAAGAATTGTCAAATTCTTCTCGCTCAACTCTGCTTGGGACCAACTGGAGCTGTCTGTCTCTTCCAATGATCTGTCTAAGGCTTGTTGCCTGATTTTCAATGTATTGATATGTACATTTACTCTTCAGCAGACGCCCGGCCATTATGGCCGCCATAGGTTCAGGCCAACTATATCTAATCAGGCAAAAAAAAGCGCCCATATGAAACTATACCAGACCATTGCTATAATCTCTGCACTGAAATGTGGACATTGCACAGAGTTGTGATGTGTCGGCATTAGTGAGGATCTGACATAAACTGCATATGCTGCTTTATTCAGTAAAGGCGGTTTAAAGATTACATCTCCGGAGGGCTCTTTATTCTACAGCTCATACGATTGCTGCTGGTTTATACACAACATCTGCGTGAAAGAATCTACTCAAATCCAGCGGTTGCGTTCAGATATTCCTGGAGAATTGTTCTTGGGATTATTTTAATGGATTATTCGTACAGAAATAATAAATATTTCTACTGCTTAAGACTATTATATACCGGGACAGGGCTGGATATTTCATTTCTCAAATGTTAAGATTTGATCATCCGATCCAGATGGATGTGAAGATTACTTGTCCTTTTATGAAGTTCTTAATGTAAAAAAATAATACATTGCGTCTATAGAGATAGAATAGATAGAAAGAATAGATAAAGATGGAATAGATAAATAGATAGATAGATAGATAGATAGATAGATAGATAGATAGATACTCTCTCTTTTTTGTGTACACTCCCTGACAGAGGTTATGTCGCTTATCCATGTAAGGGGCCGTTACACGCTACGATTTTGTGAGCGATCTCACCTACGATGTCAGGGGTGCGCGCATGTGGACACATCGTTAGTGAGGTGTCACATGTATAGATATCGTTCTGTACACACCAACGATGTTACGTGCAGGTATCGCTCACACACCCAGCGACCGATGCTTGTCAATGTTGTGAATAGGCGATATTGGTAAGGAGATCGGTTATGGCGGTGTCACACTGAACGATGCAAGCAGATTGCATGATCCACATCGTCTGATTTGAGAACCAGACCTCATACCTGTCAACTGTGATCCAACAATTTTTAGCTGTGATATCGTGGTGTTACACGCAACGACGTACTAACGATGTCGTTTGAACGACTCCAAACCTGTGACGTTTCAGCGATATCTTTACAGATATCGTAGCGTGTAACGGCCCCCTTATGTAAATAAAAGCTTATAACCTGACGTTAAATTCATCCATTGGTTGTATAAATGACTCTTTTGAAAGCTGAAACCCTCACAAATGTGGTTTAGGTTAAGAAAATAAATTGGCATCAATGCTGGAATATTGATCATTTAATGAATACAGAATAGTCAGATTTTGGCAAGACAAAAGTTTTGTCGCCTGGTCATGTAATGCACCCAATCCTAGTTTACATCCTCACCTGTGCTCAGTAAATGATCGGTTAATTAGTGGGTGTGTATAAAGAAACCCAGCACTCCAGACCTTCATATGAACTGTAACTTAAGCTCTGACAACATGCCAAAACTCCACCCTGCAAACAAAGCCTTGATTATCAAGAGGCTGTAGACCAGATCCACTGCAGGGGTGGCTGGCACCTTTAATGTGTCTCAGCATCAAGTACAAAGAATTAAAAAAAAGATTTGAAGAGACTGGAGATGTGTTTGACAAGCCCAGGTCCATCAGACACCTCAAGACAACTGCTCAGGAGGAACGTTTGTTGATTAGAAAATCCAAAGCAAGCCCCTCTTCCACTGCAGCAGAGCTCCAACAGGCCTGGTCACCTTAAGAACCTGTGTCAACTAGAACAGTTTGTAGGATTCTCTCTCGAAATGGCCTCCATGGTCAAATCAGTGCCCAGAAGCCAGCACTAAACAAAAGGCAAGTAAAAAACTGTGTGGCATTTGCAAAGTCCCCCAGCCTGCTAAACAGATGGATGCTGGAAAAATGGCAGAAGGTGGATTTCTCAGATAAATCTTCAGTAGAATTACACCACAGCTGCTGCAAATACTGCAGGAGACCTACTGGAGCCTGTATGGATCCAAATTTGGTGGTGAAAAGATCACGGTCTGGGGTTACATTCAGTATGGGGGTGTGCAAATCATTTGCAAGGTGGAATCAATAGCCTAAAATATCAAGAAGTATTAGCTACCGCTTATATACCAAATCATAAAAGGGGTTAAATTCTGCAGCAAGATGGTGCTCCATCTTTACAACAAAGTTCCTCCAGGCAAAAAAGCCCAGTCACCAGACATGAACATCATTGAGCATGATTGGGGTAGGATGAAATAAGAAGCTTGGAAGACAAAACCAAAGAATCTAGATGAACTCTGGGAGGCATGTAAGACTGCATTCTTTGTTTTTCCTAATGACTTCATTAATAAATTGTATGAATCATTGTTGAACAGCATGGATGCAGTCCTTAAAACTCATGGAAGTCACACAAAATATTAAATATGACTCTAATAGCACCACAACTTCATTGAAAGGAGCCTTAGAGAAGGATGTCTTCTTCCAAAAACATAGATGGATAGACAGTGATACAATAGATAGATAGATAGATAGATAGATTTGCCACCGTTGATGGGCAAACTCGTATTGGCTAATATGTGTACTAGGAACCTTACTTTACAAAGATAAATCACTGTGTGCCTCTCATATAATGTATGGAACAGACACATTGACTTACTACTGGCATATCTAACTTCTGCTGTATCCAATCACTGTGTGCCTCTCATATAATGTATTGAACAGACACATTGACTTACTACTGGCATATCTAACTTCTGCTGTATCCAATCACTGTGTGCCTCTCATATAATGTATGGTACGAAATATTCTCCCATCTGCTTTGTACCTTAGTAATATGCATATTCCTTCATCCTGTGTCTCTCCCTCCTGCTGATCTGGCCCCAAATGTTTGTCTTAGCAGCAATTTTTAATTGAACACTGGTGTGTTGTATCCTTCTCTCTCCTCTGACCCCTCCCTTCTATATACCTGGCATATTGTCTGCTGACCACAAGAGTTATAAATTGCAAGGTCTAAAGGCCCCGTCACACGTGTCAATCTGGCCTGCGATGTCGGAAGCGATGTGCGGGTGTGCGCTCGCTTCCGACATCATAGGCCAGCTGTCACACAGCAGGATGTTGCCAGTGATGCGGCGGTGATGTGGACGGAGTCATCGCTCGCTGGGCTGGAAGCAACCCAGCTAGCAATTTTCAGCAAGCTGCGGTATAGGCTGGATCGCCGCCAACATCGCTATTGCGGTGTCAGACGGCGCGATCCAGCCTAATCGCTGGTTGCAGATTGACAGGTTTACGTTCACCCTCATAAAACTGTCAACCTGCAACCAGCAATATATCGCAGTTGCGTCGCGCAGTCACACAGCACGACGCACTTGCAATATTGCTAGCGACGTCACTTTTCGGCGATGTCGCTAGTGATATTGACACGTGTGACGCCGGCTTAAGGCCTTTGTGCCTTGTCCTGTGTGATTTGCCAAAGTGAGATTTGGAAAGTGGGCTGCAGAGATATTCCAGAGATAAGCCAGAGGTAACCAGAAATTAACAATTCTACCCGTCAGCTACCTGTCTTAACTTTACTTTGACCTACACAATCAAATGTCCTTCAGTTCAATGTCTTTATATTTATGTGTGTTAGTCATCCACTTTTACCGCCCCATTCCCCCTCCATCACCCTTTATCCATATCAGCCCCTCTCTACCTCCCTTTACTATGTCCTGCTCCCATACTCTCTTCACCCTACTCAATAATCTATGCCCATCATATTCCAGGGTCTTGCATCATCAAAAACCATGTCACAGAGCCAAAACTTACTCACTCCTTCTCTTTCTACTACTTCTCATGTCAGGCGATATTTCTCACAATCCTTGGCCACCCTCTTCCAGCTTCAACCCCCCCCCACACACCTCACATAGAAATCCCACTAACCTCATCAGCATTACCTGCACACCTTCATCTCACTCTTTTAAATGTGACCTCTGGAATCCATGGTCTGCATGCAACCATTCTTCCCTTTATCCACAAATACTTTCTCACTAACTCTCTTAACCTTTTTGCCCTCACTGAAACCTGGATCCAGGACTCAGACACTGCTTCCCCTGCTGCTATCTCCTACAGCGGTTTACACTTCTCCCATTCCCTGAGACCTGGGAACAGACATGGTGGTGGAGTTGGCTAACTCCTGTCCACACTTTCCAGGTCATCTCCCCGCTCCATCACTCTCATTCCCTTCTTTTGAAGTCCACACAATTAGGCTGTTCTGTCCCCTCCCCCTCAGAGTAGTGGTGGTTTACCGCCCCCAGGGTCACTCACCCACTTCCTCGACCACTTCTCCGCATGGCTGCTGCACTCACGATACAGTGTGAACTGGCGCTAGCTGCGACGCTGGAACAAACAACCAGAAAAAATTCACTGCAGCACTCAGTTACTACCAAAAATGCACACATGCTAATAAGCGGTTTATATATGAGGAAAAAATTAAAAACGTAAGGACTCATCAGACCTGGGGTCACCGTGGCGTGGTTGATGAGCAAACAGATATTGGCCAATATATGTACCAAGAACCAAGAAAATAAAAATAATAAGAATATTGAGTTTTTTGAAAAAAACGTAAGTTTTTAATTCTTTCCTCATATAGGCCACTTGTTAGCATGTGTGCATTTTTGGTAGTAGCTGAGTGCTGCAGTGAATTTTTTCTAGATAGATAGATACAGAGATAGATAGATAGATAGATAGATAGATAGATAGATAGATAGATAGATAACTAGAAAAAAATTCTCTGCAGCACACAGCTACTACCAATGATGTACACATGCTAACAAGCTATATATATTTGAGAAAAAAGTTTAAAAACTTACGTTTTTTTCAAAAAATTCAAAATTCTTATTTTTTTATTTCTGAAGTTCTTAGTACACACATTGGCCAATGTCTGCTTGCTCATCAACTGCGACAAAGTGACTTCAGACCTGATGAGTCCTACCGCTGACATCCCTGTCCTCCTTGTCCTCCGTATCCCACTACTAAGTGGGCGGACACCATCTCAACCCTAGATCACCTGTAGGTGATGAAGATGCAAATTGCAGCATGGAGCCAGCAACTCCACATATTAGACAAAAAACAGAAAAAACTGCACAGCACTCAAAGACATAATGTGAACTGGTGCCAGCAGGGACGCCAGATCAAACAACCAGAAAAAAATACTCTGCAGCACACAGCTACTACCAATGATGCACATATGCTAACAAGCTGTATATGTCTGAGAAAAAAGTTTAGAAACTTACGTTTTTTTCAAAAAACTCAAAATTCTTATCTTTTTATTTCTGAAGTTCTTGGTACACACATTGGCCAATGTCTGTTTGCTCATCGACTGCGACAAAGAGACTTCAGGTCTGATGAGTCCTAAGACTTACATCCTTGCCTTCCTTTTCCTCCCTCTCCCACCTCTCAGTGGGCGGACACTGCTGGCACCAGTTCACATTAGTCTGTGAGTGCTGTGCAGTTTTTTTGTATCTTATGGAGTTCCTGGCTCCATGTCTGCAATTTGCACCCTCATCACCTACAGGTGGTCTAGGGTTGAGATGGTGTCCGCCCACTTAGTAGTGGGATACGGAGGACAAGGAGGACAGGGATGTCAGCGTAGGACTCATCAGACCTGACGTCACTTTGCCGCAGTTGATGATCAAACAGACATTGTCCAATGTGTGTACTAAGAACTTCAGAAATAAAAAGATAAGAATTTTGAGTTTTTTTTTACAAAAATGTAAGTTTTTAAACTTTTTTCTCAAATATATACAGCTTGTTAGCATATGCAGATCATTGGTAGTAGCTGAGTGCTGCAGAGAATTTTTTTCTAGTTGTTTGACCCAGTGTCCCTGCTGGCACCAGTTCACATTATATCTGTGAGTGTTGTGCAATTTTTTCTGTGATAGATAGATAGATAGATAGATAGATAGATAGATAGATAGATGATAGATAAGGCCCAGTAACACACACAGATAATTGTGCAGAGATTGTTCGCAGATCTCTGGTTGCAGTGAAATCATGGACACATTGTTCTATTTTGTGGCCGTGTACAAATGTAACAATGTGTCCGTGATTTCACTGCAACCAGAGATCTGCAAACAATCTCTGCACAATTATCTGTGTGTAACTGGGCCTATAGAGAGATTAAAAAAATGTGGAGCAGCACTTCTTACTAAAAAGATGGGTGCTATATCAGCGCAGAGTGGGGTTCAACCACTCTTGTATACAAACCATAATAGACAAAAAACAAACTACAGCAGATAGATAGATAGATAGATAGTGAAAAAAGGTTGAAGCAGCACAGCTGGGCTGTTTTTTTGTGGGTGCAAGCGTATAAGATACCCCTTTCCAGGTTTCTCCCATACATACAGTTTCATAAAGTCCACAGCACTCCAAGTTGATATCTGTCAAAGGATTTTATTCCAGCATTGGCACCAATTGTGGCGACGTTTCGAGCATCAAGTGCTCTTTGTCTAGCCTTATCATCCCCAGAAGTTCTGCAGCAGTGGCAGCTACCCATAGCCACAAAACACAGGTGGCGTCACGAACAATTCTCCCTTATAAACCACCTTATCCCTATACACTCCCTAAGAACTCTTTGACGCTGAAAGGCTCACGGAGCCGGGTCTCAACCCCTGTGACTTCCCAAAAGCAATAAAGCCCAGTTCCGAGTGTTCCACGGCCCTTGGGCGCATCACGACCATTGGCGAAATGAAGCATTACATTATGGCCATAGATATCAGAGAGCCATCCATGCAGCACAAGGACATTCTGTTCCACCACAGAAAGAATTTTTATTGTAGTTGATCCTCACCTGATGGTCCTAAATGGTAATCACTTAAATAAATCCCCACTCCAGCATTTTTTTCTATTTCAGCGCTGGTGTGGATCTTTTAAGTCCCCTGTCTAAGGCTCTGTGCCCACTGGGTGTTTGTGCTGTGTTTTCAGTGATCCATTTCTGCAGCAATAAGAGATCACCCACTGCATTTACTTTAAAGTCTATGTGATTTTAAGAATCCTGAGTCCACATGTGCATGTGTGGGTCGTCCGTTTTTGCTGCAGAAATCGGATGCGCTCAAAAACGAGCAAGTCAATTAACATGCCCATGCTCAGGTGATTTCTTCCTTCCAGGCATTGTGGCGCCCCGCAACGAGTGCGTCACAAGGGAGTATTGCAGCCGCAATATTCTCTGACAAAGCAGTGCAATAGTTAACTCTGAGATCCAACCCAACATACAACACCTAGAACAGGGGACCAATCCTAGGTCCTGGTGGGTGGAGTGTTAGGGTAGTGAAGTAGAACACACAGTAATCTAGACAGTCTGAACAGAGTCTGTAATCTAGAGCAGAACCTAGAACACAGAACTTGGAGAGGAGCGGGGGCTCCGCACTCCGTGCGGGCCCCTGGGCCGTCACCGGTCGGGTGTCCGCACCTGAGGCCTTAACCACCGGGAATGGGCATTTCTACACGGGTTCCCAAAAGACTCCCGTGCCCACAACTCACAGCCGGTTCACTGGTACCGAAGCTGGCAGCAGTTCACCTCTGCCACGCGAACCAGCCCCGTGGAGGAGCAGCTTTATAGGAGCACCCCACCACCAGCCAGTTTCCAGTCGTCTAACCAGCGGTGTACCCACTGAGGGACCCAAGGCTCCCCAAAGAATCCAGAACGTACATCATGGATAGGGCATTGAAGCAGCCTCCCCGTACCCGACCTGGTATTCCTGGGCGACGCTGGCAAGAGAAGCTAAGGAGGTAGAAAGGAGGTACACTGCGGATCTCTGAGGAGCACTATCACTGCTGAGTCTACCCGGTCTTCTACTCAACCACTGTAAGCCATGTACTGCCTGCTGGTTACAGTAAAGAACCGTTGCAGAGACTATCTGTGTCCGTGTCTCCTTATGAACTGTCCGTCATTAACTAAAGGTAACCGCAGCTGCCGCACAACATCTTGAGCAGCTCCAGCCCCCGGGGATCACCGCTCAGCCTGTGGGGAGCGTAACATCTTGCTGCTGTCCATCACCCCGGAGGTTCCGCAGCGTCGGTAGCCCTTACCGAATCTACTCATAGGTGGCGTCACGAAGAAAACAAATTAAACCCCCCTTTAATCTGTTCCCGTAAGACGTCTTCATTTTTGATCTGCACTACACCGGGCCCCACTACCGGCAGGCGCGGTCCACCCGTGACAAGGAAGGAGAAGAATCGCCTGTATCAACCGGAGTCCGCCGGCCGCGGTGAGTCAGAAAATGGCGTCACGAACAGGATACGAGCAGGCCCGTTACCCAACTGGTATATTGTGCTTAAACTGGACTTTATTGTCTACAATTGGACTTTGTTCGTCCCTAAAAGAACTTTCCCGCCTTTACACCATTGGGTCAAGATGGCGCCCAAGATGGCGTTCCCGCCACAAGAAGCCGCCACGTGAAGCCCAGGAGTGAGTCAACCCCCCCCTCATCGTGGGAGGGCTAAAGACAAAAGGCGCCAAACTCTTTGTCCGCCCTGATTGCTCGAATCAACCATGGGGGCGGACCCCAAAGACTTTTCCCACGATTGGACTACAAAAGCCCAGAGGAGATGGGAGTGTCATACATAGACACACAGACGGAATTCTTCACCAGCTCAACAAGAACGTCTTACCGGTTGATCGGGTGTGGTTTCCCTCCAAAGAAGAATGGCCAGCATGAGACTCCAAGACCTGATGCGGGAGGTCGAGGCGGAGGCCAGAGCAGCCATCAGCCAACCGGGTCCGGATCCTGCCCTTACCATAGACGGCAGCCCCGACTTCTGGCTAGAGGCTCTACAAGACCTCCGGGTGCGGTTACTAGAGACAGTGGAATGGACGATCCGTAGCTGGAGCGCGACCCTAGGCAGACGACTACACCATGCGATGCAGCAGAGCCGACCGGGTACAGCTTCTCCAAGCCCAGACGACGTCACCAGCTTCTCGACCGCCTCACCCTCGCCTACCACCTGTCCTGCTCCGTCACCTGAGCCAATAGACTGTGTCATTCCGGTGGAGGCCGCAACTCGACCCGTTCCAGCGACCAACATCGCAACCGACTCCGTTCTTGAGCCGGAGCTCATAACACGCTCCATTGAAGAATTAGATCTCTACCAGGTTCCCACTGAGGAACCCGCGACATGTTTCACCACTATAGAGACAGTCGCCTGTTTTATCCCCGTACCGGAGGCTTCCCTTGCCATTGCCGAGGCCTACCTGGTAACCGGGATTGAAACACCACTTCCTACTGCTACAGAAGAAGAGGCAGGCAGCCTGGAAGTCCTGCACAACGACCCCGAGGAGAACCTTGCAGCACAGCCACCCACCGATACAGAGGATTCCATCCCATCATCTTCGCCAGCCGAGCAGCCTGATGTAGTCATCGAGGAGGATGACGAGGAGATCTACAGTTCACCTGAGGATCTCTACACCAGGTTCGTCTGGGGAGACACAAGGAACCCTTTTGCCGGGCGATCAGCTCGGGTACACTGGTCGGGTGCCACCGCAACAGTATCTCCTCCGGTTCCGTTGAACCGGGCTCCATCCCAGACTGCCCACCAAGCTCGAGCGGTTCAACAACCAGCACGCCGTAGTGACTTTATCCACACGCCGCATCACTCCGACGAAGAGGTACGTCGCATCCGGAGAGACGAGTGGCACACTCGACTGCAAGCCAACATGCAGGCTCGTGCCGAGGCCCGCCGCCAATCTCCACTGCCTGAACTATTCCGTAAAACCGGGTGGGTAAGCACATTTAACTTGTCCACCGGGTGGGGATTCGTATGGGAGGAGGGTGCGAGTACTGAAGTGTTTGTGGGGCGCCGTGATGTGGAATCGCACCTACCGCGAGGCCATCCAAACCGAGACTTGTATAGAGGGGACATAGTAACCTATGAGCGCCATATATGCCGCGATGGGTGGTTCGCTATACGGGTCCGGAACACTGCCCTCCATAAGTGACTGTTGTTGTTTGAACTTTGCTATTAAACGAGACTTCTTCCTGTTTGCACCGTAACACCGCGACTTGGCGGCTACAGCCTGGACTCTAGTTAAAGTACAGCCGACCGCCCGCCGAGTCCGCGCCGTGTGTTAACCTGTTTCTTTGCTTATATCATCAAAGCATATCATTACCTGTTTTTCTATTTTAATAAAAGTGTGTCATATATGTGTATAAAAATGCAAAAACCTCTGTAATGTGAGTAGTTTGACGCTTGGGGACAAGCTGATTTAACCAAGGGGGAGTGTGGCGCCCGCAATGAGTGCGTCACAAGGGAGTATTGCAGCCGCAATATTCTCTGACAAAGCAGTGCAATAGTTAACTCTGAGATCCAACCCAACATACAACACCTAGAACAGGGGACCAATCCTAGGTCCTGGTGGGTGGAGTGTTAGGGTAGTGAAGTAGAACACACAGTAATCTAGACAGTCTGAACAGAGTCTGTAATCTAGAGCAGAACCTAGAACACAGAACTTGGAGAGGAGCGGGGGCTCCGCACTCCGTGCGGGCCCCTGGGCCGTCACCGGTCGGGTGTCCGCACCTGAGGCCTTAACCACCGGGAATGGGCATTTCTACACGGGTTCCCAAAAGACTCCCGTGCCCACAACTCACAGCCGGTTCACTGGTACCGAAGCTGGCAGCAGTTCACCTCTGCCACGCGAACCAGCCCCGTGGAGGAGCAGCTTTATAGGAGCACCCCACCACCAGCCAGTTTCCAGTCGTCTAACCAGCGGTGTACCCACTGAGGGACCCAAGGCTCCCCAAAGAATCCAGAACGTACATCATGGATAGGGCATTGAAGCAGCCTCCCCGTACCCGACCTGGTATTCCTGGGCGACGCTGGCAAGAGAAGCTAAGGAGGTAGAAAGGAGGTACACTGCGGATCTCTGAGGAGCACTATCACTGCTGAGTCTACCCGGTCTTCTACTCAACCACTGTAAGCCATGTACTGCCTGCTGGTTACAGTAAAGAACCGTTGCAGAGACTATCTGTGTCCGTGTCTCCTTATGAACTGTCCGTCATTAACTAAAGGTAACCGCAGCTGCCGCACAACATCTTGAGCAGCTCCAGCCCCCGGGGATCACCGCTCAGCCTGTGGGGAGCGTAACATCTTGCTGCTGTCCATCACCCGGAGGTTCCGCAGCGTCGGTAGCCCTTACCGAATCTACTCATAGGTGGCGTCACGAAGAAAACAAATTAAACCCCCCTTTAATCTGTTCCCGTAAGACGTCTTCATTTTTGATCTGCACTACACCGGGCCCCACTACCGGCAGGCGCGGTCCACCCGTGACAAGGAAGGAGAAGAATCGCCTGTATCAACCGGAGTCCGCCGGCCGCGGTGAGTCAGAAAATGGCGTCACGAACAGGATACGAGCAGGCCCGTTACCCAACTGGTATATTGTGCTTAAACTGGACTTTATTGTCTACAATTGGACTTTGTTCGTCCCTAAAAGAACTTTCCCGCCTTTACACCATTGGGTCAAGATGGCGCCCAAGATGGCGTTCCCGCCACAAGAAGCCGCCACGTGAAGCCCAGGAGTGAGTCAACCCCCCCCTCATCGTGGGAGGGCTAAAGACAAAAGGCGCCAAACTCTTTGTCCGCCCTGATTGCTCGAATCAACCATGGGGGCGGACCCCAAAGACTTTTCCCACGATTGGACTACAAAAGCCCAGAGGAGATGGGAGTGTCATACATAGACACACAGACGGAATTCTGTTCTGTTATGTTTGTGCTGCTTTTTTTTGCACAGCTGTGTTTGTGCACCTGAAAAACACAACACAAAAAAAAGCAGCTCAAACGTCCAGTGGGCACATAGCTGTACACTCACCAGCTACCGTCTTCATCTGTTTCCAACACTGCTCTGGTTGGTCTCCGGTGATTTGTGACCTGCCGGCAGCTCCATTGTTTCATGGAGCACACTGGAGGTTACAACTTAATGCAAGTCTATGAGAGTCTTGTTCTAACTCTTATAGACTTGTATTAAGAATTTGTGACATAACGTTTGACTTCTGACCAGTATGGCTGGTTTCACACTAGCGTTTTTGAGTATCCGTGGGCATGCAGGAAAATCCTGCATGCCCTCGGATTCCCATGCAATGACAAACTGGATGCATTCAGATGCATCTGTTTGCTTATTTTCTCGGGATCCATAGCATGCCAATGCAGCAGTCATGGGGCCGGTGGTTTTCGACCTCCCAGGGGTTACCAGTTTGGGTGATGTCACGGTGGCGGTCCCCAGAACTCGTGGCCTCGACCAGACATTGTTAAGAGATTATTTACAGGGGAATTTGGTTGTCGTGATGCCAACTGGAGTTCTGGCCTGTAGATGGCCAGGGGCTGCTGTGCGGGATCACCAAGAGAGGATGGTGTGGCAGCCAGGTGTTAAGCCTTCTCCAGTTATGGCCTATGTCCCTTGGTAAGTGAAGAATGTAATTGGGATGAGGACGAGGATGAGGGTTGTAGTGGTGTAAAGGGATGGCTCTTCAGGTGGGTGCAAAGAGGCGCAGGAAGGACCCGACAATACAGTCGCAGGAAGGACCAGACAATAAAGTTCACAATCAGGCTCTTGTGGTTCTTACCATTGTCTTGTTGTTGAAACAGATTACAGCCCAGCTGGGGTACATAATCAACAGGCTTACAGCCTGGCCAGCCCAGAAGTATTCAGAGTCCATCCTGCCGAGACACAGAGTATTTGACCTTCCTTGCTGCTTTTCCTCTTCTGACACTTGCTACTCCCGTCCTCTCCTAAGTGCCCCGTGGTTGGCAGTCCCAGCAGGCAGGTGACTGCAGGTTCTATGAGCGACAGACTTGTTAGTCCTCTTACCCCTATGTAGTTCCTTGAGCCTGGGGAGGGTCCACTATGGTACTCACGTACCTAAAGCAAAGTGACCTCCAGTTTCACGGTTGGTCTTGAAGAATCAGAACCGAATTAGGGCTGTTACCCCTGCTGCAGCTAGCTCCTCTGCCTGGCCTGATCAGCTGGCAGCAGATTTGTGTCCTCAGGCCCTGTGACTAGCACTTAACTCCACGTGTAGTACTAGCCTCCCCAGCTGCCTGACTGGATCTCCCTAGAGCTGTCTTCTCCTTTCTCCCACTCCTAACCTAACTCCTCTCTCCATCCAGTAGGTGGGGACTCCCCTGAATGCGGGTTTCTTCCACCCAGCACCTCCCTAGCCTGGAGTTTGGATTGTGTTGGGTGCAATTGGGGGTCTCGGCAAAGCTTTCTCCTCATATCTCAGGGCATGGTACCATACATGTAAAATTAATGGAATACCATTAGTGGCAGCCAGACCTCAGGGTCGCCATGACGTGCCTCTTGGGGGCCTTGGGGTACTTGGAGGCGGGCCGGTGGACGCGGCTGGGGATGTCACGGTGGTGAGACCCGGTCTGTAGCCCCCTTCGAGTGGTCAATAAAAAGGGAAAAGTTTTTGTTGCTTCTAAAGGTACCTTTGCACGCGGCAACTTTTCTAGGAATTTCACTGGAAACTTACTGGTTGCAGTGAAATCATGGACACATTGTTTTATCTTGTTGCTGTGTCCATGATTTCACTGCAACCAGTAAGTTGCCAGTGAAATTCCTAGAAAAGTTGCCGCGTGTAAAGGTACCTTAAGGGATTACTGGACTGGGGACCTGGGGATGTCAATTGTTCTCATGACGCCACCCGCGGGTTGCGGCTAGTAATGGCTGCCGTTGCTATACAGTTCCTCTGGGGTTGGTGACAACGCAGCAAAGTTGGTAAACCCTGCATGGGTAGGGCTAACCCCAGGGAAGCAGATGTTCCTGGGTGAGTTGGTACTGATGTTACAGCGCAGGGTTGATGGCGCAGCAATAAAGTTCACAAACACAGCGGGGTGCAGTCTCAAGGTCTTTACTCACAGTATGTTGTTCCGGGCTACAACAATCGTCACTGTGTAACAGCCTGCCGAGCACTGAATTCTTGGAGGTGGGGATCCACCTAACTCCCAGGTAGCTTGGTGGTGCTCAACAGGTATCTACTGCCCTCTCATGGTTGTCTCACTATGCGTTTGCTTTGCCCTACTGCCTTGCGCCTCACACAAAGAGCCCCGAGCCAGTAGCCGCAGGACTTCGTAGGACAACTCCTCTGTCAGTCCCTTGATACTACATATCCACCTTTTCGGCAGGTGTGTGTGCTCTCGGCTGCGGCACTTGGGAGATACCGCAGACTCCGGGTTGCTACCTGAGCCTAGTCTCCTCCACTAGTCTGGGGCCCGGTTTCCCCCTACGCTGTGGCCTGGTCCCTCCACATGGTGCCAGTCAGTGTGGATGTGGGCGTCCCCTGGTGGATTGCTCTCTACCAGGTCCCCTGGGACCCCTTCCGTATTCGGGAGCACCCCTTTTTCTCTCTCTCGACTCCTCTGCCAGGTCCCGAGTCTCTCAGGTCTTAGGATGCGCTTTCACTGGCTCCAGTCCCCAGGACACCTTGTTCTTGCTCTTGTCCATCTTCTGACAGGCTCTCTGACCCTCACAGACTCCTTCTGCTCTTGTCAGCCACCCACCAACTGTCTTCTAGATCTTTCTATTGTCCTTTTAAACCCTCTGTCACGTGTCCTACATCACGACCGTGTGTCCTTCCTGACTTCACTCCCTCTTAGGTGCTCCCCTAAACTATGCTCTCCACTCATCCCTTATTAGGAGCAATGTCGCCCTAACCCTGACCTGGAGTGGTGTAGTGCTGGCCTGGGTGTCTGGATACAGGTCTGTGTCCCCTCCTTACCCAAGAGTGGGGTACTATACCTCTGGCCGGGGTGCAGTACCTCTGTGGCGACTGGATCCACAGGTGCGCCACAGCCACATTAAACTGCAGTTCATGGATTATGGACTGGAAGTACAGATCCACCGGGATCCTGCTTCTGTTTCAGTCTGTGTTCCATAGGTCCCCATTGTGTTTTCACATGTGGTGCCCTGGATTCGTTTGGATCCGTGGCTTCACGTTTTGTTTTTTTTCATTTGCAATAGCAACAAGTTGCCTATTTTGCCTCCGTGAAAAATATATGAACCCACGGATCCAGGGTAAAATGGGCACAACTGGATGCACCCGCAAGGATCTCTGGCCCCATAGATAGTCAATGTATTCGAGAAAGGATGCAGGTGCACACACACACGGATATACACAGATGGCGAAAAGCGTCAATGTGAAACCAGTCTTAAAGGGAACCTGACCCCGAAAAATTAGTCACCAGCCTCTTTAAACATGTCCCTGCACCACCTTATGTCCTACCTAGCCATCCCTTTGTGTCTAAATATGTAATTGGCGTCATATCCGGTTTTAACTACGTTAGTACACCCATTTGGTGAGAGATAAGCTGCCGTGAACACACCTTGCGCATGCGCAATCGCAGCGCGAAGTCGTCAGTACACCCAAATGGGTGTACTAATGTAGTTAAAACCGGATATGACGCAATTTTCGTCATACCGGCAATTCCGCCCCTGTTAGGAGAAGACGAGACTCTCAAGCACTCCCATAGGGGCGTGAATAATTATCGGGAAGGCGGCGGGGAGAGGCAGAGAGGAACGCCTTTTGCGGCTTCTCAAATGCAGAGAAGCCGCAGATGTGGAGGTATATAAAGCCATTTTAATAACTTTGCCAATTACATATTTAGACACAAAGGGATGGCTAAGAAGGACATAAGGTGGTGCAGGGACATGTTTAAAGAGGCTGGTGACTAATTTTTCTGGGGTCACAAGTTTTGTGACTCAACAGCGACCTCAACAGCGATCACGCTACGTCTGACACTTAGCAGCGATCAGGCCCCCGCTGTGAGATCGCTGATTGTTACAAACCGTTCTGGACCATCTTTTTGGTCGTTGCGCTCCCGCTGGGCAGCACGCATCGCTGTGTTTGACAGGGACAACGACCATCGATCTCAACACTACGCCCGAGAGTGACAGGTTCCCAACGACCACCGTATCGTTCCTGCGTTGCTGAGGAGATCTGACTGTTTGACATCTCACCAGCGATCCCTATCAAGTCAGAACGTTGTCGCGATCGCTGGTGCGTCGCCAAGTGTGACGGGGCCCTAAGAAGTTACAGTCACAAGATGGCACCACGGGAAAACAATGAAAACGGCCAACGGCCATATGTGAGTATAATATCGGGGGCGAGGGATGTAGATTTAAAGCACCACTGCAGGGGTGAAACAAAAATAAATGGCCGGAGTGCTGCTCTCCAAAGAAGATATATAAACTCATTCCTGACCCTTCTACTCGCGGTGACTTCTCTCCGATTTATATTTTTACTTTTTCGCTGTATTTGTTCAATTCTTTTTCCTTTATATTTTGTTGCGTTTAAGTTGCCATGAAAAAAAATTAAAGCTAATGAAATATTTGCTTAGAAGTCTGCTCTGGGCTCGGCTGATAACCTATCTGTGTTTGAGTTTGGCTTCCCATATTCTAAATACTCATCTTCTGTCTGTTTAGATTATTGATTAGTTTGGCAGAGAAAGCAGCCTTGTCATCAATGACCAAGGTCAAACTAAACAAAAAACGGGATGAGGGATTAAAAAAAGGAGGAGGGGGGGGGGGGGCGCTGTACAGTAATGATCACAGTGCAGGGGGGGGCGGATTGTTAAATGATCACTCCTACACCCCCCAAAGAGAACAAATAAATAACAATAAATAACATTTCTTCTCCAAATATGAATCCTTGAGTCGTCCTCTTGTGCAAAATTTCGATCATCCTCATTCTGTTAGAAAACCCCTATAGCTCCCCAGGGGGTGTCTCTCAGCTTTCTCCAGCCCCTATGGCTCCTATAGGGGGGTCATTAATCTTTGTCCAGCCCCTAAGGCTCCTATAGGGGGTGTCACTCAGCTTTCTCCAGCCCCTAAAGTGGGAGTCATTCAGCATTCTGCAGCCCCTAAGGCTCCTATAGGGGGTGTCACTCAGCTTTCTCCAGCCCCTCTGGCTTCTATAGGGGGTGTCACTCAGCTTTCTCCAGCCCCTATAGCTCCTATAGGGAGTGTCAATCAGCTTTCTCCAGCCCCTAAGGCTCCTATAGGAGGTGTCACTCAGCTTTCTCCAGCCCCTAAGGCTCCTATAGGAGGTGTCACTCAGCTTTCTCCAGCCCCTAAGACTCCTATAGAGGGTCACTCAGCTTTCTCCACCCCCTAAGGCTCCTATAGAGGGGTCACTCAGCTTTCTCCAGCCCCTAAGGCTCCTATAGGGGGTGTCACCCAGCTTTCTCCAGCCCCTAAGGCTCCTATAGGGGGTGTCACCCAGCTTTCTCCAGTCCCAATGGCTCCTATAGAGGGGTCACTCAGCTTTCTCCAGCCCCTAAGGCTCCTATAGGGAGTGTCAATCAGCTTTCTCCAGCCCCTATAGAGGGGTCATTCAGCATTCTCCAGCCCCTAAGGCTCCTATAGGAGGTGTCACCCAGCTTTCTCCAGCCCCTATGGCTACTATAGAGGGTGTCACCCAGCTTTCTCCAGCCCCTATGGCTACTATAGAGGGGTCACTCAGCTTTCTCCAGCCCCTAAGGCTCCTACAGGGAGTGTCACTCAGCTTTCTCCAGCCCCTATGGAGGTGTCACCCAGCTTTCTCCAGCCCCTATGGCTACTATAGAGGGTGTCACCCAGCTTTCTCCAGCCCCTATGGCTACTATAGAGGGGTCACTCAGCTTTCTCCAGCCCCTAAGGCTCCTACAGGGAGTGTCACTCAGCTTTCTCCAGCCCCTATGGAGGGGTCATTCAGCATTCTCCAGCCCCTAAGGCTCCTATAGGAGGTGTCACCCAGCTTTCTCCAGCCCCTATGGCTACTATAGAGGGGTCACTCAGCTTTCTCCAGCCCCTAAGGCTCCTACAGGGAGTGTCACTCAGCTTTCTCCAGCCCCTATGGAGGGGTCATTCAGCATTCTCCAGCCCCTAAGGCTCCTATAGGAGGTGTCACTCAGCTTTCTCCAGGTTCTGACTGTATTTGCTGTCAGACTCATTTAATACCACATTATATCCCTTTTTTGTAAATATCAGACCCTCTAATAATTAAAAGATTCTAAGTTGAAGGATTTTTTCTTGCATTCCCTACAGGCCTGGAAAATGTACCGTAAATACATAAAAAAAAACATGTAGCTTATAACTATAACCACATTTGTGCTCAGTAAAGAGAAACATTTTAATTTGAGACTTAGTATGTGTGTGGGGCATAGTGTCAAACGCCTGGCACTTTTGCGATGTGTTTTTTGCATTGGACTCTATGGGTGCATTAACGCATGCGGTTTTACACATTTGCACATGTAAAAAACGCCTCTGTTTAGCGGATGCATGATGCAAGTGTGACCCTCGCCTAAGCCTCCTGTCATATACTTATCTTTTAGCAGCTTCATTATTTTTTGGCATCACATCAGTCGCGCAAAGTTCTCACTGGCTGGAAGTCAAAAGTTACGTCACCAGCTTTCAATGCAAGTCTATGACAGCCAGTAAGAGACCCTCATAGACTTACATTGAGTTGTGACCTTCCAGGAAGCACTGGAGCTCACGCCAGGTCACAAATCACTGGAGACCGACCGAAGCGGTGGCAATAGAAGGTGAAGAAGCTAAAAGATGAGTATAAGGCTAGGGTCAGACCTGCGTTTAGTCTTGCGTTCAGGGGGGTTCTGCTTAAAACTTAGAACTTGTCAGCATTAGCGCAGTGTTACCCGAAAGGTAACGCTGCCAATTCTTTCCTATGGATGATGGAAGCCTATGATACAGAAGCATGCGTCATGTGAAATAAGTCGGTCGACAGGGTAGGGGGTACTCGGATAGCGGGACAGGTTGTTACCTCGTTGGGGGATCACGGCTGGTCGGTTCCCGGTATCCTGCCCTGGACCCTCAATGGTGGGGATGGGGGTGATGATGATGGGGGGAATTGTAACGTGACGCCACCTGTGGAACCCGGTAACGAGTACACCAGCGCTGTGGCCGGCCGCTGAGGTGATGGAGGTGCAGCTCAGAGTAGTACAGCTCCCCACAGGTGGAGCTTTACCTCAGGGCAGCGGGATGGATGAGGGGAGTAGTAGTGGCGGGTCTGCGGTGAACGCTGCAGGCTGCGGTGGTGAAGTAGGCACACACACACAATAGTCTCTGTTTTGGTACCTTTTTTACTGATGTCCGGTAATAGGTACAGTCTAGAAGAGTAACCATGTACACGGTGCAATTTGGGATTTTCACCTTGGAGAGTTGTGAGGCCTCCTCTGTCACTGTATGCGGTGGTTGGGGTAAGCTCTGCCTGTAACTGAACCTGCCGCTCTTTCTCCCTTTCAGGTACTACTCCATAACCGACAATGAGGACCTTCCTGTGGGATCCCTATTCTCCTCTTAGGTCCCTGGTCCTATGCTTGGTCAGGTTTTGGTGTCTCACTTGCTGTAGCTTCAGGGAGACAAGATCCTCCTGGTCTGTCCGGGCTTTTCCTGCTACAATAGATTACTAGCAGAATCGGACTCCGGTGTCCGGGTGGGCTAAAGGGAAACCAGGTATGTTCCCTTTTTCCTTTCTCCTACTTCCTCCACTGGCCACCATCCCTCTCCCGAGTGTGCTGCACAGCTGGGTTAGTGCTCCCTGGTCCTGGGCCCGGCTTGATCCCAGCAACCAGCTCATTCCAGTCCCTTCTGCTTGGCTCTCTGCCTGGAACTAACTGCTCCCTTCACTGCTCAGGGCAGACTAACTGACTCCTCCCCTCAGGCCTGGATCCTTATAGGGGAACTAGCTTAAGGCAGCAAATAGAGCTCCCCCTCCAGGTCTGGGGTGGAAGGTGTTGTGTGCTGTGTAAACCAAAGTGTATGTCTCTCCTTGCAGCGGTGGGTCCTGTGGCAATCCCCAGCAGGAGAAATAGCGTGAGATTTCAAACTCCAGCAAGATGCCGGTGTTTGCAATGTGCTTGGGGTTCCATCATCTAAATTGGCAGCATTAACACAGACTTACCTGTCCGGTAACACTGCGCTAATGCTGACAAGTTCTAAAGTTTTAAACAGAACCCCCCTGAACGCAGGCATAGCGCTGGTGTGGCCCTAGCCTAAGACAGGGATCAAGGGACTTAGATTTAAAGCAACACTCCACTTGTTTTTTTCCGTGCTGGAGTGATGCTTTAAATGTAAATCCCCTATCCCCATTCATATATTCACCTTCCAGCGGCTCCATTGGTTTTCAGCATAACTTTGGTTGCATGGCGCCATCTTGTGCCCATTACTTCTCACTGGCTGCAAGTCAAAAGTTACATCACAAGCTCTCAATGCAAATGTATGACAGCCAGAATGAGGCTCTCATAGGCTGGGTTTGATTTTTCAATTCCTGATCCGGTTTTGAGCTTTTAAAAAGCTCAAAACCGCATCAGGAAACGCTCCTCATAGGAGCCCATTATAAAAACCGCATTTCTTTACAAGCAATCCGGTTACCGCATCCGGCTCTGCAGCCTGCGTGAAAAATCATGCAGGCTGCAGTTTTTGGCGCAGTTGTAACATCCGCAATGCGGTAACCGCATTGCTAAGGATGTGTAATCCTGGGCAATGCGATTCCCGCATACTGCCACTGGGATAAGCAAAGTGTTTAATGTTGTAAAAAAAACTTTAATATTCCTAATAATTGTGCCCATCATGTCTCTAGGGGGTGCCCACTTCCCTAGAGACATGCTGCCCACTTAGGACAGCATGTAATGTGTTAATAAGTGATGTACAGTAAGCCGGCTCCTGTCGGCTCTGTACAATTTTGTGAATGAAGCCGCGGCTCCACTGACAGCTGAGCGCATACTATATGTAATGTATGCATAGTATGTGCCGCTGTCCAGGGTCCTGTAGCCATTTACAGTAGATCTATGGCGGTGCGCACCGCCATAGATCTACTGTAAAAGCCTTCAGGACCTCGGACAGCGCACATACTATACGTACATTACATATAGTATGCGCACAGCTGACAGTGGAGCTGCGGCTTCATTCACAAAATTGTACAGAGCCGACAGGAGCCGGCTTACTGTACATCACTTATTACATGCTGTCCTGAGTGGGTAGCATGTCTCTAGGGGGGGGTGGGCAGCATGTCTCTAGGGGGGTGGGCAGCATGTCTCTAGGGGGGTGGGCACCCCCTAGAGACATGTTGCCCACAATTATTTGTAATATTTAATCATTTTTGACAAATGAAACACTTTGCTCATCCCTGCAGCAGCAGGGATGAGCAAACTATACGGTTACGGCTTCAGCAACACATTTTGCTTGCAAAATGTGTCTGAAACAAATTGCATTCACCTCATCCGGATCTGGATGCGGTGAACGCAATTTCAGGACCAAATGTAGCCCTAGCCATAGACTTACATTAAGTTGTGACCTTCCATGAAACACTGGGGATGCCAGCAGGTCACAAATAGCTGGAGACTGACCACAAAGGTGGCGATAGAAGATGAAGATGCCAGAAGGTGAGAGACAGGGGGCAGGAGACTTAGATTTAAAGGGTCACTCCAGAGGTAAAGTAATTGAAAAAAATACACTGGTATGGTGCTTTAAATGATCAACAGCAAAATGTATCAGGCTGCAGTTTAGGCTCTTTTGCTCACAGAGGATTGACTGGATACCTGGAATCAGGTGTGTAACTACAATAGGTGCAGGGGCTTCAATCGCACCTGGGGCCCGGAGCCTGGGGGGCCCCAAAAGTCTCTCTGGCCTATAGAAAAACACTAATGCTATTAAAGATTTGCAATAATTGGGGGCCCCAATGGAGCTTTCACATTGGGGCTCATGAGCTTCAGGTTCCACCACTGCCTGGAACCTAAATGTAATTCTGGAAGCCGTGCAATACCAATCTGAATTAGACTGAATGTTGAGAAAAAAGATATGTGTTATCATCATCACATTATAAGATCCACTCGCAATGAAATCGGAATGGTTTGATAGTCTGTGTTCTCTCTTCTACAAAAGAAATCATCATTTCTACATTAAATGAAAAATAAAATCCAGTTGTAACATTCACCATAGACGTAACTCCATCCTTTTTGGAGAGACACACACGACTTTCTGTCTATCTAGATCTTCTAGTATTCTGTTTTTATTACTGTTCCAGCAATACATCAGTTTCCAAATAATCTCAAACATTGCACATCACAAAACCCCTGTTCCTGTGACAAAAATCTTATTTTTTAGGACTTTGCCCTAATTCCTGTTTTGTCTACATGGGGAGACCTTTAACCCTGTGATGTAACCTAATTCTGGAAAATACAATCAAGGACTATTTCCATTGGGACAAAAATATCTATAGGAAAAAGGCATTAACCTTCCCCATAAAGGTTTGTATTTGTCAGTGTTTAATATAGTAGTTATTAAATAGGTACACAGATATACAGTATATATAGGAGAGATAGATAGATAGATAGATAGATAGATAGATAGATAGATAGATAGATAGATAGATAGATAGATAGATAGATAGATAGATAGTGATCAATTGAACCTCTCTTTTTTGTGAGAAAGAAAGAAAGAAAGAAAGAAAGAAAAAGAAAGAAAGAAAGAAAGAAAGAAAGAAAGAAAGAAAGAAAGAAAGAAAGAAAAAGGAAGAAAGAAAGAAAGAAAGAAAGAAAGAAAGAAAGAAAGAAAGAAAGAAAGAAAGAAAAGAAAGAAAGAAAGAAAGAAAGAAAAAGGAAGAAAGAAAGAAAGCTTTAGAGATTTTAAGAAGCATGGCTGTCCTCTTCTAAAAACATAGAATGATGGATTGACAGATAGATAGATAGATAGATAGATAGATAGATAGATAGATAGATAGTGATCAATTGAACCTCTCTTTTTTGTGAGAAAGAAAGAAAGGAGAAGAAAAGAAAGAAAGAAAGAAAGAAAGAAAGAAAGAAAGAAAGAAAGAAAGAAAGAAAGAAAGAAAGCTTTAGAGATTTTAAGAAGCATGGCTGTCCTCTTCTAAAAACATAGAACGATGGATTGACAGATAGATAGATAGATAGATAGATAGATAGATAGATAGATAGATAGATAGATAGATAGTGATCAATTGAACCTCTCTTTTTTGTGTATCAGAAAGAAAGAAAAGAAAGAAAGAAAGAAAGAAAGAAAGAAAGAAAAAGGAAGAAATAAAGAAAGAAAGAAAGAAAGAAAGAAAGAAAGAAAGAAAGCTTTAGAGATTTTAAGAAGCATGGCTGTCCTCTTCTAAAAACATAGAACGATGGATTGACAGATAGATAGATAGATAGATAGATAGATAGATAGATAGAGAATAGATATAGATTAGATAGATGGTGATAGAATACATAAAGATAGAATAGATAGTTACTGTAGATAGATGGAATATATGGATAGATATAGATATAGAATAGATAGATATAGAAAAGAGATAGAATAGATACAGATAGATAATGAGATAGATATTATGCGCACATGCTATGGATATGTCACACAGTAAATATTAGATGTTTTGTCACCTAAAGGGAATCTGTCAGCAGGATTTGCTATGTAAGCTATGGACAGAATGCTACAGGGGTTAAAAAACTAAAATCAACTGTGTCTCTCTTATCAAGCTGTGTACTTTTGTTTACTTAAACTAAAGGCTTTATCATCTGGTGATTACCATTACAGGACTACTTTGTCATGTACAGGGCAGCCTGACACACAGCCCCCTGCTGTGATTGACATCTGTCAGTGAATATACAATCTCTATAGAGAGCCTGGTGTGGGCGGGGACCGCGCTCAGCTCTGCTGTGTTCCTGAATCTAAATGCTTTGATTGTCTGAGAATGGCTGCAGCCAGTAATCTATGTGATACTTGTTGGATTCAGGTCTTCTTTAATGATGTTGTAGTCAGATAAGGTAGCAAAAACCTCCTGACAGATTCCCTTTAATATAATATAACCGTTTTTATCCACTGAGATATGTTCCAATTATTAGATTATTGTAGAGTAATGTAATGGTCAGCAGGTAATTTCGCCACCTGGTATGGTGCCACTTACTGTCCTAGTCCCCCTAGGCCCTGATTTTTACTGGTTCATGGTCTTAATCGCTGTTATGAAATGGATACTATGGACTGTGTCAATTATCTAAAGGGTCATTGGCTAAATTCCTGGTGTCTAGTGATGTAGCATTATAGTCCCTGGTACTTAGTGGTGTAGGATCAAAGTCCTTGGTGTCTAGTGACATTTTATTACTGTCCCTGGTATATACAAAGTGTCCTAATTATCTAGCGGTGCTGTATTACTGCTCGTAGTGTCCGGCGGTGCAGTATCTATCATAGTGACTGGTATTTAGTACTGTAGCATTATAGTCTTTGGTATCTAGTGGTGTTACGTTACAGTCCCCAGTATCTAGTGATATAACATCATAGTGGTGTAATGTTGTTTCATAGTCTCTGCCACCTAGTGGTGAAGCATTATAGTTTCTGATATATAGTGGTGTAGTATTATATTCCCTGGAATCTAGTGATGTATAATCATAGTCCCTGGTGTCTAGTGCTATAGCATCATAGTCCCTGGTGCCTAGTAGTGTAGCATCTTTTTTCCTGGTGTCTAGTGGTGTAGCATCATTGTGCCTGGTTTTTAGTGGTGTAGTATCATAGTCCCTAGTGTCTAGTAGTGTATCATCATAGCCCCTGCTGTCTAGTGGTGAAGTTAGTCCCTGGTGTCTAGTAATGTAGCATCATGGTCCCTGGTGTCTAGTGGTGTAGCATCATAGGCCCTAGTGTCTAGTGGTGTAGCATCATAGTCCTTGGTTCCTAGTGCTCTAGCATCATAGTCCCTGGTGTCTAGTGGCATAGCATCATAGTCCCTGGTTTCTAGTAGTGTAGCATCATAGTTCCTGGTATGTAGTAGTGTAGCATCATAGTCCCTGGTGTCTAGTGGTGTAGCATCATAGTTCCTGGTGTGTAGTAGGTGTAGCATCATAGTCCCTGGTGTCTAGTGGTGTAGCATCATAGTCCCTGGTGTCTAGTGGTGTAGCATCATATTTCCTGGTGTGTATTAGTGTAGCATCATAATCCCTGGTGTCTAGTGGTGTAGCATCATAGTCCCTGGTGTCTAGTGGTGTAGCATCATAATCCCTGGTTGTCTAGTGGTGTAGCATCATAGTCCCTGGTGTCTAGTGGTGTAGCATCATAGTCCCTGGTTTCTAGTAGTGTAGCATAATAGTTCCTGGTGTGTAGAAGTGTAGGATCATAGTCCCTGGTGTTCTAGTGGTGAAGCATTATAGTCCCTGGTGTCTAGTGGTGAAGCATTACAGTCCCTGGTGTCTAGTAGTGCAGCATCATAGCCCTGGTGTCTAGTGGTGTAGCATCATAGCCCCTGGTGTCTAGTGGTGTAGCATCATAGCCCCTGGTGTCTAGTGGTGTAGCATAATAGTCCCTGGTGTCTAGTGGTGAAGCATTACAGTCCCTGGTGTCTAGTAGTGCAGCATCATAGCCCTGGTGTCTAGTGGTGTAGCATTATAGTCCCTGGTGTCTAATGCTGTTGCATTATTGCCCCAGAAATCTAGGTGAGTACTGCCCTGGTCTCTGTTATAGTATAACAGCACTTGGTAATCGACATTGTCTCGCCCCTGGCGGGGACCGTGGGGTACTCGGAACCGGGCCCTCTCGTTGTTGTCTGGGCTGCGGGATGTGACGGTGGTGTGACCCGGTCCGTGATCCCCTAGTTGGGCAGTTCAAAAGGGGATTGGAAAAATCGATACAAATAAAATAAAGCAAAAATAAAAGAATGTTTTGACGCCAACCGTGGAGTGCGGCCAGTATAGTCGCTGCTGCAGTCCGCACCTCTGGGGATGATGGGAGTAGCAGCAAGGATGGTTCAGCTCTCCACGGGAAGAGCAGGTCCCTAGTGCAACCGTAAAGTCTATGGAGGTGATGAGTTTGTTGGGGGTGCAGGACTTAGTGTACGAAAATAACCGACAGACACAGGGGTGACAGTCTCCTTTACCTTTACTGAAGTAAGCAGCAGGTTCATCCAAGGCACAGTTCACCAGTGGTGTTAGGGGTCCGGAGCCTGGAAGCAAGTTCAGAGTTTTCCCCACCTGTAAAGTGCTGAGGCCTCCGTGCTGCGCTGTATACTGTGGGCCCTGGCTGCTTGAGGCTGTGCTGTGACCCTGGCTGGCTGTGTGACGGGCGGCTTCAGCCCTTTTGTGTTAGGCTACGCTTTACACATAGCGCTTTTTTATGTTGCGCTTTTCCACAAAAGCACATCTGCGTCTGCCAGCAAAGTGAATG
This sequence comes from Allobates femoralis, assembly GCA_033576535.1. NCBI lineage: Eukaryota > Metazoa > Chordata > Amphibia > Anura > Aromobatidae > Allobates > Allobates femoralis. Next base: position 593,147,771 of record JARQOC010000001.1, on the reverse strand, counting down.
GACTTTCACTTTTGCCATCCAGACGCTGCGTAAATATACGCTGCGCTTTTATGGGAGAAAGAATCAACATGTCAATTGTTGGCGCCTTTAGTGCGCGCTTTCTCCCATAGGCCCCATTATAACCACTGGAACTACACATCGCCGTTCAGACAATGCGCAATCCCAGCGCCTATAATGGCGGCGCTGGAGGAGGAATCCTGTGTTCCTCCCCTGTGTGACAGGTGTGACAGCCCTTTTGGCTTTCGCACTGTATTCATATCAAATATCAAAAGGTATGAAAAATAAAAAATTCAATACTGACCTCTCCAGTGGCTGTTCCGGTTACCGGGAGCAAAGAAATCCATTTCTGATCTGCTTGCAAGACCTTCAAGATGTGATTGGCCGGTAGCAGTCATGTGGTATGCTCGTCATGTACCACATGATCACTACCGGCCAATCACAGATCTGAAAGGTCCTGGCAGCACAGTAACCAGAACAGCCGGCGGATGGGTAAGTATAATATTTTTTTATTTTTAATGCCTTTTGCTTACTTTTATTTAGCTTTCACAGTGTATATTAAAGTGGTGCCCTGCTCACGCAGGTAGCCACAGCCTTCCCTACTGCACAGCTGGGTTTCCACAGCAGGTACCTACTACATGCAACACCTTCCACCCCGGCAAAGTAGGGGGAGCTAGACTCACTGACTTTAGGTGAGATTCCCCTATAAATACTGCTGCTGGGGGAGGAGCTAGTCAGAGTGTGCAGATGCTAGGAGAGCTGCGAAGACGTCCTGGTGATCAGGTGCCGCGGTAAGGCCCGAACCAGTGACCCGGAGTGACCATTCTACGCTAAGCCAAGCTTAGGAGTGGGGACAGAAGGCAAGAAGCAAAGCCAGGGGAGTGAGGAACCGGACGGAGGTTCACCCAAGGTACCGGACTTCGGGATTCCGCACCTGTAGGATTACTTCAAGAGTGCAGAAAACCCTGTTCATACCATGGAGACTTCAGTCACCCGGTCCCCCTGCATACCCAGAAGAGAGGGAGCCAGACACCACAGTTAGGAATCACAAAGCAGTGATCAGAGAGGGTAACCCATGGACCACGCAGGAGGAACAGAGAGAGGACCAGAGGAAGTAAGGAGACCAGTCTGGCTGCATGCAGACAGGGCTTCAGGAACTGCAGAGAGGCTGAGGAGGCCTTATACCCACTTGCTGTGGAAGCTCACTGTGCACCTGGTCACCCGACAGTGCCTTGGACGTCTTTACCTGCGTACCACCAGTAAAAAGGTAAAAGAGACTTTCTACAGTGTGTGTGCGTCATTCCTCTGCGCTCCCGGTGCTCCTTATAGACTGCTCCATCATCCTATCCCGACTTAAAGTTCCACTCCAAGCTGCCCCTTTACACTACGCTGCCCCGGAGGCCTAGCTCCACCTGTAGGGAGCTTTGCACCCACCGAGCCTGATACCCGAGTACCCCAGGGCCTGGGGTTCGACATTAATACACTTTTGAAAGCCAAAAGGCATGTCACACATGTCACATAGGGGAGGAACACAGGCTGTGGAAAAAAATGCTATATGTGAATACACCGCATTTTTTTACCTGCGCTAAATATCGCGGCCCCAAAACGCGTCAAAAACGCACCCCTAAAAGTGCAGGAAATGTGCAGCGTGTGAACGCAGCCTTACTTCCCCTTTAATTTGTCTCCTGAGCTGTGGGATGCGGCTATGTCTCCTGGCCTTTCTGGTGGGTGAGCAACTTGGAATCACCCCCCTCCGGTGTTGGTTGCTGGGCATAAAGCCCCTGGTGATCTGGACTCCGGTGTCCGTCCTCCGCTCAGTGCTGGGGTGAGTTGGCTCTGCTCCACTCCCCACACCTTTTCTCCACTTTCCTCAGACCTCACCAGGGTCACTCACACTGTTTAGTCAGTAACCTAGGACAAGCCTAGCATGGCACCACGACCGTAGGATGTCTTCTACAGTCCTCCTAGGACTGAACTGCATGACCCCACCCCCAGACCAGAATTTATAGGGGACCTGCCCTGAACTCGGTGTAGTGCTCCCCCTTCTGGCCTGGTGTTGGGAAGGTGTTGTGCGTGTGTTTCACCTGCGGTGGGTACTTTTCCTTGCTTCCAAGCTTAATATTGTAGCAACCAGACCCTGGGGCACCACAATATCACTACTGATTATTTCCATCATCATTTAAGAAAGCACTTGAACCTCATTTTCAAGTTGTTGATATCCCCGTCATCTACTCCTTCTCTGTGCTTTTGGCCCATTTATTCCAATAGATATTAGATTTGTTGTCGCTGTGCCATGTAACAATGGCCGCTTACTCCTCTATCGGGCTAATATCACATTATTTAGAAGGTCGGGGAAGCAATTTAGCGTCATCTGCTCATAACCGTCTATTAAGTATCAGCGGCTCGTCAGATAACACTGCTCTCCTTCCGAACACTTATTATTACGTGAACCTTGTTGTTAGTGCGTTAACCATCAGCTAATATTGATCAGGCGATGCAATATCTTAAACTGTCATGTCAATTGATCATGGGCAGTTCAGTGCGGCCTCTAATTGGGTTAGTGAGCCCTAAAGTCATTAGCGGGGAGTGGAGCCATTCTTGACACGGATAACAAGAGGTGACTTCTCTCGGAGCTCAGCCGTATGAGACAGAAGGAAAGAGCTGGAGGGAAATGATTAGAGGTGACCTTGCTCCACTATCGAGCAGGCAAATTGTTCTGGATCAGCGGTCAAGGATGGATCACAGAGAGTCTATCAGGCTTCTGGTTCCCTCAATCAAAGATGCAAAGCACAACGGCCATCAATCAACGAGACTGGATGAGGGGAGGCTGCAATTTACACGGGACCCAATGGTCGAGCTCAACAAGAGATGATATTTATGTAAATAACGCTCGATCACCAAATAAATTAAAGTTCCACATCTTTCATATATACTGTATCTTTCACTTTCCACCATTTTCAAGATATGTGACTGCCGTCAGTGAATGAGAATACTCATGTTTTCATTCAGAGGTAGTAATCCTTTCCATAGCCTAAGCTGTGTGCTCACAATCAAGGAACTCAACGTCTTGCTGCTGCATACAAAATGTTGTACAGTTGAGGCATAGTGGATAGATTTCTAGAAATCCCATGCCCACTGTGCTTCTCCCCACTGCAGCGTTATTTAACCTGCGGTGTGGGTTTCTGGACCTCTGCATCTCCACAGAATGTTCATTTCATACTGTGGAGTCGAATGAAATAACCATCGGCTGCATGCAGGGAGAAGCCACCCTGCACCGAACGTAGATTGTGGGCACAGGGCTCTCCTTCAGGTCCGGAGGTGCTGTGTCCAAGACGCAGCACCTCTGGTTACTGAGCACATACCCTAATCCTACTCTCTGCTGTTTCCTGTGTAGACAATACTCTGTGAACTCAAAACTAGAGATGAGCAAACCTTTGGAAGTTCAAATTCAATTCGGTTCACCGAATTTGCAATTTTCACAGAACAATTCATTGATCATCCAAACCCCATTTAAATCAATTTGAAGCAAAATCAAGGGCCTAGGAAACACATTTAAAGGGGCCCAAAAGCTACCAAACACAGCTCTAAGTAGTACTTAGCAAGCTTCAGTGCCGCAGTCACCCTCACCATGCTTGAGGGCCCACTCATGAATCTCAGTCATCTTCATGACTTCTCTGAGGTTATGTCAGGTTACACAGTGGGTATCACACAGCAGGGAATTCCACTGTGCCCACAGTATGTTGTTTGATGCTTCTTTTTAAGGAGATTTTAAGAATCTGCATTAAAATCTTCATTTCTTTCCTGAGGTCAGCAAAGTATATGAGAGTTTGAAAGTGGTGTGCCAAATTGGTTTTTCTTTTTTCCTTGCAGATTTGGTGCAGATTTGGGGGTAGAAAAAAGCAATCTGAACCACAAGTGCAAGGAGAAAAAAAAGCAATGTGTGCACAGCACTTCTGACCTGTCCTACACTTTGGTGGCCTCAGGATAGACATGCAGATTTTGTTGCAGATTCTCAATCTGTGTCAAATAAAGCATCAAAAACGCATCGTGGGCACAGGGCGTAATAGAGTCCAGGGAGAACCACAGTTGTGGTGAAAGGACTCAAGGATTCCTCTTGCACCATGGCTACTTCCACAGAGCAGGGTTGGCCAACTACAGTCCTCAAGGTCTGAAAACAGTGCAAGATTTCAGGATTTCCTTAGCATTACTCAGGTGCTAATTTAATCAGAGTTGATTTAAAGCTGAAAAAATTCTACAGCTTGATACAAGCTGGTAGACCCGATGGCAGGAGCACTCCTAACTGCAGAGTTGGGTGTTCTTCCCGGCCAGCAGGTCTTCCGATGAGAATTTTGGCTCCAAACAAACTGGGAAAGTTTTAGGGCCATATTAAATTTATACATTTTCCTGATCAAAGTCTTCTTCATGATTTTGTTTTACAAAAAAGCTCAGTTTTTTTTATCATATTCAGAATCAGCGATACTCGTGCCGAATTTGAAATTGGTGAACATGTACGGGGAAGGGTGTCTCATCTATACTCAAAACATCAGCAGCTGAACAATCCTCTCTGCTAGTTTGCTAAAATGTATCAGTCTGTAGTTCAGGATGTTTTGGCCCCCTTCACATCACGATTTTTGTGCATCTGTGACTATCCGTTGTAAAACAGATAGCCACGGATATGATTTGGCCCCCATGTATCCCTATGGGCACGGATGGGCAGAGATTGGTCCTTAATGGCCATCCGTGTGTGCAGGGATCCGATTCTGTCTGCTTTTTTCACGTCCCCTAAATTGGAGACTGCTCGATTTTGGGCACAGTGGACATAATCAGAAAGAATCGGATAACGTCTGACCTGCTGCTGTCCGATTCAAATAACGTGGGTCTACGGAGCTCGAATCAGGGAAAAAACAGGATAATTTCTCAAATCCGATTTTAGTGTACTGAGAATGCTCAATCTGCTCTGTTCAGTGTAATTTCACTTTAGCAGTGTATCTACATACACTATCTACATACACTGCTAAAGTGAAATGAAATAAAGCAATGTGTTAAAAATGAAAAAAATAATTGCTCACCTCTCCGCCGATTATCTGGGACCCGAGAACACCTGCAGATGCTGCCAGGACCTTAGTTAAAATGTGATTGGCTGGTATTGATTAGGTGGTATGTCACGTGGATCTGCTATGGCCCCCATGTATCCCTTTGGCACGGTTGGTCCTGTATGGCCATCCGATTGTGTGCAAATTGTAACGGATCCGATTGTGTCCGATTTTTTGCTGTACCCAGAATTGGAGACTGCTCTGATTTTGGGCACAGAGGACTAAATCGGACACAATCGAATCCAGCACGGTCTGCAGCAAATAACATGGGGGCCTATGGAGTGCGGGTCTGGGTAAAAACAGAATCGTTTCCCGGACCCGATTTTAGTGTACTGAGCATGCTCAGTACAATAAAACTGCTCTTTACCGTGTAATTTCACTTTTGCAATGTATATACATACCGTATATACTCGTGTATAAGCCGAGTTTTTCAGCACAAAAAATGTGCTGAAAAGTCCCCCCTCGGCTTATACACGAGTATATACGGTAATCATAAAAAAAAAAATATATATACCCGTCTGTATACAGCCCCCCCCCCCGTGGTATACCGGGCCCCCCCTGTGGCAACCTGTAAAGGAAGCGATGATTATACTTATCGGGTCGCTGTCGCCGACGCCGCCGCTCTGTCACCGTCCGTCACCGCGCTCCTCCTGGTCTTCATGCTTCCTTCACCGTCGCACAGGAAATGACGTCATTTTCTGTGCGCCCGTGAAGGAAGCATGAAGACGGGAAGGAGCGCGGTGACGGACGGTGACAGAGCGGCGGCGTCGGCGTCGGCGACAGCGACCCGATAAGTATAATCATCGCTTCCTTTACAGGTTGCCACAGGGGGGGCCCGGTTATACCAGGGGGGAGGGCTGTATACAGCCGGGTACCGCTGTATACAGCGGGGGCTACTGTATACAGCGGGGGCTGCTGTATACCCCTCTGGGGCTGCTAAATACCCCTCTGGGGCTGCTGTATACCCCTCTGGGGCTGCTGTATACCCCTCTGGGGCTGCTGTATACAGCTCTGGGGCTGCTGTATACCCCTCTGGGGCTGCTATATACCCCTCTGGGGCTGCTGTATACCCCTCTGGGGCTGCTGTATACCCCTCTGGGGCTGCTATATACCCTCTGGGGCTGCTATATACCCCTCTGGGGCTGCTGTATACCCCTCTGGGGCTGCTGTATACAGCTCTGGGGCTGCTGTATACAGCTCTGGGGCTGCTGTATACCCTCTGGGGCTGCTATATACCCCTCTGGGGCTGCTGTATACCCCTCTGGGGCTGCTGTATACCGCACTGGGGCTGCTGTATATAGGGGCTGCAATACCACTTGGGCTGCAATACCACTGGGGCTGCTGTATATAGGGGCTGCTGTATACACCACTGGGGCTGCAATACCACTGGGGCTGCTGTATACAGGGGCTGCAATACCACTGGGGCTGCAATACCACTGGGGCTGCTGTATATAGGGGCTGCTGTATACACCACTGGGGCTGCAATACCACTGGGGCTGCTGTATACAGGGGCTGCAATACCACTGGGGCTGCTGTATACACCACTGGGGCTGCAATACCACTGGGGCTGCTGTATACAGGGGCTGCAATACCACTGGGGCTGCAATACCACTGGGGCTGCTGTATATAGGGGCTGCTGTATACACCACTGGGGCTGCAATACCACTGGGGCTGCTGTATACAGGGGCTGCAATACCACTGGGGCTGCTGTATATAGGGGCTGCTGTATACACCACTGGGGCTGCAATACCACTGGGGCTGCTGTATATAGGGGCTGCAATACCACTGGGGCTGCAATACCACTGGGGCTGCTGTATATAGGGGCTGCAATACCACTGGGGCTGCAATACCACTGGGGCTGCTGTATATAGGGGCTGCAATACCACTGGGGCTGCTGTATATAGGGGCTGCTGTATACACCACTGGGGCTGCAATACCACTGGGGCTGCTGTATATAGGGGCTGCAATACCACTGGGGTTGCTGTATATACCACTGGGGGCTGCTGTATATCATACTGCTGGGGCCTGTATACCACTGCTGGGGGCTGTATACCTGTGCTGGGGTCCACCCTCGGCTTATACGCGAGTCAATAGATTTTCCCAGGTTTTGGGGGCAAAAGTAGGGGGGTCGGCTTATACACGGGTCGGCTTATACACGAGTATATACGGTACATTGCAGAAGTGAAGCAAGTGTTAAAAAAAAATCTTCACCTCTCCTGCGTGTGTCCCGCTATGTGCGGCATCCAGCTCCGATGGCTTGAGGACCAAGATCAGCTGACTGGGCGGGGCACCAGCCCGGCTCCCGAGTTCCCCATCAGTTACTCTTCTCAACTCTGCTCACTGAGTTCTCTCACCTGCTCCTCACTGACTCTCCCCCTCTACTTCTCTGAGTCTTGTGTGTTTCCCGCTCTTTTCCCACTCCCTATATACCCTAGCTCTCCTCCCACCGCGACCGTTTATCCTAGTAACGGGTTGTCCAATTGGCCCCCTGTCTCTAGGTGTATGTGTGTGGTGGGGAGCTTCATACTTCCATTACACCCTACCAGGACAAGAATATTGCACCTTCTGTTCGGGGTGCAGTACCCTTTTGTAGCGCGCTGACCAGCGGGGCGCTACAGATGGATCCGTTGAAAAAAAAGGTCCATGGACATCAGTTGCTGTCTGTTTGAACAGATCAGTGCCTGCCCGTGTGGTCTATGAAATTCAAGGAACCATACGGATGTGAAAATTATACAGCGTGAAGACAGCCTAAAGGCCCCATCACACCTGGCGACGGGGCTGGGGATGTCGGCGGCGACTGGTGGGAGCGCGCACGTTTTTGGCATCCCGCCAGTGTCGCCATCCCCCATTTACATGGGGTGACATCTCCAGCCCTGCGTCGGCGAGCTGTCAGGCGGCATCGCCGCTGGGGTGTCTGAAAACCCCAGCGGCAATGCAGGACAATGGGAGCCTATGGCTCCCATCGCCTGACAGGTCGCTGGCGCCCGGTTACATGGGGTGATGTGTGCACATCGCCCCAGATCGGTCGCCTGGTTTCAGAGCGCCAACATCACCCCTTTTCATGAGGCGACGTATTGGCGATAACGCCGCCAATAGGCCACGCCCCTATGTCGCCTATGTAACGGGGGCTTACGGCCAGAGACACACTGTGGAGATGCATGCAAGATACTCGCATCAGTCTCGCACCCGGAACAGCCACCGTCTCTCTGGACAGGAGCGCGTCAGCTCCATAGAAACACACACACCTGTCCAGAGAGATGGCGGCTGTTTCGGTTTGCGAGACTCATGCAGACAGGTAGATACAGGAGCATCTCAATGGATTAGAAGATCATCAAAAAGTTACTTTATTTCAGTAATTCAATACATAAAGTGAAACGCATATATTATATAGAGTCATTACACACAGAGGGATCTATTCAAGTGTTTATCTCTTTCAATGTTGATGATTATGGCTTACAGCCAATGAAAACCCAAAGGTCATTATCTCAGAAAATTAATGTAGGGAGGATGAAGGGTTAAACACCACGCTGCTGTATTCCACGAGACATCAAAGGGTGAATATAATATTGATTTATGTGTTCCCTGAAACATGGCAATATGATATTGATTTTTGATGACATTCTAATTCATTTAGATGCACTGATGGATGGATAGATAGATGAAGGATATATGGATAGATAGATAATAGATAGATAGATAGATAGATAATAGATAGATAGATAGATAGATAGATACGGTAGATAGATAGATAGATAGATAGATAGATAGATAGATAGATAGATAGATAATGATAGATAGATAGATAGATAGATCCATTTCTAGTTATTCACAGTCTCTGTACTTTATCTTCCGTTCTGTGACTGAGTGAAGAATTTATTTCGGAGCAGAATTATTTTTCAGAACAATTTGTCAGTGCTTCAGAATAATGCGCTAAGTACAATGCTTGATCTCTAATATAGGAGCAGATGGAAATGAAATAAAAGCAGGCCTGCCTCATCACGGGGACCTTAAGATGTATTATTACTCGGGCATTTATTTGGCTTTCTTTTGATTAGTTGCCGCCGTTTGCCGTCTTTTGTGGACGCTATGACAGCAGTCTTCTTGGCTGATAGGGAATTATTTTCTCCCTAATCGTAATGTACTTTTAGGAGACTACAATTTCCTGGAAATTAAATGAACAGTAGTAATCAGGAGGCCCCTAGTGGCTGCTGCCTCCCTGGAACTTGTCTGAATGCTGAACCTCTGGAGGAAATCATGTAAAGTCATCAGGCAGAGGATGTCAGGATATAGGGCTGGAGAGGGGCAGACGCTGCTCCAGGGGCAGGGGCGTAACTTGAAGATCATGGACCCCGATAGAAAAACTCCAATGGGGCCCCCAATTATTGCAAATTTTCTCTTTTTCTATAGACCAAAGAGACTTTAGGGGCCCCCTAGGCTCCAGGCCTGGCTGCAATTGCAACCCCTGCACCTGTTGTAGTTACGCTCCTGTCCAGTGGTGCACCTAAATATACATGCATTGGTAACAGAGCAGGGGCAGAGGGGTGCAGGCAAGTCCTATAGATCTATATAGTCTTATAGAATAGAAGTTTTATTATGGGATGACGAAGAAACCTACCTCTTATAGAAGCTTCTACCATTCCCAGGGGCGTAACCACAATAGGTGCAGGGGTTGCGATCACCCGGCCCTTCAGCTTAGGGGGCCCCATAAGTCCCTTTGTCCTATAGAAAAAGACTAATCCTATTAAACATGTGCGATAATTGGGGGCCCTGTTGGAGCTTTCGCATCGGGGCCCTGGGCCTGAAGTTACACCACTGACCATTCCCACAATGAATATGATGTTATAGGAAAATATCGTAGGTCAAACAAGCAGGGGCGTAACCAGGGGCGCACCTACCATGAGGCGAGTTGAGCTCTTCGCCTCAGGTGGCACCACCTGTTGGTAGCCAGAGGTTGGCATCGTGGGGGGGGCCCGGTGGTAGCACGGGCCAGCCCACAGATACCACTCCCGCTGCTATGGTCCTTGCCACTTCTGCCTGCCACATTCTTCCGGGTCCTGCCGCTGCCGTGTGCTCTCTGCAACTCTGCACGACGAAGACTGATGACATCATCACACAGCGCCCTGCTGTACAGAGAGGCCAGGAGAGAAACACACCCTGGGGAGAGATGAGTTTTACTGTTTTTTCTTGTTCAGTTCACTCATTAGAGACTGTGGTCCATGATAATATGAGGAACATGGGGTGCAGTGTAAATATATGGGGTGCTATGTAATTATATGGGGGTGTTGTGTAATTATATGGGGGTGCTGTGCAATTATATGGTTGCTGTGAAATATATGGGGTAATGTGTATATATATGGGGGTACTGTATATATTTGGGGGTGCTGTGTATATTATATGGGGATGCTGTGTAATTATAAGGAGGAGCTGTGTAATTATATGGGTGCTAGGTAATTATATGGGGTTGCTATGTAATTATATGGGGGTGCTGTATACTATCTATCTATATATATATATGGGGTGCTATGTAATTATATGGGAGTGCTGTGTAATTATATGGGGGTGCTATGTAATTATATGGGGGTTGCTCCTGTGTATATATGGGGGTGCTATGTAATTATATGGGGGTACTGTGTATATATATGAGCAGTGCTTTTTTTGTACAAGAATATTTGCAGCACTGAGACGAAGAGCGGGGAAGGGTGCTGTCAGCGCCAGCGACTTGAGGAGCGGGATGGGGTGCTGTCAGGCGCCGCGACTGAGAGTGAGAGGGGCCGTGATTAAGAAGTGGGAAGGGGGGTGCTATCTTTCAGACAGGAGATCCTGTGGGCAGCATGCAGTGGACATCAATCTCCATATAGCTCACCCTCTGCATATTTTCCGGTACGCGTACCACCAAATACCGCCCCCCTGCATATTTTCTGGTACGCTGTACACCACGTACCCGCACAAAAAAAGCACTGTATATGAGGGTGCTATGTAATTATAAGGGGGTACTGTGTAATTATATGGAGGTGCTGTGTAATTATATGTGGGGTGCTATGTAATTATATGTGGGTGCTGTGTATATATATGGGGATGTTATGTAATTATATGGGGGTTGTCACGCTTCCGGGGAAAGTTGCCCTAGAGTGGACACACTGGGCCGTGGTACCGAACTCCCCTGGGTCAGCTGGTCCTAGTTTAACTAACCCCTATACAGGGATTGTCAGGGTAAGCCCAGGAGGTCTAAATACCACAGATGCTAATACCAGGGGGGGCGGCTCGTGGGGTTAGCCTATACTACGGTAAGGCTAAGCAGGGAAGAGGGCACCCGAGCCCAAGGCTAGGAGAGCAGGAATGGGTCTACCAGAGGAGAGCACAAGGAAGGCCTGACTAACAGCCAAAGAAGCAGAAGCTTACTAACTCAATAATCAGGCACCTTCCGTCAGTGGAGGTGGCCTGATATACCGGAGGACGGACAGCTATTGGTCAAGAGGAGCGTCAGGTTGAGCCGTCTCGGCCCCTACATTCACAGGGGAGGAGCACTACCGCGCCTAGTACACTGCTGATTAGGTTAATGACTCCGACCATTGTAGTGTGCTGATGTGTGAGCCCAGTGGTCAGCAGACAGGAAGGGGACCCGGCGATGGCTCCGAGACACAGCATGCCTGGAGGCCGGATGCCAGATCGGTAGAGGAGCAGAGGATGCTGAGCCAGGAGAGGTAAACTGGGGAGCGGTGCCAGGGGACCTAACAGGGGTGCCATGTAATTATATGGGGGTGCTGTGTAAATATATGGGGGTCCTGTGTAATTATATGGGGAGTGTTGAGTAATTATATGGAGGTGTTGTGTATATATAAGGGGAGTGCTGTATATAGGGGTGCTGTGTATATATATATGGGGGTGTTGTATATATATATATAGGGTGTACATATATTAGGGTGTTGTGTATATATGGGGGTTTTGTGCGTATATATGGGGGTGCTGTATATAGACATTTGGGGGTGCTGTATATGTGGCGCTCCTATGGCAAGGCGCCACAGGGAGGTACTGCACCCCAATTAAAGGTGTGGTGTCTCCGTAGCATGGACGTGGGGAAATCTTCAGAGTCTATGTGGCACCCCAGGGGTTAATGTGCCGCAGTATCACCACAAAGGGTTAACTCCCTACACAGCCCACAACACTACACTAGCGCCTCCAGGCCAGAAGGGGGAGCTAAAGCTGCTTCCCTATATATTCTGGTGTGGAGAAAAAGTGGGGAAGAGAAGAGTGGTGGGAGGTGCTAATGTTGTTTACCTCAGAGCTGCAGTGACAGTTAGTTAGTTGGAGTTAGTTCAGTTCCTGGGAGAACTGAGGAGAGAGGCTGTGGTGTAAAGAGGCTTCCTCAGGCTTCTCCACAGTCTGCTACTCAATTCCAGGCCTAGCCAGGGTCTGAGGGAAGGAGTAAGAGAAACAGGAGAACACATCTGGGAGACTGAGTTACCTCATAACTCGCCCCGCAGGAGCGCACAGACTAGATACCGTATCCGAAACTGTGACTGACACACGCAACACAGTAAACACCGGGATAGTGGAGGTTATAGATCTACACTGCACCTCAGCGAAGCAACACGGCGGAGTCAGAAGCACACGGAAAGACTCAAGTTGCCTTACAAAAGGGGTATCTGTGAGGAGAGACAGGGCCAGCAGCCTAGCTAAAGCGGCAGCAGGACCACACACATAGCGCAGGAGTGGGAAGCTGAGAACCCGGACAGAGTGGGAGCAACCCGGCCCCAGTACAGACTCCGTGGACAATACTCTGCTACCAATATCTGCAGTAAAGACTTGAAAACTTCAAAACCATGAGTCTGTGTGATCCTTGGGCTCAAACCCTGCTTTCCCTCACAAACTCTCATCATCTTCACCACTACCCCTACTATCCTGCAATATCCATAGCACCATCTATATACTGTTACTATCTCTGCACCGGGGAACCAAGCTCTACCTGCAGAGAGCCATTATATCCCCAGCTGCCAAACATCATCCCCGGAGGTTCTGCAGCAGCGGTGGTCACCCTCACCACAACCCGTGGGTGGCGTCATGACTTTCTCCCCTGTAAATGCCCCCATTAATGTGGGCTTGGGACACGTTCCGGACCAAGACTACCATGGTGCCCCCTGTGATACCCCGGTCCAGTACCGAGTACCCTGTCCCTGTGGGCTCCACATCTGCACTCCAACACCCATACACAGGCCACTTTAAGAAAGGAGAGAGCGGGAGACGGGGAGTGACAGCAGAGTCAGATAGTTGGTGTGAGAGAGTGAGAAATAAGGACGCAGGGGACCCTGCGGCTACAGCGGAGGGCACCTCTTAGGAGAGGGGCGACCCAGACTGGAAGGGGGTCAACCTAGGACTGGTCGGAGCCAGCTGGGGACCCAGGTCGACCTCGGCATTCCAGATCCAAGGTAGTTAAATGAAAGGTTCAACCCTAACTGCAGACCGGCAAGCTGAGGGCCCGACACAAGGGAGCCACAGCACCCCTAAAGAAGTCCAACATCGGTTCCGCAGCCACGTCCATGACAACAACAAGCCAGAGACTTTAGGCAACAGACCCCGTGGACTAGAGACTTGACTTAAGAGGGAGAGCAAGAGAGTAAGAGGACCACGAGCGTTATATTGAAGGCATCACTGACAGACTCTGGGGAAGCCGTCACTATCTGCGGTTACAAAATCCTGTTAACCCAGAATGTACCGAGTACCTGTTTCCATCTGGTGCAAGTAAAGAACCATTTGAGCTGAAGTGGTGTATGTACTCCATTCATTCGTCGCCCGGAGGGCTTCTACAATACCATCGAGGTGAGGACTACTACTCCCCTCATCCACCCCACCACCCTGAGGTAAAGCTCCACCTGTGGGGAGCTGTACTACCAAAGCTGCATTCCCATCACCTCAGCGGTCGGCCGCAGCGCTGGTAACCCTATTACCAGGTAACACAGGTGGCGTCACGTTACCATTTCCCCCCCTTCATCATCACCCCCACCCCCGAAACTGAGGGTCCAGGGCACGGAATCGGGAACCGACCAGCCGTGATCCCCCCCCGAAGTAACCACCTGTCCCAGTATCCGAGTAACCCCTACCCTGTCGACCGACTCATATACATATGAGTAAGTGCTGTATATGGGGCAGTGCTATATATATGGGTGAGTGCTTTATATATATCTAATATATAAAGCTGAATGTGTGTGTATATCCGGGATTGGCATCTACACCGTCGCAACTACAGCCACAAAATTTTGCAGTCACACGTCTGGACCCCGGGAGCGTCATAGGCTATGTTGTGAGGTGAAATTTTAACCCTGCGCGTTCCAGTTCACCAAACAATCTTGCCCCTATCTACATAATGGGGAAAAAGTGACAGTTACCAGTTGACAGTTGTGAATGAGAGGGGCTTAATGATAGCGCCAAAGACTAACAGCACATACCAGCATATAGTCACTAAGGTGGGGCCCCAACATGGGATATTCACCACGCACGGGGACATGTATACACACCACACGCACACAAAGAGTAACAGCAAGTGTATAGTCGCTAAGGTGCAGCCCCAACATTGGATACTCACCACGCACCCGAACACACACCACATAGAGACACACACAACACAGAGACACACACACACCCTATAGTGACACATGCACTCACCCCAGGGACACACACACCACAAAGAGACACACATAACACAGAGATACACACACCACACAGGCCCCCCCCCCCCACAGGGACACACACACATATACACTGAAGTTCGCCTCAGGCAGCAGAGAGGCTAGGTTTACCCCTGAGAGTAACTAGAAGGGTTGTAATCAAACCCGGGCCCCAAACCTAGGGGACCCCCAAAATTCTCTTTGGCCTATAGAAAAAAAACTAATACTATTAAAGATTTGCAATGATTGGGGGCCCCTTTGGAGCTTTCACATCGGGACCTATGAGCTTCAAGTTACACCACTTATAGCAAGGCTCTATCCATACCAGCGCTGGAACTCCAGACCGACAGACACATAGGCGACCAACGAACCCCAGTGGGATATAACACAATTTGTAGGATTCTGTTAAAACCCCACAGCGCTGTAGTGGTGCTTGAAGTATAAGCTCCCAGTATTATACCCATCTTCATGCTTTTCCAGCACCACTCCCGTGGCGCCATCTTGTGCCCGTAACTTCTGACTGCCCAGAAGTCAAACATTTATGTCACAAGTTCTCTATGCAAGTCTATGAGAGCCGGAACGAGGCCGGAATGAGGATCTCATAGACCTGTATAGAGTTGTGACCAACATGAAACACTGGAGCTGCTCACAGGTTACAACTCGCAGGAGACCGACTTAAGACGGTATTAGATGACTATAAGACTGGGCTCAGGGGACTTACATTTAAAGCATCACTCCAGTGGTGCAATAAAAAAGCACTGTAGTGGAGTCCATGGTTTTTATGAAAAATTAGAGTTGCAACAAAAAATAAAGTAGAGGTTTCATCTGTGAGCAAAGCCTATGGGTCTGCTGATCGGTAAACCGTCATCAATCTGCAGTCGATTAATGTCTCTAGACTCACTCACTAAATGTCCTCACTGCTGAGCTGTCACACACTATCTGGACAGTTTTTCAGTGTTTTATGGTTTTCTCTCACCATATATATGGCTAATATGTGAGCGGTGATATCCAGATTCACCTCAATATGACAGCTGCATTCCCTGCCTCAGCTTTTTATACAGGCTTTGATAGTCCCTCCTGACTTTCTGACTATACCATGTGATAACTACAGGGCATTAAAGAGAAGCCGGCCAAGGACATGCAATTCTTCTATGGCTGAGGTGGTCTTCTCCAAGGGATGGTAGCTGTTTAAGTAGATGCAAAGGAAATTGCACAATGTTTGAATTTACCAGGTTCAGCAAATAAATTTGACACAAATGTGATTTACATCTAATCCATTTGCTAACTTGTAATATCTATCTATCCATCTATCATGTATCTATCTATGTAACTATGTATCTATCTATAAACACAAAAAATCTGCACAGCACTCAAGATACAATGTGAACTAGAGCAAGCTGCGATGCTGCAATAATCAAACAGGAAAAATTCACTGCAGCACTCAGTTACTACCAATTATATACATGCTAATAAGCAGTTTAGATTTCAGAAAAATGTTTAAAAACTTACGTTTTTTCAAAAAACTCAATATTCACGTTTTTATTTACTAAGGTTCTTGATACATATATTTGCCGCCAATATCTGTTTGCCCATCAACCACTTACAAGGTGACCTTAGATATGATGAGTCCTAGGCTGACATCCCTGTCCTCCTTGTCACCCCCTGTCCCACGTCTTCACTAAGTCTTGTGCTCAACTGAGTAGTAACTGAGTGCTGCAGTGAATTTTTTCCTGTTTATCTATCTATCTATCTATCTATCTATCTATCTATCTATCTATCTATCTATGGCACCCCTGAGGGTCAAATCGCCACAGAGGTACTGCACCTCAGCCAGAGGTATGGTACCTCACTCTCGGGTAAGGAGGGGACACTACCGGGCACCCACACACCCGCATCTAACACTACATACTCTGGGTTGGGGATTCGGGCGGACCCTGTTTAGGGAGGGCCCCACTCCTGACGGAGGGGAAATAGGTAGAGGGTGTGGGTGGAGGAAGTAGGAAAGGAAAGCACCGGGAAGTTAGAAAACAGGAAGTGGAGTGACGTAGAGCATGGACATACGTAGGTGATGAGAGAAGAACGAGGAGAGTTGGTGTCAGGAGTCTTACACGAGAGGACGTGAGAGAGAGATGTCCTGGGGACTGGAGCCAGTTGGAGCTCGTCCCAAGGAAAAGACCAGACAGAGGAGCTAGAGAGGAGCTCTGGAGAGACAGAAGGGGTCCCAGGGACATGGGAAGTGAAGGATCCACCCAGAGGCTCCCACATCCAAGTTAACGGTGACCATGGTCGGCTGGAGGGATGGGGCCGCAGAGGGGACCAGACCCAGACTGATGGAGTGACTGAAAGACTCAGCTAGTGAACCGTAGACTGTGGTAGTTTAAAGTGCAACAGTCCACAACCACATTTACTCATTGAAAAGGTAGCCACGTAGGGTCGAGGTGACTAGAACGAAGTTGCCCGCCAGGACCTGAGGTTACTGGCTCGAGACACTGAGTGTGAGGCGGGGGCAGGAGGGCAAGAGCCAGCACAGGAAGATGACCTGGGAAGGAATACTAGAAGGGGGTTCCGGTGAGTCGTTCCCAAGTTATCTGAGAGTTTGTTGGAGTCATAAACCCGGGGAACGCAGCACCTCTGACCCCTGGAAACACCTAGTATCATGTATGAACAGTGAGTAAAAATCCAGAGACTGCATCCTGCTGTGTCCTCTAAATTATTTACCACAATGTTGCCCCTACTTAGACACTGTATAACTGCCCTGGGATCCTCTGCTCTACCCGTAGAGAGCCAAACTATCATAGCTGCAATACGAATAGACTCAGCAGATCTGCACTGCAGTGTCGGCCATCTATCCCTTATTGCTGAAACCCACAGGTGGCGTCACGTTAAATCCCATTCAAAATATTCCCTACTTAATGACACCGCCATGGCCACGGAACCGTGTCACGCCATTGTGACATCCCCAAAGAACTGCCAATCTGGTTCCGAGTACCCCACGGTCCTGGTAGGGCATATCATAACAAGTCCCAAAAACTGGCAGCACTCCAGTTCAAGGTGATGTGGACAAGTTTACTCCAGCCCTCAGTGGTGCAACGTTTTGACCGATATATGGTCTTTGTCAAGCACTTTCTACTATCTATCTATCTATCTATCTATCTATCTATCTATCTATCAAAAATTGACCACAGCACTCCAAAAAAGATTAAGCATGCCTTTATCAGGCCTTCAGGACATCAAGGCGACGTTTCGATTCTGAGAACCTTCCTCTAGCCTAGAGGAAGGTTCTCAGAACCGAAACGTCGCCTTGATGTCCTGAAGGCCTGATAAAGGCATGCTTAATCTTTTTTGCAGTGCTGCGGTCAATTTTTGATACATATATACGCACATAGGAGCATTGCTCTGACTGTCTTTGCACCCGACCACAAGCTGTGCTGCTTGGATTTTTCTCTATCTATCTATCTATCTATCTATCTATCTATCTATCTATCTATCTATCTATTTATCTAAATAGAAATACAGAACAGCACAAATAATACTCTGGTGCAAAGAGTCCTTAAAAACACAGTGTCCAGCTGTGAGACAGATCCAGAATGCAGAAAATCAGGCAGCACTCAAAAATGAATGCAAAATAGGACTTTATTGAACCCAAAATGTGGCACAACGTTTCAGAGTCAGATTACACCTTTCTCAGGTACCTTGAGAAAGGATAAAGTCCTTTTTTGCATAAAACTTTGAGTGCTGCCTGATTTTCTGCATTCTGTATCCTTTTATCTATTTATCATCTATCTATGCCTCTATCCTTATCTATCTATCTATTTAGAAGAGGACAGCCATGCTTCACAAAATCTCTAAAGCTTTCTTTCTTCCTTTTTTTCTTTCTTTCTTTCTTTCTTTCTTTCTTTCTTTCTTTCTTTCTTTCTTTCTTTCTTTCTTTCTTTCTTTCTTTCTTTCTTTCTTTCTTCTTTTTCTTTCTTTCTTTCTTTCTTTCTTTCTTCCTTTTTCTTTCTTTCTTTCTTCCTTTTTCTTTCTTTCTTTCTTCCTTTTTCTTTCTTTCTTCCTTTTTCTCTTTCTTTCTTTCTTTCTTTCTTTCTTCCTTTTTTCTTTTCTTTCTTTTCTTTCTTTCTTTCTTCTTCTTCTTTTTCTTTCTTCCCTTTTTCTTTCTTTCTTCCTTTTTCTCTTTCTTTCTTTCTTTCTTCTTCTTTCTTTCTTTCTTTCTTCTTTCTTTCTTTTCTTTTCTTTCTTTCTTTCTTTCTTTCTTTCGTTCTTTCTTTCTTTCGTTCTTTCTTTCGTTCTTTCTTTCTTTCTCTCATTTTGCACCAGTTTGGGTGTCAGGCCTCCAAGGTTCTTACCAAACCTTATTGATACACAAAAAAAGAGGCTCAATTGATACACTATCTATCTATCTATCTATCTATCTATCTATCTATCTATCTATCTATCTATCTATCTATCTATCTATCTATCTCTACCTACCTATCTAAAAAAAACAAAACAAATACCGAACAGCAATCAAAAGCAAATTACATTAAAAAAAAGTACATTTATTGGGCCACATGATCAGGTGGAAACATTTCAGCTCAAGAGCATGTGATATTTTATCTATGTATCTATCTCTCTATCTGTCTGTCTATCACCTATCTATCTGGCTGACTGTCTGTCTGTTTGTCTGTCCATCCATCCATCTTTTATCTATCCCTAGAGATCCACATTATCATGACCTGTGCATATCTTGGACCCATTATCCCCGTTAGGTATATCACAGACTTTATATTACAGGTTTTGGCTCTTGTGTTCCCGTCTTACACGCTGGTGCTGACTCCATACTCCGCCCCTGTATCATCCTGACTACAGTCGCCACCATGAGCTGAGGCTATTTTCCCTTCCTCATAAAACCAATTAATGTAAAGCATGACAACAATGCTCTGAAACGTTCCGAGCAAGAAAGTCACGTCACGTCTGCATCCATTGCACGTGTGCTTCCCTTCCGACTATTTCTGTATGCCAGAGGGCAGTAGAAGAAATGTTCTTAATTCCCAGCACTTTGATTCACCTCCCGGTCTAAGCCTTGTTCTAGGTGACTTAGTCTTCATGTGATGCGCCTATTATTAGAACACAATGATCCCTCCAGCCCCAAACTCCTGCGTTCCCCTTGTCCTTATATATCTTTCTCCTAGCAGAAAGTAGCATATGACCTCTTATCCTCAAGAATACTTGGCACCGCTCCCTGTATCTCAGCCTATTGTTCTCGGAGAGAATGACACGGCCGGGCAAGTGTCTTGCTAACACTTTTCGACTTTAAATGTGGAATGCCATTAATCAATCATCTGCATCTGTTAGGAAAATGTATCAGGAGCGGCTGAGCCTCTACGTGTCTCCACGAGGAAACGTCCTGCCGATGGGTCAGTTTGCTCATTTGATTTGTTTTTAATGGACAGAGGCATTAAGAAAGATTTGGGACTGTTTTGTGCCCGAAATGACATTGCTAATAGCACTGCATATGTCAAGTACTAGAGATTAACGCATCATATCGATGCTAATCAAATTTATGGGGAATTAGGAATGTCTGTAGCTGGAAAACTTCAACTTGCTTTTCTTTCAAGGTGCTAACACCAAGAAGTTCAAGAGATAAAAAACAGGATCCTTTTAAATAAACTTATCTTTTAATTCAACTTCAGAACACACTGGCTCTAACCGGACAGTGGAGTAACCCGCTAAGGGGCAAGTTCACTATTAGTGGATAACTCTCTCCCTCTCTCCCAATAAATACCCTACTTCTAAACAGAAAGCAATGGCCTGGTTTGCTCGGATTATCTTCTGAAGTTAGTTTTGTCTTCCATGCTTGATCTACATAGTCTGGGCCTAAGCTCTTGACAGGCGTAGTCTGTTCTCCGGTATTTGACCGGCATAGTCTAGGCATAGATTCTTGACTGGCATAGTCCGGTCTTGGGTTTTTGACCTGTGCAGTCTGTGCTTAGAATCTTGACTGTCATCATCTAGGCTTAGGTTTTTGACCGGTATAGTCTGAGTTTAGATACTTGACTGGCGTAATCTAAATTTAGGATCCTTACTGGAATAATTTCGTCTTCAGCATTAGACCAGCATAGTCTGAGTTTAGTCGTTTGACCAGCATATTCTGGTCTTTGGTATTTGACTAGCATTGTTTAACCTTAAACTCTTGGCCGGTAGAGTCTGGTCTTAAATTGTTGACAGGCGTAGTCTAGGCATAGATATTTGCCCGGCGTAGTCTGGTTTTAGGTTTTTGACCTGTGTATTCTGTGTTTAGGATCTTCTTGACTGGTGTAATCTACAGTAGGCTTAGGTATTTGACCAGTGTAGTCTGGGTTTAGATAGTTGACTGGAGTCATCTAAATTTAGATTATTGACCAGCATAGTCTGGTCTTTGGCAATAGACCGGCATAGTCTAGATTTAGGCTCTTGACAAGGATATTCTGGTCTTTGGTATTTGACCGGCATTGTCTAAATTTACGATCTTTGCCAGTGTAGCCTTGTTTTAGGTTCTTGACAGGCATAGTCTAGACTTGGGTTTTTCATCGGCATAGTCTGATTTTAGGTTTTTGACCTGTATGGTCTGGGTTTAGATACTTGACTGGAGTAATATAAATTTACGTTCTTGACTGGCATAGTCTGATCTTCGGCATTAGACCGACATAGGCTGGGATTAGACTCTTGACCGGCATATTCTGTTTTTTGGCATTAGACCGGCATAGTCTGGGTTTAGTTTCTTTACAAGCATATTCTGGTCTTTGGTATTTGACCGGCATTGTCTAAATTTATGATCTTACCAGTGAAGTCTTGTTTTAGGTACTTAAAAGAAAAAACAGATATTGCGCCACACTGCAACTGGAGGAACTTAATACACGGTTTTACTATGTTTGTACTAACCTTTACTGGTTGTGCAACACCCCGCACAACCAGACTGATGGCTTAATGTGGATCACTGTAGTGACAAGGGCCAATAATCCCTCCTCCTCAGATACTCCGGGCCTGGTGGTCGGCTCCTTAGTTCCTCTGGAGATGGAGGTGGGCTCCTTCACCCGAAGAGGCAGACTCGCTGCACTGGCTTCCGTCCCAGCTCCACACTGTGTATCAGTTGATCATTCAAGGGTGGGTCTTTATGATGTACTGCCAGGTACTGTGGATCTTAGAGCAGCTCACACACCGCACTCCCAAAAAGGGAGAAGGGGATTAGCAAATAGAAAAACAAGCGGTGTCAGAGGATTGGAGCGCTAAAGAAACCACGGATTGGTGATTAGATTACCGATAATTTATTGCACGAACAGCAGGGGTCCAGTATGCCACAACGCGTTTCGACGCACAGATGCGTCTTTCTCAAGTGGATCCACTTGAGAAAGACGCATCTGTGCGTCGAAACGCGTTGTGGCATACTGGACCCCTGCTGTTCGTGCAATAAATTATCGGTAATCTAATCACCAATCCGTGGTTTCTTTAGCGCTCCAATCCTCTGACACCGCTTGTTTTTCTATTTGTTTTAGGTACTTGACAGGCATAGTCTAGGCTTGGGTTTTTGATAGGCATAGTTTGGTTCTTAGGTTTTTGACCAGTGTAGACTGTGTTTAGGATCTTGACTGGTGTAATCTAGGTTTAGGTTTTTGACCTGTATATAGTCTGGGTTTAGATACTTGACTAGAGTAATATAAATTTAGGTTCTTGACTGGCATAGTCTGACCTTCGGCATTAGACCGACATAGGCTGGGATTAGTCTCTTGACCGGCATATTCTGTTTTTTGGCATTAGACCGACATAGTCTGGGCTTAGGTTCTTGATAAGCATATTCTGGTCTTTGGTATTTGACTGGCATTGTCTAAGTTTAAGATCTTTACCAGTGTAGTCTTGTCTTAGGTTCTTGACAGGCATAGTCTAGGCTTGGGTTTTTGATAGGCATAGTTTGGTTCTTAGGTTTTTGACCAGTGTAGACTGTGTTTAGGATCTTGACTGGTGTAATCTAGGTTTAGGTTTTTGACCTGTATATAGTCTGGGTTTAGATACTTGACTAGAGTAATATAAATTTAGGTTCTTGACTGGCATAGTCTGACCTTCGGCATTAGACCGACATAAGCTGGGTTTAGACTCTTGACCAGCATATTCTGGTCTTTTGTATTTGACTGGAGTTGTCTAAGCTTAAACTCCTGACTGGTGTACTCTGGTTTTAGGTTCTTGACACACGTAGTCTAGGCTTGGGTTCTTGATCAGCATAGTCTAGTCTTTGGCATTAGAGAAGCATGGTCTGGTCTTGGCTTCTTGGCCAGCATATGCTGGTCTTTGGTATCTGGCATTGTCTAAGCTTTGACTCTTGACCAGAGTAGTCTGGTGTTAGGTTTCCCTTCAATAGTGCACAATCCATTTAAAAGTACAACTTGTCCCACCAAAAACAAGTAATCATACAGCTATGCCGATCGAAAAATAAAAAAGTTATGGCTCTTGGATCAACGAAAAGATAAAATGAAAACGCAAAAATTGAAAAAGGCCACGCCAAGATGTGAAAACTCCGGGATGAAAGGTTAAAAAAAACAAAAGTGCTAAAAACAAAATAATCCTTGGACCAAGGAGTGAAATATAAATAAATGTTGTGTATTATAAGTCGCACGGATTGTAATACAGATGGAGAGAGGCAACTTTTTTTTGTAACTCTGGGTAAAGGCGGCTAATAAGCATTAATGTGTTGAATCTATAACAAAATGAGGAACGTAACATACACGGTGTCAGGTTCTATCCATATTGCCAGATCTGATTTCATGGGAGCCGACTCTGCCTCATTATTTCCATGTGCTCTTGTTATTGTTGTCACTAATTTGTCCTGGTGACGGGTGACAGCCTCTCGCTTCACTTATCAACACATTTAACGCATAAATCCAAACTTTCTACAGTTCAGCTGTTTGAGCTTTTCACAGGTACAGACGTGAGAACCACTTACAGCGCGGGAGAAGCAGAAACAGCCCTCCGTCTTATCTAATGTCATGTCCTGAGAACATGGGTTTTACATATCGCACTAGATTTTTTTATATTAATGTGAAGTTCTATTTAATGACATAAATATCAAGGCCTCGATTCATTAAGACTAACACGTCGGTCTTACCGGTGAGAGCGCTGGATAAATGAGCGTCGAATTTATCAAGTGCCGAGTGATTTTTTTCATCAATTTGTGGCATTTTTTAACTGCCAGGAAAGGTTTTACTAGACACGGGCATGCATTTTTGTCAGAATTTATGCCACTTCTTTGGTGTAAATCATGATAAATTTGTTCACCGCGCTCAGCTTTGGCTACTCCTGGCTCAGCTACACTCCAGAGTTGGAAGGGAAAAAATGTGCCACTGTCGAAGGGCACAAAGCACGGGTGCAGGGCAGTCAGGCTCGAGTCCAGGCTCAGGTTACAGTGTGACCCAGGACCCACAGGATCTCGCACCCCAGCCGCCTCTCCGATTAAAAAGCTCTGTCTAGCAGCACTTTCGATGAGAGTCAAAGCACATAATGAATTCACAAAGTCATTCTAAAATGTATTACTTAAACAAACAGTCTAGTAAAATACAGGCACCATGCTTAAACGTTACAAGATTGGGATTACAGTATTTACTTTGCTTTGATGCGGACTGCTTGCCACGTTTCAGCACCTCTAGGTTTTCACCCAACACATCTGGTATCTCGATCTCTGGTGGCACTACATGCAAGTTCTCCCCAACTCCAACCCAATTGTCCCTATGTGAAACAGCTCGCATCCGGATTTGAGGCCAATCATTGGAAACCTTTACGCCCACTGCTAGCCCTGTATCCACTCGTTCCTTGGGGTCCATGCCAACATTCATGAACATCTTATGCAGGGGTCAGTGGCAAGGGTCGAAATAATTAATGGTCAATGCTCCTGCAAATCCTTTACTCCTTCTGGGACTCTTTTAGCTGTCCATCATGTGCACTCCCTTTAATAGACTAAGCCTCTCCCACCACCAGTACTCACATTTATTAACTTTTGACAAACAGGGGAGCAGTCCTTACCTTGCCCCCTAGATGCCGTCAATACACGGTTACATTAACAAACTATAGACAGTTATGCTTTTCCTACAGCTACCGTGGACACAGAGCACTCTTCATAATAAGGGGGGGGGGCAATGCATTTTATCCCCTTACACCACTGTTGGAGACTTCAGGGTGGAAGAGTCCAGTAAACATCAATAGATTAAAAGTGGTTTATTCTACGTGTTTCAAAGCAAAAAGACTTCAGGATAGAAGAGTCCAGGAAACATCAATAAATCTAACGTGGCTTATAATATGCGTTTTGAAGCTAGAAAACCTCAGGATAGAAGAGTGCTCATACAGTAAAGAACTCATAGTCTCACTGCTCATACAGTAAAGAACTCATAATGTCACTGCTCGTACAATAAAGAACTCATAATCTCATTACTTGTACAGTAAGCAATCTATGGCCTCACTGCTCTTACAGTAAATAATCTCTGTGATTATGGAAAAACCTTATTATTTTTAGATGCCCCCTTTTAACCATCACATGCCTAGGTGTAAAAAGATCATTAGAAAGGTCTCTGTACTGTCCCCTCATATATTTGTACATAGTAATAAAACCCCAACCCCTAACCACAAGTTTAATAACCTGTCTTGTATTGCAGACCCCTCAGTCCTCTAATAACCTGTCTCGTATTACAGACCCTCAGTCCTCTAATAGCCTTGGTCGCTCTTCTCTGACACGCTCTAGTTCAGCTATGACTTTCTTATACACCGGAGATCAGAATTGTACATAGTATTCTAAGTGTGGTCGCACTAGTGACTTGTATAGAGGTAAAATATGTTCTCCTCATGAGCATATATGCCTCTTTTAATGCATCCCATTATTTTATTTGCCTTTGCAGCAGCTGCCTGACACTGTCCACTAAATGTGAGTTTGTCATCTACCCACACACCCAGGTCTTTTTCAGTGACAGGTTTACCCAGTGTTTTACCATTTGGTTGATAAATATATATATTTTATTTAACAGCCTACATTAAACTTTGAATGCCATTTCTCAGCCCATAATTCCTTCTGTAATATTAATATGTTCTCAGTGTTGATTACACTTGCTGAGTGTAATATAATTTGCAAATCTAGAAATCCTACTTTCTATGCTCTCTGTAAGGCTTCCTTCACACTTGAGTTTGCAAGCGCAGCGTACCGAACGCAGCCAAATGCTTGCGCACTGCGTTCCTATGTTTAACATGGGAATGCATGTGCCTGCGTACTGGCTGCGTTCGGTTGTTTCTGGATGTGCACAATTTGTGCGCCCTCCAAATGCAGCCTGATGCATTTTTTCTGCGGTCGCGGGCGCTTGTTTTATCTGCAAGCGCACAAATAATGCATGGATCTCAATGGATCCGCAGTGTCCTCCGCATGACAGTGCAGGAGAACGCTGCGGGTCACATTAAAATCTCTCCCGGTGGCCACTGGTGATAAGCAGCGGCCACCGGGAGATCAGCTGGAGCCTTCACTGCTCTCCCGCCGGTGTCGGTGCAGGACATTTGAAGATACAGTTGATCTGACAGCTGTTTAAATCTCCCGCGCTGACACCGAATAGGTGATGTTGGTGCGGGAGATTTGAAGCAGCGATCAGCTGTTTCATAACTCCTGCACCGATATCACCCTATTCGGTGTCAGCTCGGGAGATTTAAACAGCTGTCAGATCAGCTGTATCTCCCTGCTGACACCGGCGGGAGAGCAGCTGTGGCCAGGAGGAGGAAATCTCTGCCGCTGATCTCCTCCTCCTGGCCGCCCCCCAAGACAGCTGATTGGCTGCCCAGGCACCATGCTTATGTGAACGCATGCGGAGATTCTCCGCTGCGTTCACATAAGTATGTGCTGTGTTGCACTGCGTTTGCGTCTGCATGCCCTGCGCCTGCAGACACAAACGCAAGTGTGAAGGCAGCCTAAGTTCATTAATGAATATGTGTAGAAAAGGACCCAGTACTGACCCCTGTGATTCCCCCACTGTTAAATGTGATCCATTCCAAGTACATTCTATGTATAACCACCGGGGTCAGTTGTTAACACAATTAGACATATTTTTCCTTTATCCTGTTGCTCATATTTGTGCATATATGTACCAAGAATTTATGTAGCACCGTATCATACTCTTTTGAAAAGTGCAGATAGAGGACATTATCAGGCTTTAATTTAGTAATAATGTTTGAAGATAACAAAATAATGATAATAGTAAAAATAGGGAGAAATACATGGTGGGGCAACCAAGGAAAGGGAAGGAAAAATAATTGGGTGCAGGTGGCCAAGAGTAAGTGAAATTGATGAAACTTTTCAAGAGGAGTCAAAATTTATATTGTCCTATAATGGTAGCGGCGGTGTGATGAAAGGAGTATGTCTACTGTATTTAGCCCAGGGTGACCAGATTATTATTTCATTTTGCTCCCCAATGCTTCAGAATGAAAACATAGGTTTTTTTTTATCTTTAGAGCAATTGTGATACATAATAACAGAATAGTTGTCACATTTGTTATAAAAAAGTGTGGAAATCCTTTAATGATCACTGAAAAGTCATTGATTGGCAGTCGTGATCTATCTGTCTGTTCGGAAACCCCAAAAAAGTAGAGAGATTGGCGGAGGACACAGGCAATATTGAAACAGGAGTGGAAGAGGGATCAATGAGGTAAGGTTACTTATTATTTACAGAAATTTATTTTTACATTTCAGTGCCTGGATGAGCCATGTAGGGTAGAAATCTCAGCAGTTAAAGAGAGAAGGAACTTGAAGAGCTTTCAATAGAACTAAAATGGTGCAACTTCATAAACAGCAGGGAGAAGGGACGCTGAGGGGATTTCAGTCAGGTTAGGTGGGTGGTGATTCAAGAGTAGCATGAAGGGGAGACACTATGTCAGGATTCTGGATTTTTCCAAGTTACCTTGTGTGGTCTTTTGGCACCCCTGAGGGTCCAGTCACCACAGAAGTACTGCACCTCAGTCAGAGGTGTGGTACCCCACTCTTGGGTAAGGAGGGGATACTGCCCGGCACCCAGACACCCACAACAACACCACACCACCCAGGTCATGGGGTTTTTGTTGGACCCTGTTTAGAGAGGGCCCCATCCCAGGCTGGATCGGAAACAAGTAGAGGGTATGGGTGGAGGAAGTAGCAAAAGGAGAGCACCAGGAAGTAGAAGAGTGGAACAACATCAGAAAGGATGTGACGGACATAGAGAGGGGAGTTGGGAGATGGAGAGGCTCCCCACGGGCGGAGCGGATCCCAGAGGCAGTAGATGTAGTAAGGGGTTGGGGGTGCAGGACGACGGGCATAAAGTAACAATAACTCACTGATTTGTGGTTACTCAGTCTTTTACTGGAGCATCTGCATTCCGGGCATTTGTCAGCGGAGTCCTTGCTGGAGAGCAACTCAGGGTTCTCCTCACCCGGCCGGGTCATTGGCCTCCTTATTGTGCTCTGTGTTTGGGCTCCTGCTACTGCACTAGCTAAGTTACCAGCCCTGTCTCTCCTGCGAGGTGCCGTTATGACAGGCAACGCGAGTCCTTTATTAACCCTTGTGTCGGGTAACAGTTTCTGAACTCTCTGCAAATATTTGCCTCCGGGCACTGCGTGGCTGGGGAACCTGGAATTCCCCACCTTCCGGTATTGACTGCCGGGACATTAGACCCTGCACAGTCTCGGAGTCCGATGTCTGTTCTCTGTGCGGTTACTGTAGGGTGAGCACGGTGCCGCTCAGCTCCCGAGGTGTTCTTTCGACTCTATCAGACCCTAGCCTTAGGGCTATAACCAAGTCAGCAATCCTGGGACGAGCTCAAGCAACCTCCAATCCACCAGAATGTCTTCCTCAGTCATCCTAGGAACTGAACTAACTGGCCCCGCCTGATACCAGAATTTATAGGGAGCTCACCCTGAACCTGGGTTTTGTCTCCCCTTCTGGCCTGGAGGCAGAAGGTGTTGTGTGGGGGTTATCTGACTGATGAGAAGACCCTTCTGTTGCTCTCCAGCGTGACACCACCACCAGTGATGACATCCAGGCCTTGCTTGAGTGTTTTACTTCAGCTCTGGTTCCTCTGTGCATTATCTGAATTTGCTCCATCTCTAGCTATGCCAGGTTGGTTCTTCTATCTATTCTGCTGTCATCTACTCTGCTGGCCTTACCAGTTCTCAGCTTGCCCTCCAGCAACAAGCTGTGCTCTGTAAAGAGTTGTTCATACCTCCAGCTACCTTCTCTTCGCTCTGTTGCACGTAAGTTCTGTTACACCAAAAGACTGTTCCTGCAATTTAGTTTGTTTGTTTATTATTTGCAAGTGCGGTAGTCTAGACTGTTTCAGGACTCTAGTATTAGCTGCACCGCACTGTGCTAAAGTTTGGGACTGTGTTTTACTCAAAGACTATAATGTTACCGGCCTCACAGTGTGTGAACAAGTACTTACAGACTGTTTTCCTTTACGGCTTGTTGTATTAACTGTTAATCTGGACTATTTCCATTGCTGGCCTAGCCAGGTTTCAGAACTGTTTCCTGAAGGACTTAATTCAGCTCTCTCATATTTGTTCTGCTCCTTATGTTCTGTACCTTAACCAGAACCTGTTTGTTGCATATTTGATAAATATAGACTTGAACTTAATCCTTTTAGGTCTCTGTCTTGTCATCCCCTAAGCTATCAGATTCCTGAACGGATCCACATAATTGTGACACACTGAGGAGCTGTCATTCAGGCTTGTTGGGTAAAAATTAAGCAGCAACAGGGAGTGGGTACATTGAGGGTCTAATAAGCTGGTTGGGTGGAGATTCAGCAGTATCAAAGACACTGAGGAGAAACAGTAGGCAAGGGGAAACCAAGCATATGTCAATAAAACCATATTGGTGAAGTATCAGCATCAGCAAAGAGGGGAGACACAAATGAGCTGTCAATAAGGCTAATTAGGCAGAGATTCAACAGCTGCAGATAGGAAGGACACTGAGGAGCTCTCGATAAGTTTGATGGTTGAGGACTCAGCAGCAGCATGGAGAGGAGACACTAAAGAGCTGTCAATCAGGATAGGAGGGCAGAGATTAAACCATGGCAAGAACTGGGTTACCAAGGAGCTTTAATCAAGCAGCAGAAAGGAGGGACATGGGATCTGTCAATCAGGCTATGTGAGTGGAGACTCAGCAGCAGCATGAAGACGAGACACTAATGAGCTGTCAATCATGCTATATGGGTGGGGAGACTCAGAAGCAGCATGGAGAAGAGATACTAATGAGCTGTCAATCATGCAATATGGGTGGAGACAATAATGAGTTGTCAATCAAGATTGTTAAGCAGACTTTCAGCAGTAGTTGTAGCAATGAAGAGGAACACAGCACAGAGGAGCTGTCAGTCAGGCTGGATGGGTGATATTAAATTTACAATTTCAAAGGGAATTATACAACCACTCTGATATGGATTTTTACTGTAAAAATATCAGTCTCATCAAGTCTATGCAGTTTGTATTGTGACAGAATCACTTTAAACGTTCCATACCTTGGTCCTCTTGTCCCATAGCCTTAATAAGAACCGTCGGTCGACAGGGTAGGGGGTACTCGGATACCAGGACAGGGGGTTACTTCAGTGGGGGGGATCATGGCTATTCGGTTCCCAGTTCCGTGCCCTGGACCCTCAATGGCAGGGTGGAGGTGATGATGATGGGGTAACGTGACGCCACCTGTGGTACCTGGTAATAGGGTTACCAGTGCTGTGGCCGGCTGCTGAGGTGATGGGAATGCAGCTTTGGTAGTACAGCTCCCCACAGGTGGAGCTTTACCTCAGGGCAGCGGGGTGGAAGATGGAGTAGTAGTCCTCACCTCCTGTGATGTTGTAGAAGCCCTCCGGGTGGCAAATAGCTGAGACAGAGTCCAGATTAGCTTGAACAGTTCTTTACTGGTACCGGGCAGATGTTAAGGTACACAGTACAGTCTGGTTGAACAGGGTTGGTAGTCGCAGATCTTGGAGGACCTTCCAGAGTCTGGCAGTGGTGCCTTCAATATGGCGTTCCTGGTCCTGTCCCTCTGTCTCTGTCTGTATTTGCCCCTCTTGAGCCAAGTCTCTAGTCCTTGGGGTCTGTCTCTTATTTGTCGGTGGCATGGACCCAGCTGCGGGACCGATGTTGGGCTTCTTTACGGGTGCTGTGGCTCCCTTGTGTCGGGCCCTCAGATTGCTGGTCTGCTGTTAGTCCTGGAGTAACCCCCTTCAGAGTGTGGGTCACCCCTCTCCTAAGAGGTGCCCTCCTGTTGCAGCCGCAGGGTCCCCTGCGTCTTTTCTTCTCATTCTCCCACACCAACTGTCTGACTCTGCTGTCACTCCCTGTCTCCTGCTCTCTAGGCTCCACTCCCTGGGACCTACAAAATATACGGTGCCCTGTCTTAAAGTGGCCTGTGTATAGGTGTTGGGGTGCATACTCTGAAGATTTCCCCACAGTTATGGAGGCACCACACTTTTAATAGGGGGGCAGTACCTCCCTGTGGCGACTTGCCATAGGGGCACCACACCTACGTCTGCTTTTGCCTTGCCATGAGCCCCATTTCCTATTTTTACATGCCTATCATCATTCTTTTAGAAGTTCAAATAACTGAGAATTCAGAGTCCATTATTCTATTACTTTTGTCCGGAATGTTAATAATATTATAACAATATCCTTCTGATAATTTCTCATCTAGGCACACGGTCATCTAGTTATTATACCAAGGTAACACACAATGAACCACTAAAATCAACTTACAGAGGTGAAACTACAGTTTTCTGAATTCCAAACCCTAGTTATTATAGTAGACAAAGCAAATATATGATCGCTCTAGCAAAATTATACAAACTGGGCTGGCAGTGAAAGAGTACTAAAAATTCCTTGCTGTTTTCTTAGCACCTTGAAGCCCTCTGTACTGCAGGATACATAGGTAAAGTGTATTTCCAATCCAACAATGGGAAACATAGCGGCAATTAGTAGCGCCTGGCCATGGCCAGTACTTTAATTAAATTTCAAGGATAAAGCTGAAACTTCAGAACAGAGAAACATAATAAAAATCTGTAACAAAAAAAGTCTTGGTAACAAAACAATAGTGGAGCATATTGTTCAAGAAAGAAAGAACTGGAAAAACATAATTTCATGTTTCTCAAGTGATTCCTTAAAGATAAAGGCCAATTTGAAAATCAGCAGCTGCTACGTAAGAGGAGAACACAGTCATATCACCTGGGGGGGCGGATTTCAGGTACCCCCACCATGCGGAGTAACGTGGAGGCCGCCTCATGGAAGATTGCCTGGGTGCAAAGTTCTATGAGGATTTTTCTTACAGTTTTACATACTTTTAAACCCCAAAATAGTTATAGTTTGAACTAGGGTTAGGGTTAAGAGTAGGATTAAAGGTTAGCACCAAGGTTGGGTCGGGGACTAGGATCAACCCCTTAAAGCAGTAGTTCCCAAACTCCAGTCCTCACAGCCCCCAACAGATCATGTTTTCAGTATTTTCTTCGTATTGCACAGGTAATTCCTTGCTCATGATACCATCACCTGTGCAATACTAAGGAAATCCTGAAAACATGATCTGTTGGGGGCCGTGAGGACTGGAGTTTGGGAACTACTGCCTTAAAGGGACTCTGTCAGGTCATTTTTCTGTATGATACTAATAGTATCCTTGAAAAGTGCCTGGGTAGCCCTTTCAAAATATGTAAAAATCATTACTGTACCCTTTGTAGTTCTCTTGCTATAAGCACCTTCACACCCAGCAGACAGCTGCTTCATTAATCCGGTGTATTACTTTTACAGCTGAATAGTCTGGATATGTTAATGTTCATTTATTATTCCCTCCCTTCCCCCTGTGCTCTGCCTCACTGCTTGTTCCATTTTGCTGTCCTGCACGGTGCTACCGATGGGAAGAGGGGGGAGAGATGGCAGGAACATATCCGATAGCTCATCTGGGTAAGGTTGCGCTAAATGCAAACACAATCTTTGATAGTCGCACTTATTGTATACCGGCAGGGAGCGCACTCTTCTAACACGTCATAGGCGCACCCTATTTAATCGTGGGGCGCTGATGTGTTGTCATGAGACTCATAACATTCAGGGGTCGGCTGAAGACCCTTCTGTCTGTCATCATGGTACTCCTGTGAAGACCAACCTGTGGCTGGTGTTCAGAGGAGCTTGTTATTTCTTCTATATACAGTAAAAAAGTAGAAAAAAAAGGTTTTAAAAAGTCTTAATAAAATTAATAAAAATTAAGAGAGAAAAAAGAAATATAAAATACACATGAGGTATTGCTGCATTTGTAAAAGTCTGATTTATCAAAATATAAACTTGGGTCCAAAATGGCCGACTTCAAAATGGCTGTCATGGTCACCACCCATCTGGAAAACTTACTAATGTGCCACAAACAGGAAGTCGATATCACCAACCATTCCCATTTTATTTAGGTGCGTCCTTATAAATGGTCCACCCTGTACAATTCCAATCTACAGGCACGACAGATAGGCTTTAGCTCAATAGCGCCTCTATTATACATGTGTGGCTGTGTCTGGTACTGCAGCCCCCCTTCAGCCTTATTGACTTGAATGGGAGTTCCATTTTTAATCATTGTAGTAGTTTTACCCTCACAGTCCAGTAATATCTTTATTGCTAAGATTGGTAAGTCTTCTATAGTAATACTCCCATATGTATAGTATGTAATTCATAATTTCCATTTCAGGATTAGCTGCTCTCATGAGATTGATCTCATGGTTGTCTGCTGTTCACCTCCTGTAATCTTCACATATGAAGTCTGGTTCTGCTGTCTATAACAAAGCCGTCCGTCATCTCAGAGGACCGTGGAGCCTCTCTTGTAATGTAATGTCAGACACTTGTGAGATAGGACTTTTATAAAGCAGGCAGATACTAAGTGTTGTCAGACGGGCCAAGGTCAAGAGGTACTAAAAACGTTTTTCTAGGAGAAATAGAGGATATTTTCGAGAGTTCAGCGGTGACATTAGACACATTATATAATATCCATTTATATATCATCAGCAAAAAAAATCATTACAAAAAAACTTCAGTCATTTTGCAATTGCCGAAGGTAGGAGAAGACATTAATTTGTGAAGTCTTCAAAAAGTTCTAGGTTATGCCAGAGGTATACTTGTCACAATTACATTTTAGGATATTTATGAAGGTTGGCCACTACCTTTTTAACGATGACCTACCCCTATGATAAGTCATCATTATCTGATCAGTGGGGGCGCGACACGCATCATTCCCACCAATCAGCTGTTGCCGGTGGCCGGAGGTTTTCGGAGGTTGCCTAAAAATTATAGTGGCCCTATCTAGGTTCTATATATGTACCAGCTATTCTTTTTAAGAGGGGGTGGATGCGCAGCACCCAGCCATGACCACTATGGAAATGACAGAGGTGATGTGTTCCGTCAACGTCTGAGAATTTCCGGCCAACGACACCGCCGGTGACAGCTAATCAGAGGAGGTGCCGGTTGTCATCAATACAAAAGTGGTGGTCATCACCTAAAGGCTTTTGTATGAAGTAATAAACAAATTTCAGTAAGCAGGAAAAATTGGCAAGCACAAGTGCCAAATTATAATGGTTTGGTGAGTTTCCAGTATGTAGTGGTTAGTATCTACAATAAATGGTCCATGGAAGGACAGCTGGTAAACAAGTCATGGGTTCCCAGGGCTCATTGATGTATGTGGGGTCCAAAAGCTGAAGCCCCCATATGCATTACACTATCAGTCGCACCCACTGATAGACATATTTACTGGTATCTAATGTGTATGGAGATGCCGACCAAATAATTGCCAGGGGAGATGTTGATCAAGCATATCAAATTTCTGATTCCTGATTGATTTGTTCTCCTAGAGAACCCGCCAGCAAAGATGTCTTTAAGGCTAGGGTCATACCTGCGTCTGCCCTGAGCCTGGCAGGCTTAGTGCATAGAGTTACCAGCATGTATTTTCCTGATTGCTCTGCAATAGCGTATATCTGTGAATTCACTCTGGAGCCGGCGGGTGCGGTAAGCATCAGGTTGCCATAGGAATCCATAGACAGGCGGCACATAGCGTTACTTGCTGGTAACACTATATGTTAAGCCTGCCAGATTCTAAGTTTTAAATGGATCCAGGAGGCTCAGGGCAGACACAGGTCTGACCCTTGCCTAAGCGAGAACGCTCAACCGAACGAGCTCTCTGGTGCATGGTATCAATAGCCAAGATGGCTGTTGGCCAGATAAGTATCGTTCATCCAACAGCCATCTAATGTTTAGATAACCTTAACCTGTCATGACTGATCTCACAGAAGAGCCAGCGTAATGGCCCTGTCACACGTGTCAACCAAGGCTGCGATGTCAGAAGCGATGTGCGGGTGCGCGGTCGCTTCCGCCATCGCAGCCTTGGTGTCACACGGCAGGATGTTGCCGGTAACGCCGCAGCGATGCGGGCGGAGCCACCGCTCGCTGGGCTGGGATCAACCCAGCGAGTGATCTGCAGCAATGCTGCGGTATAGGCTGGATCGCCGCCAACATCGCTATTGCGGTGTCAGACGGCGCGATCCAGCCTAATCGCTGGTCACAGATAGACAGGTTTATGAACATGTTCATAAACCTGTCAACCTGCGATCAGCGATAAATCGCAGTCGCGTCGCGCTGTCACACAGCACGACGCACTTGCAATATTGCTAGCGACATCGCTGATGCATCACTTTTCAGCGATGTCGCTAGCGACATTGACACGTGTGACACAGCCTTAAAATGAATGTCTATAAAACTTCCTTCTAGGTATAATAGGAAGGTGTCAGCTCACACAGATTATCTCGGCTTGTGGTGTACAAAACTATGGAGACAAAGACCTACCTGGAGTGTCCTTGCTCATGTTTGACCTTCCTTCAACTAGAAAAGGTGTCCCCAACCTGTGGCTCAGGATCCCATAATGTGTGTCTCCCTTTGTCTGACTGCTAAATATATTAACACCAGGTCTAGTAAAGAGATATTAAGGGAAGGTCTCCAAATCATGACTTTTATGGGTAACCCCAAACACAAATGTAAATCTGAACGGCAGTAGGGTGGGAGCTCCTGAATCTTGGTATACTGTATTGGTGTGATTTCTGTGGAAAAACCTTGGGTGTTATTATACCTGTAATGGGGGCTCTGGGTGTCACCACTACTGTGAAGCAGGCAGGAGCTGGATGTGGTTCGTTACCCTCTCTCAAAACTGGATGTGGCTCACAACCCTGTCTCAGAACTGGATGTGACTCGCGACCCTCTCTCAGAGCTGGATGTGGCTCATGATCCATTCTCAGACCTGAATGTGGCTTGTGACCCTCTCTCAGAGCTGGATGTGGCTCATGATCCATTCTCAGACCTGAATGTGGCTTGTGACCCTCTCTCAGAGTTGGATGTGGCTCGTGATCCATTCTCAGACCTGAATGTGGCTTGTGACCCTCTCTCAGAGCTGGATGTGGCTCGCAATCCTTTCTCAGAACTGGATGTGGCTCACCACCCTCTCTCAGAGCTGGATGTGGCTCGTGATCCATTCTCAGACCTGAATGTGGCTTGTGACCCTCTCTCAGAGCTGGATGTGGCTCGCAATCCTTTCTCAGAACTGGATGTGGCTCACCACCCTCTCTCAGAGCTGGATGTGGCTCGTGATCCATTCTCAGACCTGAATGTGGCTTGTGACCCTCTCTCAGAGCTGGATGTGGCTCGCAATCCTTTCTCAGAACTGGATGTGGCTCACCACCCTCTCTCAGAACTAGATGTGGATCCTCTCTCACAGCTGGATGCGGCTCGAGATCCTTTCCCAGAGCTAAATGTGGCTTGTAACTTTCTTTCTGAGCTCAATGTGGCTCATAACCCTTTCTCAGAGCTGGATGTGGTTCACTATCCTTTCTCAGGTTGAATGTGGCTCGCCACCTTTTCTCAGAGCTAAAAATGGCTTGCGACCCTCTCTCAAAGCTGGATGTGGCTCGCGATCCTTTCTCAGACTTGAATGTGGCTTGTGATCCTCTCTTAGAGCTGGATGTGGCTCGCGGTCCTTTCTCAGACTTGAATGTGGCTTGTGATCCTCTCTTAGAGCTGGATGTGGCTCGCGGTCCTTTCTCAGACTTGAATGTGGCTTGTGATCCTCTCTTAGAGCTGGATGTGGCTCGCGGTCCTTTC
This sequence comes from Allobates femoralis, assembly GCA_033576535.1. Classification (NCBI taxonomy): domain Eukaryota; kingdom Metazoa; phylum Chordata; class Amphibia; order Anura; family Aromobatidae; genus Allobates; species Allobates femoralis. The sequence continues at coordinate 593,110,882 of JARQOC010000001.1, read as the reverse complement.
TCAGATATGGATGTGTTTTGCCACCTTCTCTCGGAGCTGAACATGACTCACAATCCTCTCTCAGAGCTGGATGTGGCTCATTACTTTCTCTCAGAAATGGATGTGGCTTGGGATCCTCTCTCAGAGCTGGATGTGGCTCATGATCCTCTCTCAGAGCTGGATGTGGCTCGTGATCCTTTCTCAGAGCTGGATATGACTCGTGATCCTTTCTCAGAGCTGGATGTGACTCGCACCCCTCTCTCTGAGCTGGATGTGGCTCGTGATCCTTTCTCAGAGCTGAATGTGGCTCGCAACCCTTTCTCAGAGCTGGATGTGGCTCGCCACCTTCTCTCAGAGCTGGATGTTGCTCACGACCCTCACATTTAGATGTGGCTTGTGACCCTCTCTCAGAGCTGGATTTGGCTCCTTGATCCTTTCCCAGAGCTAAGTGTGGCTCGCGCTCCTCTCTCAGAGCTGGATGCAGCTCGCCACCTTCTCTCAGAGCTGGATATTGCTCACGACCCTCACATTTAGATGTGGCTTTTGACCCTCTCTCAGAGATGGATTTGGCTCGCGCTCCTCTCTCAGAGCTGGATGTTGCTCACGACCCTCACATTTAGATGTGGCTTGTGACCCTCTCTCAAAGCTGGATGTAACTTGTGATCCTTTCTCAAAGCTGAGTGTGGCTTGCGCCCCTTTCTCAGAGGTGGATGTGGCTCTCCACCTTCTCTCAGAGCTGGATGTTGCTCACAAACCTCACATTTAGATGCAGCTCGCGCCCCTCTCTCAGAGCTGGATGGGACTCGACACCTTCTCTCAGAGGAGCTGGATGTGGCTTGTGACCCTCAGATTTGGATGTGGCTCGTGACCCTCTCTCAGAGCTGAATATGGCTACCAAGGTCAGAAAGGTTGGGGACCAGTAGGCTAGGGAATGTAGGAACTGAGGCCTCCTGCCAAATCGGAAGAAATCAATTACAGATTTTGTATTGAGGTTCAGTAATTTCAATATTTCCCTGTACCCCAAAATGGAGCCTGAGTTTAAAACAACACTCTAAAGAAAAAGAGAAAACTATCGTATCTTAGAAATGTAGACAATATCCCATAAAGCTGTGAAGGTCACATCCGCATTGTGAAATGTTTTGAAATATTTTAATATCTCAAAAAAATTTAAATTCTTTCTGGAATTCAAAAATATTTGTTTCAGACTTATCTTAAATTCAAATATGTCTTTTCCTACTATATCCTTGATCTTATCAATGAATGGGGAATAATGCCTTCACCAGAACAACAGCGATTATGTCTCTGCAAATGTAAATGAGTCTTTCAAAGTGAGGGTCTTCCATGGTCTGTTGTAGCTTTGTTTGGTCAAGTGATGTTCTGCTCTTTGCCGGCATAAAAACAAAACAAAGCTGCCATTAAGAAAACTGTTGTGAAAGAAAGCAAATACATAATAGCTAATGTACATAGTACAAAAGTGACTGCAGTGCCGCAATAATTCTTCCAAGGTTTTTCCTGCACTAATTGCATTACTCTGTAAAAAGTGAAATGTTTTCTGTCCTTGGTTCAGAAGTGAATTTGTTTTGAAGCGGAATACTTATCCTAATCTGGAAGTAAGAATACACATGATGAAATGGAGGTGATTTTAAATAAATGTATTCACCCAAGAGTGATTATTTCATATCATTTTAATCATTACTTTAATTGTAATTATTATTATTAATATTTAAGAGATCCTCCGTGGCCCCAGAACCATGAGCAGTTCTGTGGACACAACTATAATCCCTGTCTAACAGTCCCTCTATGTAGTAGCATCCATGAACAGATCTTTAGGAAAAGTATTTCTAAGGGCCACGTCACACACACAGATATTTGTGCAGATATTGTTCGCAGATCTCTGGTTGCAGTGAAATCATGGACACATTGTTCCATTTGTACACAGCCACAAAATGGGACAATCTGTCCATGATTTCACTGCAACCAGAGATCTACGAACAATATCTGCACAGATATCTGTGTGTGTGTGACGTGGCCCTAAAGACCATTTATTATATTATTATTATTATTATTATTATTATTATTATTTATTTATATAGCGCCATTGGTTCCATGGCGCTTTACATAAGAAATGGGGGTGACAGGAACAGGTACAGTACATATGAGCAGTCAGTGCTTGCTGATACACGACGGGAGAGGACCCTGTCCACGAGGGCTCACAGTCTACAGGGGTGGGAAGGACACGATAGGAGGGGAAGCGCCAAGCGTGTGGTGGAGGGGCGCTGGAACTCATCATAAGTTGTAGGCTTGCTGAAATAGATGAGTTTTCAGGTTCTTTTTGAAGCTCTTGAGGGTAGGCGAGTGTCTGACGTGCTGGGGGAGAGAGTTCCAGAGTCTAGGGGAGGCGCGGGAGAAGTCTTGTATGTGATTGTGGGAGGATGAGATGAGGGGGAAGGAGAGGAGGAGTACTTGTGAGGAGCGTAGGTTGCGTGCAGATTGGTATCAGGAGATCATGTCGGAGATGTAGGGGGGGGACAGGTTGTGGATGGCTTTGTCAGGGTTAGGATTTTGAAGCGGATTCGTAGGGAGGTGGGGAGCCAGTGGAGTGCCATGCGGAGAGGGGAAATAGGGGAGTAGTGAGGAGGCAGGTGGATTAGACGGGCAGCTGAGTTTAGGATAGACCGGAGGGGGGCAAGGGAAGAGGCAGGCAGGCCGGTGAGCAGTAGGTTGCAGTAGTCAAGGCGGGAGATGATGAGGGCGTGGACGATGGTTTTGGCAGTGTCGTGACCAAGAAACGGGTGGATACGTGAGATGTTCTTGAGCTGGAGTCGGCAGGAGGTGGCGAGGGCTTGGATGTGGGGCTTGAAGGAGAGGGAGGAGTCTAGGGTGACCCCAAGGCACTTTGCAAGGGGGACTGGGGAGATGCTAATTAGGTCTTTGACTAGTCGAGGAGGGGTTATATTTCCTGTAGGCGTGATAACAAGCTTTATAAAATCCGGCATCTTTGCTAACGCTACATGAAGCCGCGCATGTATGGAGATTTTTTCCTCTCAGCGTTGAGCTTTTCTGACACTGGGTGTACGCGTCCCAGCTTCAGAGAGGCTCACTGTGCATGATCAGAAGTTGTCCATAATCCTGATCATGCGCACTACACTGAAGCCGAGCTTTACCCGGCTTTAGAGAGGCGTAATGCGCATGATCGGAAGTCATCCGCATGTCTGATCATGCGCACTACACTGAAATCACATGTACGTTACCCGGCTTCAGAGAGGCTCAGTGCACATGATCAGAAGTCGTCCACATGTCTGATCATGCGCTCTACTCTGAAGCCAGGTGTACTTTACCCGGTTTCAGAGAGGCTCACTGCGCATGATTGGAAGTCGTTTGCACGTCTGATCATGGGCACTACACTGAAATCACATGTACATTACCCAGCTTCAGAAAGGCGTACTGCACATGATCGGAAGTCGTCCGCACATCTGAACATGCACACTACACTGAAGCCAGGTGTACATTACCCGGCTTCAGAGAGGCGTAGTGCGCATGATTGAAGTCATCCGCACGTCTGATCATGCACACTACACTGAGCCAGGTGTATGTTACCCGGCTTCAGAGAGGCTCACTGCACATGATTGGAAGTTGTCCGCACGTCTGATCGTGCACAACACACTGAAGCCAGGTGTAAGTTACCCGGCTTCAGAGAGGCTCAATGCACATGATTGGAAGTCGTCTGCATTTCTGCTCATGCGCACTACACTGAAACCATATGTACATTACCCGGCTTCAGAGAGGCTCACTGCACATGATTGGACAATCATCCGCACGTCTAATCATGCGCACTACACTGAAGCCAGGTGTACGTTACCCAGCTTCAGAGAGGCTCACTGCGCATGATCGGACGTCGTCCGCACGTCCGATCATGCGCACTACACTGAAACCACATGTACATTACCCAGCTTCATAGAGGCGTACTGCATATGATCGGAAGTGTGGACGACTTCCGATCATGCACATTGAGCCTCTCTAAAGTCGGGGCACATACACCCAGTGTCAGAGAAGGGCAATGCTGAGGGGAAAAAAGCTGCATGCATACGCGGCTTCATGCAGCGCTGGCAAAGATACTGGCTTTTGTAAAGCATGTCATCACACCCACATGGGCATAATAACATGCTAAATGGGCCAACTAGTTGGGGAACTAATGCCCCTCAGCTAGTCAAAGCCCTATTTTGGCTCTCATAAACGGTTTTTAGAAATACTTTCTCTAAAGATCTGTTTATGTATGTAAATACATGAAGGGACTATTAGGCAGGGATTAGAGATAAGGATTGGGCACAGAACTGCTTGTGGTTCTGGGGGCACAGAGGACCTGTTCTCTTTAAAGGGGTTTTCTGGTCTTAGATAGAGGTGAAGCTTCTGGCACCTATGTGTGTCTCTTTTTGAGTTGAACACATAAACATCGTAGACCATGATTTTTAACAACGAAAGAAGGATGCTACTGAAACAAAGACCACTTTGAGCACCATGTGACCCCATCTGCCTAATTATATTGAATTCTTCCTTTTGAGGAGGGGGGATCTGTCCAAATCTCGTTTTTCAGGGGTTAAGTCAAAAGCCCTGACAGAGCCACAAACAGGATGGGAACTTCATTTTAGCAGGGCTTTTGAGAGATCTTATGCTACAGGTCTCTACAACTCTGATAGTTCCTTCCCTGGACCCAGAAGAGATATTGATGGCCTAATGGTAGGATAGAATGACAGTATATGATTGGTGCCAACAAAGGGGCACCACTGTCAGGAAGCTGCTAGTTATGCTGAGCAAAATGTGGGAATTTTAGAAAAAGATAACTCAACTCCTACCCCTATCCTAACTACATGTCATCAATATCTTCAAGTGTTTCCTTTTCTTTGGCCTGTTTCTAAAGTACCGCCATATTGCCACCAAAAGGCCACACACTTAGGCAGCCAAGGATAGGTAATCATAGACATTCTAAAATCAAAGAAATGTTTTATTAATACATGAATCATATTTAATATATTTTTATAACAGTTGTAGACTCCATTTCCTCCTGGTTAAATGCCACAATAGTTCTGCCAGTTGTTGAGTTAAACTATGTATGATTGCATGGGTTATCCGTACGTCAAAAAAAATAAAAATAATTAAAAACAGCATCCAGTGTACAAAAAAATGTTGATCTAGCAACAACATTCTTGTGATCCTCTGATGTCTATTCCAAAGGGCCAGCTTGTGACCACTGCGGCTAATCAGTGGCCTTAATGTTCATATGCCAGGGGCTCTTTATGTAGAGGTTCCGGCTTTGAGGCTTGTGACCTCTGAGGCTTGTGAGTGGTTAAAGCCGTCAATGTGCCAGCCAACCCTAAACAAGAGTACATAGACTGTTGTGGATCGAAGAGTAGAGTATTACACAATACCCATTCTAATCAACAGACTATGTGATTCATTGCGGTTCCAGGTCCTCCATATTAAGACCATCTTTAAAGCTATTCTCCTATCTGGCTAATAGAAGATGATCCTTAAAAGGGAACCCCGGGTAGAGAAAACATTTTTGTACTCTCTCTGCCATTGTAAATGATGAAGCAGAGCCGTACACTGCAGTTCTAGGATTTATAGATAAAATATAGATTTTATCTGATGATGGCTTGTTATTTGCTAAGCCGAAACGCGTAATAAAACAAGAAATTATTTTGGAATAATTTGCCATCCCTGTGATCCCTCTGGAAGCGCTTCAATTCAGACCAGAAAAATTTTTTTTTCCTGCACTTCAACACGAGCCTCCCTCTGGGCGACTTGCTTCTCTGGGAACAAGCAGCAGGCCAGGAGATCCAGGAAATATCCCTCTGTAGGATTATATGCAAACTGCATAAGACACCAGAAAGGTGAGAACAATACCTAAGAGCAATTGTTGCTACTAATATACTGCACTTAGGTCTGCGCCTTCTCTTTTCTCCTCTATCCCCAGTCTCGCTGACCTCACAGTCTTTGAAGACACTATTTGTCTGTTCCCAAAGGGAGGGGTGAGGGCTGAGGAGCAGGTATGATTTTATTGATTTATAAGCAATCTATAGACCCTAGAACTGTAGTGCCCAGCTCTGCTTCATCATGTAGGAGGGCAGGGACAGTACAAAAAAATGTTATCTTCTCGAAGCGCCCCTTTAAGGAGAGAACCTCTGTCAGCTCCCATTTTTTCAGAATGATATGAAGTGTTGTGCTGTTTCTATATTTTGACAAATAGGTAATCAAAGGACCCCTACTTTTCTCCAACACCTTTGGCCTGGGACAGCTCATAGAGTCTTAAGGCTTTCAGTATCATATCTACACTGATGACACACAGATCCACCTCTCAGGACCTGACATCACATCCTTACTGACCAAAATCCCACAATGTCTGTCCGCTATTTCATCCTTCTTTTCTTCTCGCTTTCTAAAATTGAACATGGACAAAACAGAATTCATCATCTTTCCCCCATCTCACTCTACCCCTCCACCAGACCGATCCATCAAAGTCACTGACTGCTCAATCTTTGGTACCGCATTCTCGGTGCCTTGGGGTAAACCTCAATTCTGCCCTCTCCTTAATGCCACATATCCAAGCTTTTGCCACCTCTTGCCGATTCCAACTCAAAAATATTTCCGTACATTCCTTGACCAAGAAACTGCAAAAGCACTCGTGCATGCCCTCATCATCTCCCGCCTTGATTATTGCAACCTCCTACTCTCTGGCTTCCCCTCTAGCACCCTTACACCACTCCAATATATCCTAAACTCTGCTGCTTGAATAATCCACCTGTCTCCCTGTTATTCCCCAGCCTCTCATCTCTGCCAATCCCTTTACTGGCTACCTATTCTCCAGTTCAAAACCCTAACCGCAAGATCTCCTTCTCTACTCCCCTCTTATCTCTTCTTCCCACAGCTGCATATAAAATTTCTCCTGTGCTTCGCCCATACTCTGGAACTCTCTGTCCCAACATAACAGACTCTCACCTACTGTGTAAACATTCAAAAGGAACCTGAAGACCTATCGATACCGAAAAGTCTACACACTGCATTGATCCTCAGTCTACTGAACTGCCGCACAACCAGCTCTACCCTCACCTAGTATATCCTCACCCATCCCTTGTAGTCTCTGAGCCCTCGTGGGCACGGTCCTCTCTCCTCATCTACTGTATCCTCACCCATCCCTTGTAGACTGAGAGCCCTCATGGGCAGAGTCCTCTCTCCTCACCTACTGTATCCTCACCCATTCCATGTAGACTGTGAGCTCTCATGGGCAGGGTACTCTCTCCTCACCTACTGTATCCTCACCCATCTCTTGTAGGCTGTGCGCCCTCGTGGGCAGGGTGCTCTCTCCTCATCTACTGTATCCTCACCCATCCCTTGTAGACTGTGAGCCCTCATGGGCAGAGTCCTCTCTCCTCCTGTACCCATCTATCCCTTGTAGTCTCTGAGCCCTCGTGGGCACGGTCCTCTCTCCTCATCTACTGTATCCTCACCCATCCCTTGTAGACTGAAAGCCCTCATGGGCAGAGTCCTCTCTCCTCACCTACTGTATCCTCACCCATTCCATGTAGACTGTGAGCTCTCATGGGCAGGTACTCTCTCCTCACCTACTGTATCCTCACCCATCTCTTGTAGACTGTGAGCTCTCATGGGCAGGGTACTCTCTCCTCACCTACTGTATCCTCACCCATCTCTTGTAGGCTGTGCGCCCTCGTGGGCAGGGTGCTCTCTCCTCATCTACTGTATCCTCACACATCCCTTGTAAACTGTGAGTCCTTGTGGGCAGGGTCCTCTCTCCTTCTGTACTTCTGTGTGTCTTGTATTGCTCAGGTTTTTTACACCTGTCTTTGTATGCCCCTTTTCACATGTAAAGCGCCATGGAATAAATGGCACTATAATTATTATTATTAAATAGTAATAATATTATTTACATGTGTCAAAAAATAGTACACCAACATACAAAGAAAATCAGGAGCACAGTCACATGCATGTTCCACTTATAGTAAGCAAATAGCAGCTCCAATATACAGAATACTCAAGAGAACTAAGGAGTCATAACGCTATTTAAAAACGAACACCATAATAATTTAATACAGATAAGACTACCAGAAATAGTGGCATGAGAGAATCAGATAGGAAATACACATCTATAAAGGAATCCACTGTGTCTGGATGTAGATTAGATGTAGTGCTTCAGATGCGTCATGAAGATAAATTCAAATAGTCTAATAAAATCACAAATGTGATCTAAATCATAAGTATGTCTTTATCACAAGAAATTACATCTAAATAAACCTACATATTGTAGAGCCATAAGCAAGACTAACACATCTGCTATCAGCCCCAACGTGCGTTTCGCTCCTATATCTTCCTCAGGGGGTATGGCTGGAGTCTTGCCTATTATGTCTTATATATACCCATTCTAATCTGTCGGTGAATGCACGTTTGGACTCCCACTCCACACTGTCGTACTTCCGTCAGTCAAATGACACCAGGCATATCAGGGACAAACCCACTTCATGTTGTATCCCAGGCCAGAGTAAAGATGAAAATCAGAGATTCTGCTCTCCTACTCCATCGCCCGGATCTGTTTTCTTATTGCTGGCCATTCATTCTGTGGATACAATGTGATGCATATGTTTTACTACAGCCCCATCTCCCAAAAAGTTAGGATTCTATATAAAATGTAAGAAAAAAACAAGAACGTCATATTTTATTCCCATTAGAACACAAAACTCAGATCGGAAGTTGAACGCAAGACATTTCTCTACTTAATTAGCAAAAAAATTAACTCATTTAGAAATTGATGGCAGCAAAACATCTCAAAAAATGTGTTACAGGGTTAACAAAAGGCTGGAAAAGTAAATGGTACTAATGAAATACAAATGGAGGGTCAATTTCAACTAATTAGAGAGACAAATGTTCCACAACTTTAAAGAGGCTCTGTCAGGTCATTTTTAAGTATGATACTAATGGTACCCTTGAATAGTGCCTGGAAAGACCTTTTAAAACATGTAAAAATCATTACTGTACACTCTGTAGTTTCCTTGCTTTAAACATTTTCACACCCTGCAGGGAGCTGGCATATTAGTCCTCTCCATTACTTTCACAGCTGATTAGTCCTGCTGTGTAAATGTTATTTAAATATCCACACTCATCCAAGCTGGTGTTCTGTCCCTCCCCTCTGTGCCCTGTGCTGAAGTCACTGAAAATCCTGTGCAATCTTCTGGGTAGGGGAGTGGTGTTCTGTGCTGCACTGTGTGGTGTCTGTAAAAGATTTCTATTATATGAAGGATGGTTTTCCTGCATACATATAATGTATGTACCTGCTGAGCAAATGATGAAATGGTCTTATATATCACATAGAAATATCTTAGAGCACACACTATACACAATGACATTAAGAGGTCAGAGCTTCAGCCAGGAGCACACACTTCCTCCCTCCTTCTTTTTCCTCTGTCTGCAATGAGTCACACATCATAACAGATCACAGAAAGGCAGGGCAGTGTAGTGATACATGAATATTCATTCCTTGGGGAGGGGGCTGCAGAGAGCTCACTGTGATTGACAGATGAAATGAATGTTATATTTTGCAGTTTACAGAGGATAGGAGGGAAGCATAAATAAAAGAAATACATGAATACAGAGAGCCTCACCAGACGAATTAGAAATTATATCAGTTACATATGGATTTTTGACCTGACAGATTCTCTTTAAAATTGCAAAAACTTTGATTAGTCCATTATCTACATTACATAATAACACCCAAGAATCGGAGATTCTGGAAAAATCTAAGTGCACAAAGGACAAGGCTGATGTTTAAGATGAGATGCTTGTGATCTACGGATCTCACAGGTAGCACTTCGTTACAATAAGCAGGATTCGGTAATGCAAATCGTTGCATGAGCTCAGGAATACTTCCAGAAATGATTGTCTGTCAATATAGTTCATCATGCAACCCACAAATGCAAGTTAAAGCTAAATATACTGAGCAAAAATATAAACGCAATACTTTTGTCCCATTTTTCATGAGCTGAATTCAAAGAAGACACTTTTTCTATGTACAAAAAGGCCTTTTTCTCTCAAATATTGCTCACAAATGTGTCTAAATCTGTTAGTGAGCACTTGTCCATCCACCTCACAGGTGTAACATATCAGGATGCTGATTAGACACCATGATTATTGCACAGGTGTGCCTTAGGCTGAACACAATGAGAGGCCTAGAAATCCAGTCAGTATTGGTGTGATCACCATTTGCCAGTCTGCCATCTATCCATATAATGAACATGGAGATTCATTCATGAAGATTACATCTCTCCAACTTGCCAGATGCCATCAAATGTGTACATTTGCCCACCCAAGTCGGTTATGACAATGATTGCAGTCAAGTGAACATCCCGATGCGGATGATGAGTTGAAGTCCAATGGAGACCCCAATGAGGACGAAAAGATGCAGTCAGGTGGAGTCCCCAATGAGGATGACAAGCTGCAGTCAGGTGGAAACCGTGATGAGGACAATGAGCTGCAGTCAGCTGGAGACCCCGATAAGGACAATGAGCTGCACTCATGTGAAGACCCCGATGAGAATGATGAGCTACAGTTAAATGGAGACCCTGATGAGGATGATGAGCTGCAGACAGGTGGAGACCCCGATGAGGATGACGACCTGTAGTCAGATGAAGACCCCTAAGAGGAGAATGAGCTGCAGTTAGGTAGAGGTCACAATGAGGGTTGACAAGCTGCAGATGAGCTTCCCTGAGATGGTCTATGACAATTTGTGCTGACGTTCTTTGGTTATGCACCGATTATTGCAGCAGCTTCTGGTTGGCTGGTCTTAAACAATCTTGGAGGTGAAGATGCTAGATATGGAGGTCCTGGGCTAGTCTATATTTGTGAGGTAGGTTAGATGTACTGCCTCTTAAATGCTTTTGGAGATGGCTTATAGTAGAAAAATGAACACTCAATTCACAGATAACAGCTCTGGTGGACATTCCTGCAGTCAGCAGGCCAATCACATGCTTCCTTTAAACTTGCGACACCTGAGGCATTTTGTTAGAGTGGCCTTTTATTGTTGTCAGCCAACACAATCTCAAGGTTACAAGTAAATCTCCAGAGATCTGGATGTTCCTTTGTCTACGGTGCACAACATAACAACATAATCAAGACTTTACAACCCATGGCACTGTAGCTAATCTCCCTGGACGTGGATGGCAGAAAAGAACTGATGAAAGGTTGCATCATAGAATAGTCTGGATGGTGGGTAAGCCCCAATCAAGTTCAAAAGAAATTCAAGCTGTCCTGCAGGCTCGGGGGACATCAGAGTCAGCACAAACTATATATTCATATGAATGAAATTAAATGCAATGGCAGGAGACCCAGGAGGACCCCACGGGCTGACACAGAGACAGGAAAAAGTTAGACTGCATTTTGCCAAAATATACACATGTAAGCTGAAATCTTTATGAGAAAGCATCTTATGGACAGATGAGACCAAAATGGAGCTTTTTGGTAAAGCTCACCATTCTACTGTTTACCAAGAATGCAATGAGGCCTACAAAGAAAAGAATACAGTCACATATGGGGGAGGTAAGACATTTTTTTGGTTTGCCGCCTCTGGCACTGCGGGTCTTGGCTGTGTGCAAGACATCATGACATCTCTAGATACCAAATGATTTTAGATGCCAATGTAGAGCCCAGTGTCAGAAAGCTGGGGGCGTCCTAGGTCAGGGGTCTCCAGCAGGACAATGACCCCAAACATCAAGAAGCTCCAGAAATGGAGGAAACAAAGCGCTGGAGAGATCTGAAATGTCAGCAATGAGTCCGGATCTAAATCCCATTGATCACCTGTGGAGAGATCTGACAATTGCTGTTGGGAGCAGACACCTCAAATATGAGAGTCCGGGAGCAGATTATAAAGAAGAGGAGAAACTCCAGGTGGGAAGAAGCTTGTGGAGGTTTTAGGACTGTAGTTATTTATTCCAGAGAGGACGAACAAATATTAAATTGAAAGTGCCAATAATTGTGTAACACTTTTGGCCATGACTGTATTAAAATTCATGATTACTTATTCGTTCTCTTGTTTGATATGAACCCATGACATGATGCACTTTAGATTAAGCCTTCCTATGAAAACTGCAACGTTTCCATTATCTGTAAGCCAAAGGCAGGGGCACTTTTCTGTAAGAACTCCGCAGCAATCAAGTGGTTCCCTTTACTCTTCGTCCTACTAAAATCTAATGTAGATTACATGGCAGTTAGACTTACCCATATCCCATGTAATGGTTCCATTGAAATGATTATTTGGAAAGTCTGGGTCGTGTGACTTCTTGTCGCCCCTTTCCTCCTGTATCGATCACGTGGAGCATAGCTGAGTGCGCCTTCCCATTGTCTGTCATTGTACAGCGCAGAGCTGTCACCCAGATGACGGCTTCGTGTGCCCTACTTATAATCACACATCGAAGCCTAATTAATTTCCTTGCTCACATTAAGCAGCATATTGCAGCCATTGATTATTGGCTTTCTGTCCTTAGCAGTCAGATTGCTTCTCAATAATTTCCACAATACACATTTTATGCTTGTCTTAATCAGGTCAACTTCAAGAATGAGAGGGATGAACTGAAGCTGTTGACTTTTTTAATTGAATTTTTTTTTAAGTATCCCATATTACTAATTTCCCATTTGACCTACTTTTGTAAATGAGGTAGAAGAGCCGACTATTCTTTTCCCAAGTAATGAGCAATTTTCCTAAAAATGTTTATTTTAACTGGTTGACGCGGATCCACAAGTCTGGGGCCATCGGAGGAACGTCTGGCGGACCTGATCAACCCCTAGACTCATAAAGTAAACCGTCATGGCAAAAACGCACTATGAAACTATGAAGTTTTTCTGGATATCACATATTATTTCCACTGTTAAAGAGTAATCATTGTTTTAATTTTTATTTGATAAACCAATAGGACAAATGAAAGTAAGCAACTTTGTAATATATCTCATCAGAGAAATCTGCTTCTTCCTCCTGTTGGACTGATTTTTCACTCAAAAGTCATTGGCAAAATCTGTAATTTTTTCAGAGAAAAAGAAGAAAAGAGGGCAAATCCTTCCGGATTTTTCTAATTACAAGACAAACGTTTCCCAGAAAATGAAGGAGTGTCTTATAATGCGAATAGCACCATAGCCATCTTACTGGGGTGAGGCGCGGTGGTGGTGGAGCGGCTTCACAGGAGGCAGGGGCTCAGGCGTTGGGGTCGGTGATGGCAAAGCTTTGGAAGACCCGTGGCTGTAAGATGGGATGTCCCAGCAGGCGCTCGCAAAACGATATTAGTCTCCTGGCAGCTGACACAATAGGCCAAAGGAAAAAGGCTGAGGAGGCGGCGCATGCACAGATGGTCGTCTCATACAGTTAAGAACTCAATCTGCGCATGCCCTGCTTCCAACATTATGGGCGAAAGAAAAATGGCTACGGAGGCAGCCCAGGCGTAGATTGAAAACTTGGACAGCCGAAAACTTCATCTGCGCATGCGTTGCTTCCAACAAGATGGTCAAAAGGAAAATGGATGCAGAGGTGGCGCATGCGCAGATTGAGATCTCGGCCAACTGAGCTCTTCATCTGCACCTGCATTGCCTCCGTAGTTATTTTCTTTTCGCCCATCACATCAACTGCCGGAAGATTGATGGTGCTCTGCGAGCACTGGCCGGGAAATCTCATCCACACCCCCGTAGCATTGCCCCACCATGTCACCGCTGCTGACCCTCACCACCGCGACCTCCTGCGGCCCCACTCCACCACCAACCTGCCCCCCCATAAGTAAGCTGCACAGTTTACAAAATGGACCTAGGATTATGGGACAGGCCCCTTTTTTAAATAATTTGTATCTCCTATTTTCTTCCTTTAACTTGGAGTGTGTTTTATCATCCAGTGCATTTTATAATCTGCAAAATAAAGTATTTTTTACAAAAATTGTCTTTGTTATATTCCTTCAATTTACTGAAACCAAACATTGACAACATTAAAAACAAATTTGTTTCTGGCAAATATTGCCCTTATTTATAGTAATTATGGTATATACTATTCCATAGGGAAAAACACTGCATGTAAGTATAGCCTAAGGCTAGGGTCACATTATCGTTTGCGGTGCCCTCATTGCGGTCACACTAAAAATGTAGACTTTGGCAGCATAAACGCGGTGCTACTGCCACGGTAGTGCCGCGTTAACGCTGTCAATGTTACCCTATGGAGCCGCGGCCCTAGCGCGGCTCCAACGCGGCCAACTGTTTAAAATTTCACATTATTTCCTATCGTGAGAAAAGACACTTTCAACAACATCTTTTCTCACGTTAGGATATAACGCGAGATTTCAAACAGATGGCCGCGTTGGAGCCGCGCTAGGGCCGTGGCTCCATAGGGTAACATTGGCCGTGTTAACGCGGCGCTACCATGGCGATGGCACCGCGTTTATGCTGCCACAAGTAATTATGTCACCCCATCCTAATAGTTTTTGGTGCATTTGATACATTTCAGCTGGATTATTGCATGATGGATTTTAGATACTGAATTTGTGCTATTGATTTACCGTATATATATCTAAAAAACAAAACTTATTTTAAAGTGTGAGAAGTGCAAAACTTCTAATAAATAGACATTGTTCTGCGGGATGGTCCAAATGCTAAAAAGTACCCCTACTTGCCCCAATGAAGGTCCAGGGGTTTGGGTCAAATTATTTACTCCTTGGTTCTTTATTCATGAAATAGTGATGAATGAGCTCTACCATGATCGGGTGCTCACTACTCGTAACGAACAATCAGACAATCAAACTGGTGCGACTCATCTACCAAACGTCAATGGGGAACTCAAGCATTTTTCTGGAAGATCTTTCTCTTCCTCATCTTTCTCTTTGACTCCCATTATATTCCGAAGACGAGTCGCGCGCATGCGAATGTCTGACTTTTCTTTATGAGTACTGAGCACTTGAGCATGGTAGTGCTCACTCATCACTAGTATAAAACTAAATCAGCAGGGCCAATTTAAAGGGTTTTCACTACTGCAACATTGATGACGTATCTCTAGAATGGGTCAATAATATCAAATTTGCAGTCGTACGACAGTCTGCACACCTACTGATTGGTTATTGCTAGCTCTAACCGTAGTCATGTGTACACTTTATATAAAGTATGACTGCATCCCTCCATCACCCTGTGTTATCTACAGTATCTGGCAGCTACCACTTAACAATGTGATGCAGGTGGTGCTACACTTCATACAAAGTATGAATTTGGTCAGTGCCAGAACTGGTAACAGCTGATCAGCGGATGTGCTGGGAAGAAGTGGGCATATCATTGGTGCAACTTGTGCGGACACAAAGGGGCCCAAGTGGTAAGGGTGCCCATTTCTACCTCCAAAGCAGAAATTGTGCATTATGATGATCTCTTGGGCTACAAAGGGCCCATATATTGTTATTTCATGGCAGCCTTTTGTTGTCTCTGGTGCCAGGTGTTAAACCAGTAAGGACCTGTGTAACAATGTGTCTATCCCCAACCTGGGTTCATGGACTCTAATGTAGTGAAGCCTGCTTTAGTGTTTTATGTCCTGCACCTACTGGGGGAATCTGCCTTTGTTCTTCTCTGCAGGTGGCTCTTAAAATACACAAACATGTAGAAAGGATGGGGCCTGGGCTTCTAGAAACCTCTACATGTAGCCAAATGTTTAAAAGGGGGTGTGATCCCTCCTCCCATCCAGAGGCTGATCCAAGGAGAGAGAGAACAACAGATACATACTTGGTAAGTTAGTTGGCGGCGTGTCTTTTGCAGATCTAAGACCTGAAGCTGTGGCCAGACCCCGGAGAAAGTGTATACATTATTAGAACTTGGACATTGGTTGTCTGCTGGATTGTGTTGTGTTGCTCACCTGCTGGATTCAAGGACTTCATCTAGAGACTAATGCTATATTTTCCCTGGCGTCGGATTATCGGGTGGCGCCCCCCAATCTGTTCCCTTTGTTGTGGACTCTAGGGAATAAGATTCATACTTGATGTTCTATGCTCCCTGCCCCAATAAAACTCTTTGGATTGTTCATCGACCGGCTGTCCCTTTCTGCTCTGTCACATATGTCGTCACAACCTGATATTGATGACCGCCCAAGAGTAGTTGTGGAAAACCCCTTTAGGTTCCAAAGTGGACATATTATCTTCACCATTCATATAGAATGATTCATCAATTTCTCTGCAACGTTGAGCAATATAAGATGGTGTCAACCAATCAGGCTCCAGGATTGTATCAATAGTGTATTATGGGTTATAAGTTACGAGTAGTTTCCAAAGTTGACGGTATAGATAGAAACCTTCTACATAATCCAGGGAAACGCCACTCCAATATGTTCTTTCCTTTCCCGGAACATCATCTATGAGAACAGGACGACCAGACAACAGCTGTAACGTTACAAGCTCCAGTGTTTTCTTTCTTTGTTCGGTTCCTCGTTTTTTCAGTCATTTCATTACTCTACCTGAATTCTTCTAATTAAAAAAACATCTGTCAGCTGCAGTAATCTGTGAAGACGCAGCTTTATAGTCGCGGTATAAAACATGGAAACAGGTGGGGTAAAGAATGTTTCAGTTACCGTATGATCTTTTTCCCTTTTTTTGGTATATCAATAGGTAGCTGTGTTCAACACAACCGTGCATTCAATATACATAATGGAAATATCCGTGCCATATGGGCGACTCGTCTTTTGTCTCTGGGAATAGGACAGTGTTGTTGTGATGTGGATCTTTGTTTGCTGATTATTGCCGAGATGCTAATACATAAGATTTGTTGAATGGATGACGAGGACCCGGACAAGACGATCTCACTGCTGGGGAACCATTGTTCATCTGCTACAATGTAGAACCTTCTATGGTGATGTTATTTATGGCTGGTTTGTACTGAAGTCAATGGGATTAGTAGAGTGAAGAATTTGGGAAATGACTGTGCATTTACATACAACCTTGGGGAGCAAAAGGTGTGAGATTCTTTGGTGTCTAATTAATGGAAAAACCTAGCAATTAGCATATCTCACAACATGGTAAAGACACGGAATATTGTATTGTACTGTGCTGTAGATAGATAGATACAGGGCCGGATCAAGGTGTATACAGGCCAACGGCGCCCATCCTTGACCTCGATTTACAATCCTTGTCTTCCAAGAGTTACAACTTTTTATTATTACCCATTTGGATCCATACAACTTTCTCATCTCAATATATGCAAGGCAAAGTGATCAATATACAGTATATCTGCCTCTTTTTTTTCTTAATTTTGGCATTGACAGAATGGGATAAATATTCTTAATTTTTATTAATTTGGTCAGTGACACAAATTAATATAAAAGATATAAACTGAATAAATGTAGTCAAACAAACATGTAAAAACACTCTGTTGTAATAAAAAGCAGTAAAAAGCAAGTGCTACTAAAAAAGTAGTAAAAGACAGGGTATTTAGGTGATACCTTCTTTGCAAAAAATGGATACTAAGCCGCTCTACCTTGCCAAGGTAAACCGTATCAGAGCAGTCCCTAGGTGATGTGTTTAAACACCTGACCATTTGTATTGGTACCTACATGAGCTGGATTCAGACAGATCCAATGTCTGATATGGGCTTGCTGCAGAAGATGGCTTTTTATATGCAGGGCTCAAAGGGAGGGGTGGGAGGCTCCCTTATCTTGCAGGAACAAGAAACAATGTAGATAAAAATTGGACCTGTCTGAATCCTGTTTATATAGGTGCCAATACATATGGTCAGGTTTTTAAACACAAACATCAGCCAGGGACTGCTCTGATGTAGGTTACCTTGAAGTGGTAGAGTGGCTTAGTATACATTTTTTGCAAAAAATGTATCAACCAAATACCCTGTCTTTTACTACTTTTTTAGCAGCACTTGCTTTTCACTGTTTTTTTTACAACAGAGTATTTTTACACGTTTGTTTAACTACTTTTTGTGATTCAGTCTTTTAGTGGTGTGAACACTGTCCTACAGACGTGTTCACTGTGTGCATGGCTCATTAGTTTTTGTCTAAATTGTTTCTTGTTCCTGCAAGATAAGGGAGTCTCCCACCCCTCCCTTTGAGCCCTGCACATAAAAAGCCATCTTCTGCAGCCAGTCCATGTCAGACATTGGACCTGTCTGAATCCTGCTCATATAGGTACCAATACATATGGTCAGGTTTTTAAACACATCAGCTAGGGACTGCTCTGATATGGTTTACCTTGGCGAGGTGGAGCAGCTTAGTATACATTTTTTGCAAAAAACATATCAACTAAATACCCTGTCTTTCACTACTTTTTTAGTAGCACTTGCTTTTTACTGCTTTTTATTACAACAGAGTATTTTTACACGTTTGACTACTTTTTTTGTAATTCAGTCTTTTTGTGGTGTGAACAATGTCTTACAGATTTGTTCACTGTGTGCATGGCTCATTAGTTTTTGTCTAAAATATCAGATATATTTAGTTTATCTTAGTTTTTATATTTCTTAAAATTAAGTATTAAAGGGGCTCTGTCGGGTCATTTTTCAATATGATACTAATAGTACCCTTGAATAATGCCTGGGCAGACCTTTCAGTATATGTAAAAATCGTTACTGTACCTTCTGTAGTTTTCTTGCTATAATCATTTTCACACCCAGCAGGCAGCTGCTGCACTATTCCGGTCCATTACTTTCACCACTGAATAGTCCAGCATGTGTAAATGTTCTCTAAATAACCATGCCTATCCAAGCTGGTATTGTACTCGATAATGTTTTATTTGAGTCTCCCAGTATGGACTGCGGGATTCTCAAATGAGATGTCATCAGGTGGTCCCACCCTGAAATTGGTCATCAGGGGGCTGGGCTCAGGGGCATAACTATATTAGGTACAGGGGTTGCAATCACACTCAGGCCCTGAAACCTAGGGGTTAATTTGGCCTATATGAAAAGACAAATCCTATTATAGCCTTTCAATAATTGGGGTCACCATTGGAGCTTTTGCATTGGAGCCCATAAGCATCAAGTTACGTCACTTTCTCGGTTATTCTCTGCTATGCTGTATATGCACCGGTTGTCAATTCCGGAGTGCGCTCAGTGATGTCCCAGCTCATCGCTGCGTTACCTTCCTGCGTTACAGTACGCTCCCTCGTCAGCTTTAAAGAGAAATGCCGAGTCGGTATACTAGAAAAGTGCTTAGCTATGTTAGGTTTCGGACAACCCCTTTAAGTCTCGTATAAGCTGAAACAAAGCAACGTAATGATGTTATTTCTATAGCTCTCCGTCAGGATCAAGCATGTAATTTAGATGAAAAAAAGAAAACAAAAGAATAAGAAAAAAGAGAATCAGGACAAGTGTTTCCCATCTTGCATGTATTGCTCTAACTCTGTCTTTCATGATACCTGAAGTGCTTCAGATAGAAACACATTTTCCTTGCTAGACATAATGACAGCGGCGTAGGCACAGGCGGTGTCAGCGCACAGGGCTCCTCGTTCCGGTGAGCCAGTCTTGGTAATGCAAGGCTCTTTCTTTGTATTCGGCACTACTTTTCAGGTGTTTTTATGATCTTCTCTGACCTGAGATGCTTTTACTGCGAGAGTGCTTTATACCGCATAATCCATAAATTGCAATATTTTAAAAATTACACATTCCCCCCCCCCCCCACTTTGATGATTCTTGAGTGTTTCTCAATGCTTCTTCCTAATGTACACCGTGAATGACATCTCGTGACATATTTAAAGGAACAAATTTTCTGGACGATTGCTTTTGCTGTATATTCCAGATATCAATGCTTCAGACGCCTACCTGCTGCTGCCTCCACCAATTACCGTGCCAAATTAATGTAATGTTTACAGCCTCAATCACTAAGATAGTAAGTATAGTAAATTCGGGGGTTGCAGTCAGCCCTGGAGCATAGGAGGCGCAAAGGGTCCCTTTAGCCCATATGAGAAGTCTAACTCTATTAAAGGTTGGTGGCTCTGTTGAAGAATTTGAACTGGGACCAACTACCTTAAGTTACATCACTGCCCCCGGAAACTTCAGAGGATAAGAAATTGGTAATCATTTTGGTGGTCAAGGGTTGTGATAGTCTTGATATTCTAAAGTATATAGATAGGAGTGTGATAGCTCACACTACCTCAGGAGGATTGGTTTCGGCATATCAACAAGTCACTGGAGAAGGTCTTCAAATTGAGAAACATTTCACTGGTGATGAAGACCCGGCTCATACTTAGTTTGGTCTTTTCTGTAGTTCCGATAAAGGAAAAAGAAAAAATCTACGCCTTCGAAATGTGGAGCTGGAAAGGATTTTATCATTACCATGGATGGCAAGATCAATTTTGAAACAAATCAAGCCAGACATGTCACTGGAAGCAAGGATCACCAAGGTACAACATCATATGATGAAAGAAATCACTAGAGAAGGACATGATGGACGGAAGAAAAGAAAGGAGGGGAAAAGGAAGACCAGCAACCCGATGGCTTGATACAGTCAATGAGCATGGGATCCCTTGTCATGGGTCATCAGCTTAAATGTCTTGGCCATTGCATGAACCAAAATCCCATTTGTAAAAGTTTTTTATTCATCATATAAGAGACTTTTTGCACTTTTTATCTATCCAGGGTGCAGTTGGGCCCCTAGGGGCGCCATTCATCTAGTGGTGCAGAGGTATCGTACTGTGTGGCCCAATGCTAAGCAGCGGAGCGGTTGGGTCGCTTTCAGACACTCTGCATCATTTGTATCAGTGTGAATGGTGCCTTAAGCAGGCCCAGTGTATTAATGGCAGTCTGCCTCCCACACATAGCTGGTAGAGGTGGTTTATTAGCCTGCAGCTGGGCTTGCTTTACAAATGGGCTCTGACTGCTTCCTGAGAGTGCATTTTGATTCTGCTTTTGGCAATGATGGTAAGTTTTTTTGATGCTGCTTTTTTCTAGTAGTTTTTGCACTTGATACAGTCAAGAAAACAGTGGAGAAGATCCTGGTGGACCTATCTTGGCTTGGAGAAGATCCTGGTTGGGTTGTCTCTGCACTAGACTGCAATTAAAGGTGACCGTTAAGAACTGCAAACCCCCTGTGTCTTTTTACTCCTACCTGCACCTTCCGGCACCTGCAGCTACTACCACCATCATCTACATCACCCCCTTCACTACACCCCAGGGGCCTGCTCCGTCTGAGGGGAGTGCTCCATCAAGCTGCCACAACAACTATCACCTAGGACCCACAATAAGCAGCGCAGGTTCAATCTGACCAGACCCCTCAGATGTCGTCACAATAAACATTTTCCCCTTTAACTTTGCCCCTCTAACATGCTTGGTCAGGGCCACGGCTTCTGGGGAGGCCACCGTAAATCAAAGATTGATGCCCTGGAACACCCGAGTACCCCGACCCTTGTGACCGACGCATTAACATGGGACAAATGTTGGCAGAATATAACCTCTGAGGAAAGCCACAGTGGTATGGATGACTACAGGGCCTGCAGCCACCTTGGCCCAGTGTGAGGGGGTGGGAACATCTGTGAAGGTTTCGAACCCCAACCCTGGGTAATAAATACAGTATCATGAACTGCAACATCTATATCTTCCTCAGTTCACATTATACTTGTTATAGATATGCAATTTGTGCAGTAAAAAGATTAATAATTACATTTCTTTAGAGTGTGAATCATCAAGTTTAATTCTCAGGGTAACTATGCAAATGTGAGAAAATCCTTCATTCATATGGTGGCCAACACTGATCTACACATTCACATGATGTTTTATGGAAGTGTTCACTTAACAACTTGTCCTTGCAGATAATCGGGACTTACATGACACTTTTTGTCCCTTTGCAATCATGTTTTTCAAAATTAAAATGAATTACAATGAAATAAAAGAAAGGAAGGGATATGTTCTCATTTGGACAATATACTATTTACAATAATGTACAATGTTTTACAAGAACAAGTATGAAGTCAATGGCAAAACACTCCAACATTATATTATTACAGAGCTGGTAAATAAAATCAGAATGGAAACACCTAAAACCTTTCAATTGGGTCCGATAAAAATAAAATATAATAATCTTATATATCTTTATATCTTGCTTTGATGTTCACATTCTTATCAGTTGACCGTATATATCCAACTAGATGGTGGCCCGATTCTAACGCATCGGGTATTCTAGAATATGTACGTAGTTGACATACTGTGACTGACAGAACTTGTTCAGTCAACGTGAGTGAACTACATATATATATACAGCAGCGCTATGGTATATGGCGGAACATTACAGTACATGTATAGCAGCACTATAGTATATGGCGGTACATTATAGTACATGTATAGCAGCGCTATGGTATATGGGGGTACAGTACAGTAAATGTATAGCAGCACTATAGTATATGGCGGTACATTACAGTACATGTATAGCAGCACTATGGTATATGGTGGTACATTACATTACATGCATAGCAGCGCTATAATATATGGTGGTACATTACAGCAATATATAGCAGCACTATGGTAAATGGTGGTACATTACATTACATGTATAGCAGCGCTACAGTATATAGCGGTACATTACAACAATGTATAGCAGCAGTATAGTATATGGCGGTACATTATAGCAGATGTATAGCAGCACTATGGTATATGGCGATACATTACACCACATGTATAGCAGCACTATGGTATATGGCAGTACATTACAGTACATGTACAGTAACACTATAGTATATGGTGGTACATTACAGCACATGTATAGCAGCACTTTAGTATATGGTGGTATATTACAGTATATGAATAGGTGCACTATAGTATATGGTGGTACTTTATAGCACATGTATAGCAGCACTATAGTATGTGGCGGTACATTACGTTACATGTATAGCAGCACTATAGAATATAGCAGTACATTACAGTACATGTAAAGCAGCGCTATCGTATATGGTGGTACATTACAGCACATGTATAGCACCACTATAGTATATGGCGGTACATTATAGTACATGTATAGCAGCACTATGGTATATGGCGGTACAGTACAGTACATGTGTAGCAGCACTATAGTATATGGCGGTAAATTACAGTACATGTATAGCAGGAGGGGCAGGATGGTGGCGGGAGGGGCAGGATGGTGGCGGGAGGGGCAGGATGGTGGCGGGGGGCAGGATGGTGGCAGGGGGCAGAATGGAGGCAGGGGGACAGGATGGAGTGAGCGGGGCAGCATGGTGCGAGCAGGGCAGCATGGAGCGAGGGGGCAGAATGGATCGAGCGGGGCAGGATGGAGCCAGGAGGGGCAGGATGGATGCAGGGGGGGCAGGATGGATGCGGGGGGGCAGGATAGATGCGGGGGGCAGGATAGATGCGGGGTGGCAGGATTGAACTGGGGGGGGGCAGGATGGATGTGGGGGAGCAGGATGGCAGGATGGAGCCGGGAGAGCAGGATGGAGGCGGGGGGGTAAGATGGAGCGAGCGGGGCAGGATGGAGCCGGGGGGGGGGGCAGGATGGATGTCGGGGGGCAGGATGGATGCGGAGGGGGGGCAGGATGGATGCGGGGGGGGGGGCAGGATGGATTTGGGGAGCTGGATGGAGCCGGGGGAGCAGGATGGATGCGGGGGGCAGCATGGATCCGGGAGGGCAGGATGGCGTCAGGGGGGGGGGCAGGATGGAGCCGCGGAGGGGGGCAGGATGGAGCCAAGGAGGGACAGGATAGATGCGGGGGCAGTATTGAACTGGGGGGGCAGGATGGATCCATGGATCCATGCCCTGCTAGCTCCAGGGGGGCAGGATGGAGGCAGGGGGCAAGATGGAGCCAGCAGGGCATGGAGGCGGGTGGCAGGATGGAGGCAGAGGGGCAGTATGGAGGCGGCAGGGCATGAAGCCAGGGGGGCAGGATGGAGCCAGGGGGCCGGATGGTGGCGGCGGGGCACCATGGAGTGATTGGGGCAGGATGGAGCCAGCTGGGCAGGATGGTGGCGAGGGGGGGGCAGGATGGCAGGATGGAGGCAGGGGGCCAGGATGGAGCGAGCGGGGCAGGATGGAGCCAGTGGGGCAGGATGGTGGCAGGGGGACAGGATGGAGTGAGCGGGGCAGGATGGAGCGATCAGGGCAGGATGGAGCAAGCAGGCAGGATGGAGTGGGCAGGATGGATCGAGGGGGCAGGATGGAGGGAGCGGGGCATGATGGACTCGGGGGAGCAGGATGGATGCGGGGGGGGCAGGATGGATCGGGGGGCGGGTGGGTGTGCGGGGGGGGGGCAAGATGGGACCGGGGGGAGTAGGATGGGCTGGGGGAGCAGGACGGGGCGGGGTGGGGGAGGATGCAGGCGAGGGGGCAGGATGGAGCCCCTGCTCCATCCTGCCCCTCGCCTCCATCCTGCTCACCCCACCTCCATCCTGCTCCCCGGTCCCATCTTGCCCCCCGCACATCCATCCTGCCCCCGGATCCTCCTGCCCTTGCATCCATCTGCCTCCCCCGCATCCATCCCGCTCCCCCGGGTCCATCATGCCCGCTTGCTCCTTCCCGCCCGCTCGCTCCATCCTGGATGCACGATGGATGCGGGGGGGGGGAGGCAGGATGGGGTGCGGGGGGCAGGATGGATGTGGGGGGGGGGCAGGTTGGAACGGGGGGGGGCAGGATGGAGCGAGGAGGGCATGGAGCCTGGGGGCAGGATTGAAGGCGGGGGGCAGGATGGAGCCAGCAGGACATGGAGCCAGGGGGGAGGATGTAGGCGGGGGGCAGGATGGAGCGGGTCGGGGAAGGATGGAGCCAGCAGGGCAGGATGGTGGCGAGGGGGGGGCACGATGGCAGGATGGAGGCGGGGGGAACAGGATGGATGCGCGCAGGGCAGGATGGAGCGAGCAGGGCAGGATGGAGGCGGCAGGGCAGGTTTGGGGCCAGCAGGGATGGAGCCAGGGGGGAAGGATATAGGCGGGGGGGCAGGATGGAGCGATCGGGGAGGATGGAGCCAGCCGGGCAGGATGGTGGTGGGGGGGGAGGATGGAGCGAGCGGGGCAGGATAGAGCGAGCGGGGCCCGGATGGAGCCAGTGGGGAGGGTCTTCTCCAAAATTAGATAGGTCAAACATGTCTTCTCCAAGCCTAGATAGGTTTCCCCCAGGATCTTATCCAAGCCTAGATAGGTCAGCCGGGGTTACTGTATTCTCCAAGGTTGCAGTTGGCAGCTCACAAGTAGTCCGGGTCCACCTCACTGACATACAGAGTATAAGCCTTCCTTCTGCCCTTACTTTTTACACTTTCTACTCCACCCCCTTTCCTTTTTAAATTTTCAAAATATTATTCC
>JARQOC010000001.1:593063558-593085525 GCA_033576535.1 Allobates femoralis | reverse complement strand
CAGGCTCATCTGCAAAGCATATATTTTGTATAGACTCTGGTGCTAGCAGCCATATGACGAATAACAAGGATTTCTTTACTGACCTTGATGAAAGCAAGTCAGAAAAGGTAATCTGAGCAAAAGGTCACTATATGACTTCAGAAGCAGTAGGAGACAGCTACCTCCACTGTCAGGTTTCCTCAGAACAAAGCAGAACGATCTCAGTAAAGGATATTCTCTATGTTCCAAGTCTTGAAAGCAATCTTCTGTCTGTAAAGAAGCTTACGCAAAATGGGAATGTAGTTAATTTTAAAGACAACAGCTTCATTATATCAAAGAAGGGTCACGCTCTTGCAGAAGGAAAAGTCCAAAATGAACTTTATCAGCTAAAATGCAAAGAAAGAGTGTACAGTGTTAGACAAGATCTGCATAAGAACTGTATCCATGTATGGCACAGACGTCTTGGGCACAGAGACCCAGAAGCAGTAAGGAAGCTAGGTTAACTTGCAAATGGTGTTGAAATCAAGCAATGTAGTCAAATGATGAAGTGCACTAGCTGTCTTAAAGGGAAAATGTCCAGAAAATTCTTTCCAAAAGTAAGCAGCACTAGATCTGCACATCCACTGGATTTGATACCCACAGATGTTTGCGGTCCAGTGAGTGTCCAAACTCCAAGCAAGAAGAGATATTTCCTCCCATTTATTGATGACTCCTCCAGATATACAGTCACCTACCTGCTTCACAGTAAGGATGAAGTTCCACAGAAACTTGAAGAATATCTTGCCGTAGTGTTTAACAAATTTGAAAGAATGCCAAAAGCCCTTCGTGCAGATAATGGGACTGAATATACAAGTGGTAAGGTGCAAACCATTTTGAAAAAGAATGGAATTGTGTTCCAGACAACCCAGAACAGAATGGCATTGCAGAGAGACAGAACCGCACTCTCTGTGAAAGTGGAAGAAGTATATTGTTTGATGCCAATCTACCTACAACGTATTGGGGAGAAGCCATCATGACAGCTTGCTATCTTCAAAACAGACAACCAGGTAAAGCCACAAATAAAACTCTATATGAGCTATGGAACTGCAAGAAGCCTAACCTGAAGCACCTCAGGATACTTAGAAGCAAAGCATTTGTGTATGTTCCCAAAGAAAAACGTTCCAAGTGGGAATCATATGCAAAGCAAGGAGTCCTGGTGGGCTATAGTGAAACTCAAAAGAGATACAGAATTCTGCACCCAGAGACCAACACAGTAACAATCAGCAGAGATGTAGTGATTGATTTTTTCGCTCAAATTCCATGAAGTTACACCAGTCATTCAAGCTAAGAAACAAGACCAAGGATCTCAATCACCAAACCCAGACACTGAAAAAGAAAGCACTGAAGTCTGGATAAGCTCTGAAGACAGCAAGGAAGAAACAGAACTACCAAGTCAACCTCCAGTCAGGAGATCAGAAAGACCAAACAAAGTTATCCCAGCTAGACACCTTTCTTTTATGGTCAGAACACTTCCTGAACCAGAGCCAATCATGACAAGGGAAAAGAGCTCTCAGGAGCCAAAGGTTCCTCAAAACTCCAGCAATGAGAGTTGCAGACAAGCAGTGGGGGCACTTCTGTATATGAGGACAACCAAGGATGTATTAAACTTGTTAGCAGTGAGATGATCAGTGCAAGGACTAAGCAAATTGACGTTAAACATCACCACTTATGTGACTTAATGGAACGTGATGTTTATTGTTAGTCTGACAAAATGCTAGCTGATGGTATGACAAAACCATTTCCAAGAGCTAAGTTTGAGGACTTCAGAACTGCAATGGGACTAACAGGATAAGTAGTTGTTGAGTGGGAGTGATGGAATATGTTTACAGCAACAATTCCATTCCTGTGTATGTAAGGCTAGGGTCACACTTGGAGGGACTTTTTTGGGAAGCCTGCGTTAATGCTAGGCATTTTTTTCTGTTGCCATTTTGATGCAATTTTAACACTAGCATTAACGCATGCATTTCCCATAGGAGCCCATGTTAAAAAACGCATTCGTTTTTGCAAAAGCCCCCAAAAACGCTGCTAGCAGCGTTTTTTGTGGCTTTTGCAAAAACGTATAGCGTCAAACTCATTGCACATTAACAATGCGTTTTTTACATTGGAGCCTATGGATCCGTTAACGCATGCGTTTTTCACATATTTCACCATGAAAAAAGTTAGCTTTTAGCAGATCCATGGCGCTAATGTGACCCTAGCCTAAGTGTTCTATTGCTAGGTTTGTGCATTGTCTATAAAGTTAGATAAAAAACACTCCCAGAGGCTAACACACAGGAAAGACCGAGTCGCTGACTGGGACCATGGGGTACTCGGAACCTAACCCTCTCAACATCGTCTGGGCTGGCTGGGTGGTCACGGTGACGTGATCCGGGGCAGTCAATAATAAAAGGGCAATGATAAAAGGGGATTAAAGTTTTAGTGAATTGTAGTTCGTGACGCCACCCATAGTGTGTGGCTATGAGGCCACCGCTGCAATAGGGACCAATGGGGATGATGATGGGTGCAGCAAGGTGATGAGCCCTCTATGGGTGGGGCTGGTCCCCAGGTCAAGGGAATGTGAAGAACAAGTGTAAAGTCTCTAGTACCTTCAGGTAGCCTACACAGTCTCGGCAACATCGCTGTTTTCCCCCTGCAGGCAAACAAACAGAGTCCACACTGTACTGGGCTTTACCAGGCTTTTACTCTTAACTCTCAGCAGTTTTGTTTACAGCGGACTTGGACTCTCACAGCAGCTGGGATGGCTTGTCTGTGATACTCCCTTTCTGTGTACCTCTTGGGTCCTCTCGTCCTCCATTCTGCATGTGAGTTACGGTCCGGCTGTCAAAGTCTCTCAGTGTTCTACCCTTCAGGTTCACTAGCCCTAGTTCGACAGCTTTTCCTTCACAGCACCGGAGGTTGGGTCTCAGACATAAAGAACCCACACCCCACCGGAGTTCCTGTGGTTGGGGCCTAAAGCTGCCCGGCCACATCTACAGAGCCGGCACTGTGGTCCTGACCCAGCCACCAGTGTCCTGGGCAGTCACGTCCATCTGGCTCCTTCAGTCTGTCCTCAAACTCAGCCTGGGTCCCGGGCTAGCCATCGGTGGCATCGGCCGCCGGGCCCCACTATTCTCAGCTTAGTCTCTGTCACTGGTTAGCTGATGGGTGTCTCTGCTTAGATGTCCGGTTCTCTCTTACTACCTTCTTCATCAACCTTCACCTCTAAGAACCCCCTAAGAACCCCTCTAACTTAGTGTTCCTGGGTTTTACTCCAGTTCTTCCACCCCTTTCCTGGGTTCTGTTCTACTTTCCACCCTCCACTTAGCTCCTCCCACCATCCCTTGCCTGACATGAAGTAACTTTGGCTTAGGATCGGAGTGTGTGTGTGTGGGGTGTTGCGAAGTGACTGACTTACCAATCCCAGCTGCTATGCTCTGTTGTCGCCGCCTTTCTGCAGGAGCGCCACACATGTGACTGTACTCAGTTTCCTGTGTCTAAGCATGAGAGAAGAAGCAGCCTGCTGATGCTGCACAGACACACTTAAGATATGTATATTCCTGATTCCACAAAGCCTATCATATCTGTACCTGTTTATTGCTAATTAAAGCTCTGTTCTGTTGTCAACATGCTATGAGAGTATTCTGAATGATTAGCTGCCTACACTTCCTTTCCTTCTTCTCTTTGTTTCCTTTGCTTTTTCCTTCTTTTTTTTCTCTTTTTTTACTTTTTTATTCCTTCCCTCCTCTTCTTCCTTCTATTGAGACGGTCAACAGGGTATGGGGTACTCGGGTATCGGGGCTGATGGCGGCTTCGATGGGGAATCACGGCTGGTCCCATGCCCTGGACCCTCATTGGCGGGGAATGGTGGGGGATAAGGGGATTGGTAACGTGACGCCACCTATGGTACCTGGTAACAGGTATACCAGCGCTGCAGCCGGCCGCTGAGGTGATGGTGGGTGCAGCAGAGTGTGGTACAGCTCCCCCCAGGTCGAGCTTTACCTCAGGGCAGCGGGGATGGATGAAGAGAGTAGTAGTTGCGTCTCTGCAGACAAGGCGGTGAATTGCGGCGGTTAAGCAGGCACACACACACAGTGATCGTTGTTTCGTACCTTTTACTGGTGAGAAGGTAACAGGTACAGTCCAGAGTAATAACCAGGTTCCCGGTGCAACTTGGGACTTCCACCTTAGAATGTTATGAGGCCTCCTCTACCTCTCTGCTCTGTGGTTGGGATGAGTCCTGCCTGCGCCTGAACTCACCACTTCTTCTCCCTCTCTGGGCTTTGCTCCAAACTGACTATGAGGTCCTTCTGTGGGGTCCCTGTTTCTCCTATGGCCTCTGGTGTTGTACTTGGTCAGTTTTTGCATCTCTTACTTAACTTGCTTTCCTGAGGTCTGAACTCCTCCTGAGTCTTCCGGGCTTTGCTGTTGCAATAAATGCTGGCATCGTCGGACTCCGGTGTCCAAGTGTACTAAAGGGCTATAGTAACCAGTTCCCTTTCATGATTCCATGTTCCTCCACTTGCCTCCGACCCTTTCCCTAGGGTGCGACACAGTGGTTAGTGCTCCCTGGTCCTGGGCCTGGTTCCTTCCCAGCGACCAGCTCCTCACTCCTCCTCTCTCCTCAGACTGACTCTCGGGACTGACTAACTCCTCCCCTCAGACCTGTACGTTTTAAAGGGGAACTGGCTTAAGGCAGCCAGTAGAGCTCCCCCTTCAGGTCTGGGGTGGAAGGTGTGGTGTGCTGTGCGAACCAAAGTGTAATTCCCTCCTTGCACCGGTGGATCCTGTGGCAATCCCCCGCAGGGGTGCCACACTATCTTCCTTCCTTCCTTCCCTCCTTCCTTCCTTCCTTCCTTCCTATCTTCCCCCTTCTACCCTTCAATTCTTACCTTAGTATTAAGTATCCCTGCTCTCAGGTGGGACATTTTTCATGCACAGTGCAGCTTTACATTTCAGTATTCCCGTCATGTGTGCAGCATGAGGGGAGACTGAAGTTCATTTTTACTATCTGTACATCAGAGGCTTAAACTCCTGTATGTTTCAATTATGGCTCTATTATCCAGGGTGGTGTTTGAATCTATTTAATATTCAGATCTGCAGCGACGACTATTCTGCTGTTGTGCAAACAACTGTCAATTGCAGAAACAATGATTACCGGCGCTCTCACATGGAGGCGTACTTACAGGTACTTACACTCCCAAGTGTATATGATAAACAATGTGGAGCACAATGCTCGAGTGACTGCTTCTCATCCTATGTCCAATGATCATATTGTTGTTAGAGCAGAAAGAGCAGATTTATTACATTATTTATTTATACTTCATAATGACATATTGTTTTATTAAAATCTCGCTGAATAGATATATCTTTATTCTCATATAAGCAAGAGAGTTCAACTATTGTTCTTTTTTTCATCCCTGTACTTTAGCATAACCTCTTCTGCGTTAAAGGTACACCCATCGCCCTTCACTTCTCGCACTGAAAGGTGAGAGGAGCACCCGATGAGACATCCGGTGACGGGGTGCATCAAGCCCTCAAGCCGCCAGAGCCGCGGGTGAGGTGTAGGGGGGGGATGCTAGTAGTTAGTAGCTGCGGGTGAGGAGCAAGAGGGGGTTAGAGAGCATTTGTGGGCTGCAGCGAAGGAGGAGGGAAAGTCTGGCTTATCCCATGCTGCAGCCAGCGGTGCCCATCACACAGGAAGCCGCTGTGTGGTGCAGGCACCGCCCCCTTCTGCAAAGCCGCGTTCCCTGCCTGCTTGCCGCCTTTGACTCAGGGCTTACACTGTCCACAAACAACTTCTTTTATTTTTTTTGTTTTTTTGTTTTTCCCTTTTTCGTTGACCAACAGGGTCACAATCTCAGGCACCGCCACCAGTGACCTTCAGCCTGCGCCTGAGATCTAAATCCCCTGACCTGGGTGAGTCACTGCCGACTCCAACTCAAAAACATTTCCCGAATCCGTACATTCCTTGGCCAAGAAACTGTAAAAACACTTGTGCATGCCTTCATCATCTCCTGCCTTGACTACTGCAACCTCCAGATCTCTGGCCTCCCTTTTAACACTCTTGGACCTCTCCACCATGCTATGGAACGTTCTGCCTCAACACATTAGACTCTGACCCACTGTAGAAACCTTCAAAATGATCCTGAAGACTCACTGCTTCCAACAACCCTACAACCTGCTGTGATCCTCAGTCTACTAAACCACCACACATCCGCTAAACCACCATACCACCAGCACTAGCCTCTCCTAATGTAACCTACCCCATCCCTTATAGACTGTGAGCCCTCATGGGCAGGGTCCTCCCTCCTCACCTACTGTATCCTCACCCATCCCTTGTGGACTGTGAGCCCTCATGGGCAGGGCCCTCCTCACCTACAGTGCTGTGCAAATTAATTGGGACAAAGCATTTTTGTAAGTAAAATCATAAGTTGGGGTTACCAGTCAGTGATTCAAACCAATTTTAACTGCTTTGAACAGGTGTGAGTGTACAATCTTGAGTAACAAAATGTGGTGTGACTGGTTTTAGTCAGAAAAGAACAGCTAGCTGCCCCCTCAGCTTCAGTTGAGAGCTTGTTTCTGTGAGGAGCGGTTTAGTGTATTTTTTCTCTCAGTGGGATTTGTGCCTGTAAAAATGGAGTCTAGAATTATTACTCTTAATGAACATACAAGTCTGACTGTAAGAGAAATCACTTCTGCCATTTCAGGAATAATTCGCACAAACAATGAAACTGGATCGTTTTCTCCAAAACGAAAAGGGAAAAGTGGAATAAAAAGGAAAACGACACCAAGAACTGATAAAACACTTATCAGAAACAGTAAAACTAATGCAATAAAACAAGTAAAGACTTGCTTTGTCCCAATTAATTTGCACAGCACTGTATTGTATCTTCACCCTTCCCATTTAGACTGTGAGCCCTCATGGGCAGGATCCCGTCTCCTCGCCTACTGTATCCTCACTCATCTCTTCTATACTGTGAGCCCTCATGGGCAGGGTTCTCTTTTCTCACCTACTTTTTCCTCACCCTTTCCTTGTAGACTGTGAGCCCTCATGGGCAGCATCATCTCTCCTCATCTACTCTATCCTCACCCATCTCTTATAGACTGTGAGCCCTCATGGACAGGGTCCTCTCTCATCACCTACTGTATCCTCACCCATCCCTTGTAGACTGTGAGCCCTCGTGGACAGGGTCCTCTCTTATCATCTACCACTGTGTTGATCACCGTGGCCATGGCCAACCCCACTACATACATCTGGGAGATATTTAGCATGTGCTTTATTCTAACACCTGTTATCTGTTCAAAAGACTTGGCAGGCTGCAAATCAGTGACACCTCTGACCTCCTTTTGAGGTGAAAGCCACTGGATAACCCCAGGAAGGAAAATGTTGACATAAACGTTCAAATGGATACTATCCCTAATGGTGGCTTCACACCTGGCGATGTCACTAGCGACATCGCCGAAAAAGTGACGTATCAGCGATGTCGCTAGCGACGTCGTGCTGTGTAAACGCGCGGCGCGACCGCGTTTTATCGCCGGTCGCAGGTTGACAGGTTTACGGGAAGAACCGTAAACCTGTCAACCTGCGACCTGCGATAAGGCTGGATCGCGCCGTGTGACATCGCCAGAGCGATGTCGGCGGCGATACAGCCTATACCGCAGCGTTCCTGCGGATCGCTCGCTGGGCTAAGCCCAGCCCAGCGAGCGATGTCACCGCCTGCATCGCTGCGGTGTCGCCGGCCGCAGCGATGCTGTGTGACAGCTGGCCAGCGATGTCGGAACCTAGCGGGCACCTGCGCATCGCTTCCGACATCGCTGGCCACATCGTGCCGTGTGACGGGACCATAAGGATGGGGTGGGACCTTCACCTATTAAACATTTACTGTATTGTTGATTCCTCCAATGTTGCTCCCCAAGGAAATTATTCTGTAGTTCCTTCTTCTATCTACTGTATAGAACATTGACACATCCGCTTTACAACTACATCATACTTTCCATCTCTACACAGCTGGCATCTTACATACATACAGATAACTTTTTGGTCGTGACAAGAACTAGAGGGAAAAAAAACTCACCTGGTGACACAAAATGAAGGTCAGGTGGTGCGTCCTCACCTGATTATGTTGTGTGATATACAACAATTTTAAAGTGTGTTGTCGGCTGTTGCAGACCCATGGGTGATATCATTAAAGACAAGCTGAAATTGAGGTATGTGTGGTTTCTCTATGCTGCTGTTGAGATCAGAACAGGAAGAGTCCGAGAATCAGGAGTATATTCTACATGTTTCAAGGTTATCCAAGGTGGTTGTGACCTGAAGAGGTTGGATAACCTTGAAATGCGTAGATAATAAAGCATATAGAACATATAAACCACATCTCCCCATTTTAAACCCAATTGTAAAAACAGTCCTCAATACCTATTCTCTGCTCCTCCCTCAGACAATGGCGCACAAAAGAAATTCTGAATTGCTGATTTTTGGCATAACCAGGAACATTTGCTTATTCTTTCCGGGAGTCTTGGAGGTCTCAGCTTTTCACAGGAGTCTCCTCATCCTTTTAGGAGAGTTCAAAGAGTTGTATAAATTACAATGTAATCTTAGTTCTTATCATTGTACATTCTGGACATATCCTCAATAAAATTCAGATTTTTTTTCTTACCCACTCCATACAAAATTGACCCTAATAACAAGTCATTGTTTCTAGGGAGGAACATACAGTTAGGGCCAGAAATATTTGGACAGTGACACAAGTTTTGTTATTTTAGCTGTTTACAAAAACATGTTCAGAAATACAATTATATATATAATATGGGCTGAAAGTGCACACTCCCAGCTGCAATATGAGAGTTTCCACATCCAAATCGGAGAAAGGGTTTAGGAATCATAGCTCTGTAATGCATAGCCTCCTCTTTTTCAAGGGACCAAAAGTAATTGGACAATGGACTCTAAGGGCTGCAATTAACTCTGAAGGCGTCTCCCTCGTTAACCTGTAATCAATGAAGTAGTTAAAAGGTCAGGGGTGGATTCCAGGTGTGTGGTTTTGCATTTGGAAGCTGTTGCTGTGACCAGACAACATGCGGTCAAAGGAACTCTCAATTGAGGTGAAGCAGAACATCCTGAGGCTGAAAAAAAAGAAAAAATCCATCAGAGAGATAGCAGACATGCTTGGAGTAGCAAAATCAACAGTTGGGTACATTCTGAGAAAAAAGGCATTGACTGGTGAGCTTGGGAACTCAAAAAGGCCTGGGCGTCCACGGATGACAACAGTGGTGTATGATCGCCGCATACTTTATTTGGTGAAGTAGAACCCGTTCACAACATCAACTGAAGTCCAGAACACTCTCAGTGAAGTAGGTGTATCTGTCTCTAAGTCAACAGTAAAGAGAAGACTCCATGACAGTAAATACAAAGGGTTCACATCTAGATGCAAACCATTCATCAATTCCAAAAATAGACAGGCCAGAGTTAAATTTGCTGAAAAACACCTCAAGAAGCCAGCTCAGTTCTGGAAAAGTATTCTATGGACAGATGAGACAAAGATCAACCTGTACCAGAATGATGGGAAGAAAAAAGTTTGGAGAAGAAAGGGAACGGCACATGATCCAAGGCACACCACATCCTCTGTAAAACATGGTGGAGGCAACGTGATGGCATGGGCACGCATGGCTTTCAATGGCACTGGGTCACTTGTGTTTATTGATGACATAACAGCAGACAAGAGTAGCCGGATGAATTCTGAAGTGTACCGGGATATACTTTCAGCCCAGATTCAGCCAAATGCTGCAAAGTTGATTGGACGGCGCTTCATAGTACAGATGGACAATGACCCCAAGCATACAGCCAAAGCTACCCAGGAGTTCATGAGTGCAAAAAAGTGGAACATTCTGCAATGGCCAAGTCAATCACCAGATCTTAACCCAATTGAGCATGCATTTCACTTGCTGAAATCCAGACTTAAGACGGAAAGACCCACAAACAAGCAAGACCTGAAGGCTGCGGCTGTAAAGGCCTGGCAAAGCATTAAGAAGGAGGAAACCCAGCGTTTGGTGATGTCCATGGGTTCCAGACTTAAGGCAGTGATTGCCTCCAAAGGATTCGCAACAAAATATTGAAAATAAAAATATTTTGTTTGCGTTATGTTTATTGTCCAATTACTTTTGACCTCCTAAAATGTGGAGTGTTTGTAAAGAAATGTGTACAATTCCTACATTTTCTATCAGATATTTTTGTTCAACCCTTCAAATTAAACGTTACAATCTGCACTTGAATTCTGTTGTAGAGGTTTCATTTCAAATCCAATGTGGTGGCATGCAGAGCCCAACTGGCGAAAATTGTGTCACTGTCCAAATATTTCTGGCCCTAACTGTATATGCCAAAATTTGAAGTTGGGAGATGGCTCAAATTTGGTCAAGATATTCAATTTGTATCAAAAGTATTTAATTGAAATTGAATGTACATTATTATGCTCTGAGGGCTTTCTGCAGCGGCCTTAAGGGCCTGAGGTACTTGATAGCCGGGCCGGCAGTCTTTCAAGGAGGTCATCCGGACTCGAGGCCAGCTGAATCTTCCTTGTAGGGGAAGACACTTGCAGAGACTGCACTGTTTTGCTCAATGCGGCTACACTTTTGGTTAGTTCTTGAACCTGTAGGCGCAGGTCTGCAGAGGGTTCGTCACTTGGCGCCTGGGCATCGACCTTGATAGGTTTCTGGAGTGGAGACACCGCCTCCTGGTGGTAAAATAGCTCTGGATGTTTAGAGAGCATGGTGCCGCTAGGGGTCATCTCCCGAAACACGCAAATTGCCCTGTCCTTGAATTGAGCAAAGACCATGTCAGGGTTTTGTAATGACATCATACGCAATTGGGTCTTATGCGTGTTAGACAGGAGTCCCTCTATGAATTGCTCTGTTAATAGCCTGTCTTCCTCCTGCATGCTGGCAGGATCGATCTGCTTAATGGCTTGCAACGCCTCCTCTCTATTGAGGGCATAGTCCCTCACACTGTCCTGCACCACATTTTTACGTCCGCCGCGGTGTGAGTATCAAAAGTGTCTTTTAGCTTTGCTAAGATATGCTTGACTGTTGTTATATCAGTGTCTGGCCAGGATTTGACTTCTATCTGGGTGGCACCAGTTAGCTGACCGATTAGAATTCTGTCCTTCTGCCATTCGGCCAAGGAGTATACGTCAAACAGGCTACGCAGTCTCTCATTAAAATCACTAAGGGTATGCGAGTCCCCTGAGTATTGTGGTAACCAGGCCGTTCCTGGGATCTACGGCATGGACAGTGGCATTATGGGGGCCGCAGCAACGCCCGCTGCGGAACTTCGCTTAAGTTGGGCATCTTTGCCCCCCTAGTTAACCTTAGCCAGGTTCTGAATTGCTGTTCTGAATATGGATGGCTGCGGTTCTTCACAGAGCCTGTTACTGTAAAGCCACACTCAGGTATTGCGCTCACCGGGTTAGCAGGCAGCGTGGGCAGGATGGATCATTCACACAGTGACTTGGGGCTTCCTTCTTCCCGCTGTCCGATGTGAGAGCGTGGGGCAGGGGCTCTGTTTGCGCTTTTTCTGAAACTCCGCCCACGACGACATGCCTCGTACATCATTAACTCTGCGTGGTGCAGCAATGGCAGTGATTCACACAGTTATACACAGTCTTTAGGCGCACAGGACCCAGTTAACGTGGTCCGTAAATCCTGTTTGAGATGCGAGTTGCAGCAGCTGTAAGGGCCTAGGCTACTCGGTAGCCGGGCCGGCAGTCTTTCAGGGAGGTCATGGTGGCGATGGCCCAGCTCCTGGGGAATAGGTGGTATAGCAGCTGAGATGGAACACTTCCCACAGGTGAAGTGGCACCCCTGGGGTTTTGTATGAAATTCTACAAGGATGATGATAGCAGAAAATGCAGGGTGCAGAGAACAGGGTTGTAGCAGTGATGGTTGTGATGGTGGTGGCACAGCTGCAGGGAGGCACCGAAGAAGACGACAGACATGGGGGATGCAGTTCTGTTACTTTTACTGGTGCAAACGTAGTGCAGTTCAGGGGCATTGGTTACCAGGTCGAGGAGGGTCCGGTCAACCTGGAAGCAATCG
This sequence comes from Allobates femoralis, assembly GCA_033576535.1. NCBI lineage: Eukaryota > Metazoa > Chordata > Amphibia > Anura > Aromobatidae > Allobates > Allobates femoralis. The sequence continues at coordinate 593,073,444 of JARQOC010000001.1, read as the reverse complement.
GAGTCCACCTCGCCATGTGGGTTTTGAGGCCTACCTGCTGCACATCTCTGCATCGGGTTCCATTGCCTGTGAGCTAACATACGGCCTCTTTCCTCCACTTCTGCTCTAAGCCCCCTACTAGCAGATGGTGCGAACCTATAATGGGTACTGTGGTCTTAGATACAGATCAGGGCTCTCGCTATACTGTTGCACTGTCGGGTCCCTGCTTGCGGCCAGGAAACTTGCAGTCTCCTGTACTCCAGATTCGGTTGCCAGGACGTGCAGTGCCGACATAACCCAGGACTCTGGCATCCTCTATTGCGCTGCCTGGGGTGAGCTCTTCAACAGTTCTATTCCCCAGGACCTTCTCCTTCCAACTCCTACTTCAACTCCACTGCCTCTTCCTTTCCTCTCACACTTTCTAACCTTTCCCCCTAGCCAGAAAAGGCAGCTACCATCAGGTCAAGGATTAGGTTCTGTGTGTGCATGTGGGGGTTTACCTAACGCGGGGATCCTCTCCTGCTTCCAAGCATGATATCACCTCCTGTGTGGAAGGCAATAACACTGTGGCAACCGGACCATATGGGTGCCACCTTTGCAACACCTGGAGCATAATAAGCAGAGTAAAACAATTTATACTTACCTGTCCTCTGTCCTGCCATGCAGGTCCTGCTCTAGTCCTGTCCGGTTATTGGTGTGGTCTTCACTGGTTCTTCTATGACATTTTCTGTTTCTTGGCAGCTTTAAAGCTAGATACTGTGGATAGAGGAGTGCAATAGCGTCTTATCCAACAAACATGCAAAAGTAATGAGCAGCAAGTCGCTCACCTTGTATAGTTGTGACTAGGGATGAGTGAGTATTCGCGATACTCGTTACTTAGCGAGTATCGTGTTGTGACCCACTAGTCAGTGCGCTACAGAGGGGTACTGCACCCAAGACAGAGAGTGCAGTATTCCTGTTATGGGAGGAGGTAGTGTAGGTCTGAGGCTCTCAATCTGCATTCACACACTTAGAGCAGGGGACTATAGGGTTAAATCCTTTGCTGAGAGACCCAGTCCCGGTGGGAGGAGTTTCAGGCTAGAGCAGTGTGAGCGGGGAAGCAGAGAGGCAGAATGTCTGTAGAGAGAGACAGAGAAATACCCTTCAGGGGACACCACAGGGAGGGCACCTGTGAAGGAAGGCAGCCCAGACAGAGAGGGGCAGACAGAGGGTGACTGAACAATGGAAAGCTTGGGCCACCCTGCGCTGCGGATTTGAGCCCCCAGCTTCCTAGGTGTACCTGGCTGGACATAAAAATAGGGCAAAGCCCACGTCATTTTTTAAAATTATTTCATGAAATTCATGAAATTATTTTAAAAAAGGGCTTCCCTATATTTTTAGTTCCCAGCCAGGTACAAATAGGCAGCAGGGGGTAGGGTGCAGCCCATACCTTCAGTGTCAATGGAAAATCCACGCAAGCCCTTTTTTTTAAGCTTTTTCCAAAAAAATAATAAAAAAAATGACTTTGACTTCACCATATTTTTCTATGACAAAGGTACAGCAGGCAGGTACTGGCTGCCCCCAATCCCCAACTGCCTAGTTGTACCTGGCTTGGAACCAAAAATATAGGGAAGCCCTTTTTTCAATTATTTCATGAATTTCATGAAATTAAAAAAACAACAATTTGGGCTTTGCCCTATCTTTGTGTCCAAAATTTTTTGCAAAAAGGCTGCAGCACTCAGATTTAAGGTATTATATTGCCTTTAATGGCCTTCAGGTATCAAGGCGACGTTTCGGTCCTCAGAATTTCTTCCAGCCTGGAAGAAGGTCTGAGGACCGAAACGTAGCCTTGATACCTGAAGGCCATTAAAGGCAATATAATACCTTAAATCTGAGTGCTGCAGCCTTTTTGCAAATTTTTGTCTAGTATAGGTGGCTGGACACCACCTTCCAGGACTGATTAGCTCCAAGCATCCTGCTAAATAGGAACCGCTGCTCAATATTTTCTCTTTTTACTATCTTTGTGTCCAGCTAGGTACAACTAGGCAGCTGGGGGCTGGAATTTGAAGTGCAGGGTGGCCCAAGTTTTCTGCCCCTCCTCCCTCTGCGAATTGAAGTTCATAGCCGCCCAAAAAAATGGCGCTTTCATTAAAGCGCCATCTGCTGGCGTTGTGTCCGAATCTTCCAGCGGCCCTGGTGCTGGTGTGGCTCGCTGGGTAATAATGGGTTAGGGCCTGCTTTGTATTATCAGCTGGCCCTAAGCCCGAACTTCATGATTTCATGCCAGCATCAAATAAATCATTATTTTTCCCCAGGCATCTTCTGGTGTCCAATATCTTCTCTGATTAGGTGGGGACATTTTGACTTAATATAACAAACATTATGATGTTGCATGGCGGGCATCAAGGCTTAATCAGCACCGGAATAACCAAAGATATTGGTCACCAGAGTACGACAAAGATAACCCAGTGAAGAATGTACTGTACCAAAGTAGACGTGAGGCCATTCTTTTAACGCCTTTCCTAGACCTTTAGAATCCAGGAAAATGGCATCTGTCCTCCTTTTTTGTTGGATTTGCACAACTCAATTAGCAAAAAATTCCGATTCAGGTAAATCCAACTTTTTTGTGAAATTCAAAGCAAATGTGCTAAACTCAGAAATAATTTTCTCATCTGTAATTGTTTCCAAAGTTGACTCCAAAAGTGATTGTCTTCAGGATCATACGGACCATTGTGGTGTGGTGAGCTTCTGGCATTCGGGTGGACCAGTCCAACCCCAGCAGTCCTTGTATCTCTAAATGGGATGTGAACGGACTTCATTTTAGCCATGAAAAATATTTCATTTTCGAGTATTTCCATTACTCCCCCATACACTATTTATGAAAAATTATTGGAAATGCTTTACTTTACTAAGTAAATTGAAGAACTTGCCGAAGACAAAATGAAAACAACCATTAAAGAAATGGAATAAAAAATAACAATAAATGACGCACGCGCCATTAAGTATTTGTCCTTTATGTGGCAGGTCCTTCGAGTGGGGGTCTTAAACTTTTGTTTTGCAGTCAAGATAACAAAATTAATTGTGACTATGACAACTAGGAGGGGTTATCGGCCGTTCTCCACCAAGATGAGGACATCATGTGCTCACGGAGTTGAACAACCTTGTGCAAATATCAAAACTACATATAACGTGGGCAATAATTACCTTTATTCTTAAGCACTTTCCACATTATAGCAAATTGTTCCTCCATTAATAAATGTTTTAGTTCATTTAGTTCAAATACATTTTCTCCTGAATTCCATTATTATTAAAGGAGAAAATCTATATTACCAGCTTTTAAAAACTCCTTGTTACTGTCTTGGGGCATCAGAGGTTAAACTCGTTGGACTTGTTTGACAAAATCTTCTTTTTTTCATGTTCCTCTTAAAACAATTCCTATTATTCTACAGCCCATGTGTAATGTCTATGTAATAGGGTTGAAATAGAGTCCATCATGCTCTTACAAAACTTAAAAAGGCTGTCCTTCTCACAAAGGATCAATACATCTTGGAATAACAATAATTTCCACAATTGGAAGTGATAAAAAAATGTTCCTGTGCTGAGATATTCTTATATATGTGCCCTCTTATATGCTGGGTCTGACCATGCATGGCCGTTCTAGTGCATGGTTGGCACAAACCATAGCTCCTGACCAGGGTAGGAAGCATAAGTCAGTTATGATAAGTGAGAATAAAGATAACATGGCAGGAACTCAAAGTTGTGATCCTTTATTGATTTCCCTGCATGTTTTATCACAGGAGCAAGTGTTTGTCGTGGTGTCTACAGTTTTGTGACCTCATCATAAATTAAGTTGTGTAGGACCTACAGTGGCTGCTGAGCTCCTACTTCACTGAATAGATTTATGATGAGCTCCAAGGGCTGGAGATGTGATGTGACTCCTGTGATAAAACATGTAGGTAAATGTGTTATCTCAGAAAGCAACAACTGTGGAAGGAAGGGGGGAAGCGACTAGGGTGAAAGACGATGAACTCAGTTTTGTCCATGTTGAGCTTGAGGAGCGGGCGGAGAAGAAGGATGAGATGGCGGACAGGCATTGCAGAATTTTGGAGGAGGGGCGGCTTTGGTAATGGGTGTAAGTTTGCGGGGGTTGCGGGTGTTAGTAGTGGGGAGTGGGTGAGGGCTAGAGGTGACTGTGGGGATGTGGTGGGGGGACCAGGATTGGGGGAAATGTTGCCAGCAAGTAGAATGAGGATGGAGAGGGTTAGGAGGTGGGGGCAGGAGAGCTTACGTGGTGGGCGGGCATGTTTGGAGACAAAGGATTGGGTGTTGAGGAAAAGTTCAGAGGAATGGGTGAGATGTCTAGGTAGGATGGAGGGGGAGAAAGGGATATTGTATTGACAGGAGGAGGGATGGGGTATAGTAGGAAGTGGAGTGGAATGGAAGTGAGAGTGGAGAGAAGGGGAAACAATGCATAGGGATGTAGGATTCAATGGGGATGAGAGGTGAAGCAGGGGGATGAGATGCAGTAGGGGATCAGGCATAGTGGGGGCAACAGCTGTTGTGGGGAGGAGCAGCGATGTCAGTAAGGAGGAGGCGCAGCCGGGGGATGAGATGGAGGCAGAGATCAGGAGTGACAGGAGCAGCAGGAAGCGGGATGAGATGGAGGCAGGGGTCAGGAGCAACGGGGGACAGGTGTAATAGGAAGGGGATGACATGGAGGTAGAGGTCATGAGCAACAGGGGGAAAGGTGCAGTAGGAAGGGTATGCAAAGCGGGTCAAGAGCAATCAAGTCAAGCAATTGCAAAGCATGCGATGCTGCTGGAGGACGGATGCAGCGAGGATGTCCAGTGCGGAGAAAGTTGCACAGAGTCAAACAGATGCACAGTACATGGGAATGGGATGCAGCCGGAGGTGAGATAATGCAGCCGGGGATGAGGTAGTGTAGCCGGGGATGAGATGGTGCAGCCAGGGATGAGAGGGTGCAGCCGGGGATGATAGGGTACAGTCGGGGATGAAATGGTACAGCCGGGAATGAAATGGTGCATCTGGGATGAGATGATGTAGCCGGGGATGAGATGATGCAGCCGTGAGGAGATGATGCAGCAGGGGACGAGATGATGCAGCCAGTGAGGAGATGATGTGTGCGGCGGGATAATATGATGCAGCTGGGAATGAGATGATGCAGCCGGGGATAAGATGAAGTAGCCGGAGGTGAGATAATGCAGCTGGGATGAAATGGTGCGGCTAGGGGGTCAGATACAACCAGGGGGGTCAGATGCAGACAGGAAAGTGAGATGCATCTAGGGGGGGTCAAATGCAGCCGGGGGGGGGGGGGTCAGATGCAGCTAGGGGGTCAGAAGGTGCCAAGGAGCCAGAAGAAGCCAGGGGGCAAAATGCGGCCAGATGCAGCCAGGAGGCCGTAGTATTCAGGAGGGCTGGATGCGGCCAGTGGGCCATAGCAGTTAGGGGTCAGATGCAACCAGGGGGCCCAATATAGGGCAGAGCAGCCAGGTGGGCTAGGTGCAGCTCGGGGGGGCCAAGTGCAGCCAGGGGGCCCGGTGCAGGCTCAGATCAGCCAAGGGCTGTAGGTACCTTTGATATACTTATGTTTTACTTATTTTGCTATTATAAAGAATGAATATTCTTTTCAATTCCTTTTTATCTTACTGTAAACAAGACTGAACAAAGAAGCTTCTGCTTCACCCAGTTGTCATGCTTGCAGCCTCGGGTCCGATCTCCACTGGGCAGTGAGGTCAGTGCCCAGCACGTGACTCCATACGGTTGGCCCAACCAGCTGTGCTCTCTACCATACATGCTATTCACGCAGACCGTGATCTGGTAATGCCTTCTGTCTCCCTGCATGTGGCCTTCTCTGCCTGGAGTGTGCAGTCACTGAGGAATACTTCCAGTAGCTAGTCTGACCTGCAAAACCACTCTATGCACCACAGGTCAATGAAACCGGAAATAGAGTGTGGACCCGTTGAAGCGCACCTGTGTGCGAAACGTCTGTAGTCCCATCTACAGCCCGCATCCTCCCACATGCCCGCCTGAATCCTTGTTGAAATAAAGCGCATGAAGAATACCTCCAGTGAGTGCAGCTTCATTCCTTCTATCTTTGAGGCAATTCCAGTAGCTTCCTTAGGTGACCTCCACCATGTCCTGCTGACATTTAAAGGTCCAGCGCACTCTGACCTGGAAGTGCCTCTCAGTCCTATTGCTGAGAGGCTTTGTGTATTTATGGCACCCTCCCCTTATGGGAGGTGCTTGGGCAACATCTTTATTCCCTTAGTAGCGTTGCTTGTGGTCAGGTCCCTTGTGTCGTAACCTCGTGCTTGTGCTTTTCCCCATACTCTCTTTGTAGTGATGCCTTCTTTTGAGCCTGTTGCAGCAGTTGACCTGCACCTGCCTCTTCTGACCCTACTAGATCAAGCTGGCTGCATTAAATCCAAGTCTGGGAGCCAGCCATATCTGACAGTCTGCATTTCTACATCTATGAGTCTGATCTATGCTCATACCAGCCTTTGTTGGACTCTGTCAGACTGAACTTCTTGTCTTTAGCTGTGTTATCCACCTCACATCTTGCAAACTCTACTAACGAACTCTATCACCATTCTGGCTTGGCTGCTCTCTCTGTGTATGTCAATAAAGACTGTGCAAAATATCAAGTCACTCTCCTGCCCTAGGGGTCTGCTACCACAGCTCCACTTGTAGCCAAGCGGGTCCTCTACATTCGCTCACATCTCCTTCAACGTAACACCAGTTGTCTTACAGCCAGCTCTAGGACAGTGAAGAAGAGTAAGGTAACCATGGCTAATCTCCTTATAGAATAAATTACTTTTGATATATTTCTCGACTTTAGTTATAATAGACATTATGTATGGTCACGTTACAAGTATGGTCAATGACTGAACACAGCAACATCTTAATATCTTGTCTTCTGTAATGATAGTAAGGTTGGTGCAGATGAGTGGTGGTACTGGGGTCTTGGAGACTGGAGGCTCCAAAGATCCCTTTGTCCATTACAACAGTAAGTAAAGCTCTGAATACAATTTTCCTCTAATCAGTGAGATAACAGTATGTCCATTATTACCGCCCATGTGTGATTATGCTTTCAGGCAAAGATGATTCTCTGCTTTGAATTTCCTGAATGATATGAAAGCGCTTTACTATTGATGGATTTTCAAATAAAGTAGTATAAAACTCATTATTATATCCATTTATTTACATTAAATTTGCTTTGGGGAGGGTGCGATTACAAAATTGATCAAAGGGCAGAATTTCAAATATTTTTAGCTCGCCGGTCATAAATTCTTAAAGTGAACGTCCACAGTGTTGTACGTCTCGATGAAGATAGCAGTTTTCAATTGACAGGTAGTCCCTGGTCTGAAAGCATTTTAGACTATAATCTCTGATATTATTCCATATTTGATTTACGTAACGTTGAGCAAAATCTCTCAAGATTCAATTAGGATAGATTTGCTCAATTCAAGAGGGGATGGAGAGGGGTTTCATTTATTTAATATATTTGGTATGAATTTAATCTGCAAATAAGGGGTGGGATGGGACACTCGTCATTGATGTTTGTCGCACCCCACATGACGCCATGCTGCCAATCAGGAAAGAAAGAAACAGATATGGTCAGAAGAAGGGTTGACGAGTACCAATCAGAAGACCATTATGGGGATTGTTATGGTTAATATTTTATACTTTGTTTTAATTATCATTTATATATCTTTAATAACTTTGTGTTTTGTAGTCAGTCTGTAATGGCGGGTTTCCCGTTTCCCAACTCGCCGACAAAAAGTCACGTGGTTCGGGAGTTGGACCCGATATCGTTCGCAGCGTTGTAAGGTTTGAACGTACAACGTGATGCTGGAACGATGCCAAAAGATATCGGGGTTGAATAAGCGTGCTATTCAACTGCCCGATATCGCATGGCCGTTGTAGCAGCATCGTACCGTATAACACCCAACTACGATGTGTACTCGCACCTCACCTATTAACTCCCATGTTAAATGGTCGTTACTGGGTTGGTGGGCGTACACATCGTAGGGACGTTGTTTCCGATATCGCAGCGTGTAAACCGCCGATGCGATATCGGGAAAAGCGCTCAAAAAATGCGCGCTCCCGCGCCGTTGCCTACGATATCGCCAAGATATCGGGACGTGATAAACCCACCATCAATGTTATTCAGAAAAGCAATGATACAGCGTATGTGTTGCTACATTCATGCTGATTTTAGCTTTGTTTGAAGAGATTCAGCACAATCAATGTTTTATGGTCTTTTTTGCTGAGAAACTCATAGTCCGTGTACATCAGTACTAAGCCATCCCCATTCTTATGTGCTTGTAATAAATACATGTGACTTGTCATGTGAGTCCAGACAAGCCATGTACACTGACAAACACTGACTGTGTTTGTTCTTGATTCCAATACATTGCTATTAGTATGATTAACATTGGAAGGTGATATATAGATCCCTTATATCTCACCCAAATTAGCTTACCCAGGAAAGGGGTTCCATGACAGATCGGTCAATAAGGAGTGAGTATAAGACTTAATTTTTTCGAACCCATTCATGGCTCTCAAAACCCTGCAAAATTGAGGCAGGATTTGAGTAAATCAAATTTTAAAAAATTGTGTTTGATACAAATCGAATCGTTCATGTCTAACTAATGCGAGGTAGCGCTCACTGACAGTGTGTTCTTTTGGTAGCAGAAGTAAAGGTAATAGGAACAGTTTCACATTTAAACAAAAAAAAGTAGGAATGGGGCACGGGTGTGTGCAACAGTCTCCAGCAATCCCCGCAGATGCAGCAGGTAACAATAAACCGCGGTGCCAGTCCAAAGACGCAGACAGTACAAATCAGTTAGAAAAGACGGCACTCACCGGTCAGCGTTGCACTTTTATTCAAGCTTGCAGGTTACATGTTGCAGGGAGTGCTAGAGGCAGAGGTGACGAAGGCACCATTTCGCACTCCTTGCCTTCAACGGGTCACCCGGTGTGACCCGTTGAAGCGCAAGGAGCGCAAATGGTGCCATCGTCACCTCTGCTTCTCCCCCTCCCTGCAACATGTAACCTGCAAAACTTGAATAAAAGTGCAACGCTGACCGGTGAGTGCCGTCTTTTCTAACTGATTTGTACAGCTTCACATTTAAATGAGTCCAGTTGGTTTATTAACAACCAAAAACCGCTATAGTTCATATAAATCTCAGAACATATAACCACTGGTCTGTTCCAAGGGCGAGTGTGCCTGAATGGCATATCACACTCAGTCCATTAAAGTGTCCACTGACCTCTTCGTCCATCATTTAAGAAGCTGTCTCTCTGGGATCACAGACCCCTGTCTGTTCCAGACCCCCAGAACAGCTGAAGCTTCCTGAATCCGAGACAGTCCTAGGCTTCCCCAAGGTCTCCTCGCCGCCACTTCCAAGCGTATCATCCCAGGTGACTTCCAGGTCAATGGCCGCTCCAAACACCGAGAGCAAACCCTCATAGGTTCTGCCAATTTCTCAGCCATTCTCTCTCAGCCCATGTGCTCACTCAAACACTCATTATAAGGTATGAGTCACATCCATCTTCTCAGCAACTTGCAAACTTAACCCTTATGGTACTACAAATCCCATAGTGACCTTTCTGGGTTTCTATTGCAGAGCATACCTTGCTGAATAACATGACGCAGCATACATATTGGCAATACAGCAAGCCGCAGCATCACACTACATTACATAATGATTCATTGTACAGTATATGTCTTTTTTTTCTTATTATATTATATATGCTATTAGACTTCATGTTGTTCTATTATTTTATTAAATTGTGAGTATATTTTTACCTGGTGAATTTTGAGTTAGTCCATTTATTCTATAATATCAACTAACATGCCTATAACTATTTCATCGAAATGTCCATCTTCTTCAACATGATC